>JAVLSZ010000001.1:5230000-5575000 GCA_032313775.1 Urocyon cinereoargenteus | reverse complement strand
CGTACTCTAACCCTAACCCTAACCCAAACACTAACCCTAACCCTAACCCTACACTAACCCTACCCGTACTCTAACCCTAACCCTAACCCTAACCCCTACCCGTACCCTAACCCTAACCCTAACCCTAACACTAACCCTATCCCGTAATCTAACCCTAACCCTAACCCTAACCCTAACCCTTACCGTACTCTAACCCGTACCCTAAACCTCACCCTAACCCTAACACGTACCCTATCACTAACCCTAACCCTGACCCTAACCCTAAACCTAACCCGTACCATAAACCTAACCCATACCCTAAACCTAACCCTAAACCTAACCCTAACCTATCCCGTACCCTAAACCTAACCCTAACCCTTGTCCTAACCTGCACCCAACCCTATCCCGTACACTAACCCTAACCATAAACCGTACCCAAACCCTAAGAGTAACCCTAACCCATACCCTAGCGCGAACCCTAACCCTAACCCTAAGCCTAACCCGCACCCTAAACCTAAAACTAACCATAACCCTAACCATAACCCTTACCTGTAACCTAACCCTAAACCATAACCTAACACTGACCTAACATTAACTGTAACCCTAACCCGTACCGTAACCCTAAAAATAACCTGCACCGTAACCCCAACCCGAACCCTAATCCTAACCCTGACCCTAAACGTAACCCTAACCCGTATCCAAACCCTAACCATAACACGTACCCTAACCCTAACCCTAACCCTTGCCCTAAACAGTACCCAAATGGTAAACCTAACACGTACCCTAACACTAACCCAAATCCGTACTCTAACGCTAACCCTAAACCTAACCCTATCCCGCACCCTAAACTTAAACCTAACCCTAACCCAAACCATAACCCTTAACCGTAACCTAACCCTAACCCATACCCTAACCCTAACCCTAACCTTAATCATAACCCTAACCCGTAACCTAACCCTAAAACTAACCCGTACCCTAATCCCAACCCTAACCCTAACCCATAACCTAACACTAACCCAAACCCGTACTCTAACCCTAAACCTAACCCTAACCCGCACAATAACCCTAACGTGTACCCTAACCCTAAACCTAACACTAAATCTAACCCTAATCTTAAACCTAAACCTAACACTAACCAGTACCCTAACCCTAAACCGTACCCTAACGCTAACCCTAAACCTAACCCGTACTCTAACCCTAAATGTAACCCTAACCGGTACCAAAACCCTAACCCTAACACGTACCCTAACCGTAACCCTAACCCGTATCGGTACACTAACACTAACCGGAACCCTAAACCTAACCCTAACCCTAACCCTAACCATAACTCGTACACTAACCCTAACCCGAACCCTAACCCAAACCGTATGCCGTACCCTAACCCTACCGGTAGACTAACCCTAAGTCTAACCCTAACCCCTAACCCTAACCCTAACCCTAACCCGCACCTAAATCTAACCCTAACCCGTACCCGAACCCTACCTGCAACCTAATCCTAAACCTAACCCTTAACTTACCCATACGCTAACACTATTCCGTACCCTACACCTAACCCTAACCCGTACCCTAACCCTAACCCGTACCCTAACCCTATCCTTACACTAGCCCTAACCCTAACCCTAAACCTAACCCTAACCCAAATCTAACCCTAACCCATACCCTAACCCTAACACCTACCCTAACACTAACCCTAACCCGTACACTAACCCTAACCCTAACCCGTACCCGTACCCGTACCCTAACCCTAACCCGCCCCGAAACCTATCCCTAACCTGTACCCTAACCCTAACCCGTAACCTAAACCTAACCCTAACCCGAAACTTAACCCGTACACTAACCCTATCCTATACCCTAAACCTAACCCTAACACGTACCCTAACCCTAAATCTAACCCTAACCCTATCCGTACACTAACCCTAACCCTAAACCTAACACTAACCCTAACCCGTACTCTAACACTAACCAGAACCCCAAACGCAACCCTAACCCGTAATCTAACCCTAATCCCGTACCCTAACATTAACCCTTACCCTAACCCTAAACCTAACCTGTACCCTAACCCTAAACGTAACCCTAAACCGTACCCAAACCCTAACCCTAACATGTACCCTAACCCTAACCCTAACCCTAACCCGCACACTAAACCTAACCCTAACCCTACTACTAACACTTACACTAACCCTATCCCGTCCCATAACCTTAACCCTAACCCGTACCGTAACCCAAACACTAAATCTAACACTAATCCTAACCCTAACCCGTACACTAACCCTAACCCGAACGCTAACTCTAACCCTAACTCGTACCCTAACCCTACCCGTAGCCTAACCCTAACCCTACCCTAACCCCTAACCCTAACCCTAACCCTTACCCTAACCCATACCCAAATGGTAAACCTAACCCGTACCCTAACACTAACCCAAAACCGTACTCTAATGCTAACCCTAACCCTAACCCGCACCCTAAACTTAACCTTAACCCTAACCCAAACCATAACCCTTAACCGTAAACTCACCCTAACCCATACCCTAACCCTAACCCTAACCTTAATCATAACCGTAACCCGTACCCTAACCCTATCTAACCAGTTCACTAATCCCAACCCTAACCCTATCCCGTACCCTAACACTAACCCTAACCCTAACCTGTACCCTAACCCATACCATAAACCTAGCCCTAACCTTAACCCGAAACCTAACCATACCCTACACCTACCCCTAACACGTACCCTAACACTAACCTGTACCCAAACCTAACCCTAACCCCTAACCCTAACCCTAAACCGTACCCTAAAAATAACCCTAAACCTAACTCGTACCCTACACCTAACCCTAACCCTGACCCTAACCCTAAACCTAACCAGTACCCTAATCCTAACCAGTACACTAACCCTAACCCTAACCCTAACTTGTATACTATCCCTAAACCTAACCGTGACCCTAACCCTAACCCTAACCAGTACCCTAACCCTAACACTAACCCTAAACCTAACCCTAACCCGTACACTAACCCTAACCCTAACCCGTACCCTAACACTAACACTAACCCTAACCCTAACCCGATGCCTAACCCTACCCCACACCCTAAACCTAACCCTAACCCTAGAACTAACCCGTACCCTAACCCTATCCCGTACACTAATCCTAACTCTAATCCGTACCATAACCTTAACACTAACACTAACCCTAATCCTTACCCTATCCCGTACACTAACCCTAACCCTAACCCTAAACCGTACCCTAACCCTAACCCATAGGCTAACCCTAACACTAACCCTAACCCCTAACCCTACCATAACCCTAACCCTTACCGTAACACGTACCCTAAAGCTAACCCTAAACTTAACCGTAACCCTAACCCGTACCCTAACCCTAAAAATAACCCGTACCCTAACCCCAACCCTAACCCTAGCACGTACCATAACCCTATCCCTAACCCTAACCCTGACCCAAACCTAACCTTAACCCGTACCCTAACCCTAACCCATAACCTAAACCTAACCCTAACCCTAAACTTAACCCGTACACTAACCCTATCCCGTACCCTAAACCTAACCCTAACCCGTACCCTAACCCTAACCATAACCCTAACCCAATCCGTACACTAACCCTAACCCTAACACTAACACTAACTCTAACCCGTACTTTAAACCTAACCCTAACCCTAAAACTAACCCTAACCAATAATCTACCCCTAACCCGTCCACTAACACTAACCCTTACCCTAACCCTAATCCTAACCCGTACCCTAACCCTAAACGTAACCCTAACCCGTACCCAAACCCTAACCCTAACACGTACCCTATCCCTACCCTAACCCTAACCATAACCCGCACACTAAACCTAACCCTAACCCTAGAACTACCATGTACACTAACCTTATCCCGTACCCTAACCTTAACCCTAACCCGTACCATAACCCTAACACTAACCCTAACCCTAACCCTAACCCTAAGCCGGACACTAACCCTAACCCGAACTCTAACCCTAACCCTAACCCGTACGCTAAACCTACCTGTAGCCTAACCGTAACTCTAACCTTAACCCCTAAACCTAACCGTAACCCTTACCCTAACCTGTACCCAAACGGTAAACCTAACCCATAATCTAACACTAACCCAAACTCGTACTCTAACCCTGACCCATACCTTAACCCTAACCCTAACCTTAACCAAACGCTAACCCGTATCCTAACCCTAAAACTAACCCGTATTCTGAACCCAATCCTAACCCTAACCCGTACACTAACACTAAACCTAAACCTAACCCTGACCCTAAACCTAACCTTATCACTTACACTAACCCTAACCCTAACCCTGACCCGCGCCCTAAACCTAACCCTAAACCATACCCTAATCCTAATCCGTAACCTAAACTTCACCCTAACTCAAACATAACCCATACGCTAACCCTATCCCGTACCCTAAACCTAACCCTAACCCGTATCCTAACCCTTAACCTAACCCTAAGCCTAACCCGTACATTAACCCACACCCTAACCCTAACACTAACCCTACCCCGTACTCTAACCCTTACCCTAACCCTAAATCTAACCCGTACCCTAACCCTAACCCTAACACTAACACTAACCCTAACTTGTACTCTAAACCTAACCCTAACCCTAACCCTAACCGTACTCTATCCCTAACCCTAACCCTCACCCTAACCCTAACCCGTACTGTAACCCTAACCCGTAACAATACCCTAACCCTAACCCTTACCCTAACTCTAACCCTAACTCGTACCCTAACGCTAACCCTAACCCTGACCCTAAACCTAACCCTAACCTGTACCCTAAACCTAACCCGTACCCTAACCGTAACCCTATCCCTAACACGTACACTAAACCTAACCCTAAACCGTACCCTAACGCTAACCCTAACCCTAACACTGACGTTAACCCTATACCTAACTCGTACCCTAAGCCTAACCCATACCCTAAACCTAACCCTAATCCAAACCCTAACCCTAACCCGTACCCTAAACCTAACGCTAACCCTTGACCTAAACCATACACAACCCTATCCCGTACCCTAACCCTAAACCTAAAACGTACCCAAAACCTAACATTAACCCTAACCCATAACCTAGCGCTAACCCTAACCCTAACTCAAACCTGTCCCCTAAACCTAAACCTTACCCTAACCCTAAACATAACCCTTACCCGTACCCTAACCCTAACCCATACCCTAACCCTAACCCTAACCTTAACCATAACACTGACCCGTACACTAACCCTAAAACTAACCCGTACCCTAACCCCAAACCTAACCCTAACCCGTAAACTAACCCTATCCCTATCGCTAAACCTGACACTTAACCTAAACCTAACCCTAACCCTAACCCTTACCCTAACCCTCACCTAAACCTAACCCTAACCCATAACCTAACCCTATCCCGTTCCCTAAACCTAGCCCTAACCCATACCCTAACCCTAACCCTATCTGTACTCTAACCCTAACACTAACCCTAACCCTAACACTAACCCTAACACGTACTCTAAACCTAACCCTAACCCTAAACGTAACCCTAACCCATACTCTAACCCTAACCCGTACCCTAACACTAACCCTAATCCTAACACTATCCCTAACCCGTACTCTAACTCTAAACCTAACCCTAACTCTAACCCTAACCCGTACTATAACCCTAACCCTAACCCTAACCCTAACCCTAAACCTAACCCTTACACTGACACTAAACCTAACCCTATACCGTACCCTAACCCTAAACCTAAACCTAACCCGCACACCTAACCTAACCCTAACCCTAGATCTAAAACGTACACTAACCCTATCCCGTACCCTAACCTTAAACCTAACCCGTACCGTAACGCTAATACTAACACTAACCCTAACCCCAACCCTAACCGGTACAGTTACCCTAACCCTAACCCGAACCCATACCCTAACCATAACCCTAACCCTGACCCTAACACTAACGCTAACCCATACTTAACCCTAACCCTAACCCGAAACCTAACACATACTCTACCCCTAACCCGTACCCTAACCCTGACCTGTACCCATAACTAACCCTAACCCCTAACCCTAACCCTAAACCGTACCCTAAACAAAACCCTAAACCTAACTCGTACCCTACCCCTAACCCTAACCCTGACCCTAACCCTAAACCTAACCCGTACCCTAACCCTAACCCATACACTAAACCTAACCCTAACCCTAATGCATACACTATCCATAAACCTAACCGTGACCCTAACCCTAACCCTAACCAGTACCCTAACCCTAACACTAACCCTAACCCTAACCCTAACCCGTACACTAACCCTAAACCTAACCTGTACACTAAACCTAACACTAACCCTAACCCTAAACCGATGCCTAACCCTAACCCACACACTAAACCTAACTCTAAACCCTAGAACTAACCCATACCCTAACCCTATCCCGTACACTAACCCTAACGCTAACCCGTACCATAACCCTCACACTAACACTAACCCTAATCCTAACCCTATCCCGTACACTAAACCTAACCCTAAACCTAAACCGTACCCTAACCCTAACCCGTAGCCTAACCCTAACACTAACCCTAACCCTAACCCTACCATAAACCTAACCCTTACCCTAACCCGTACCCAAACGTTAAACCTAACCCGTACCCTAACACTAACACAAACCCGTACCCTAACCCGTACCCTAACCCTATCCCGTACTGTTACCCGTACCTTAAACCTAACCCTAACCCGTACCCAAACCCGTACACTAACCCTAACCCTAACCTGTACCCTAACACGTAGCATAATGGTAACCCTAACCCTAAACCTAACCCGCACACTAAACCTAACCGTAACCCTAGAACTAACATGTACACTAAACCTATCCCGTACCCTAACCTTAACCCTAACCCGTACCATAACCCTAACACTAACCCTAACCCTAACCCTAACCCTAACCCTTACACTAACCCTCACCCGAACCCTAACCCTAACCCGTACCCTATCCCTACCTGTAGCGTAACCCTAACACTAACCCTAACCCTAAACCTTACCCTAACCCGTACCCAAACGGTAAACATAACCCGTACCCTAACACTAAACCAAACCCGTACTCTAACCCTAACCCTAAACCTAACCCTAACCCTAACCCGAACCCTAAACTTAACCCTAAACCTAACCCTAACCTTAAACATAACCTTAACCCGTACCCTAACCCTAAAACTAACCTGTACCCTCACCCCAACCCTAACCATAACCGTACCCTAAAACTAAACCTAACCGTAACCCTGACCCTAAACCTAACCCTAACCCTTACACAAACCCTAACCCTAATTCTAACCCGCACCCTGAACCTAACCCTAACCCATACCCATACCCTAACCCTAACCCGTAACCTAAACCTAACCCTAACAATAAACTTAACCCGTAAGCTAACCCTATCCCGTATCCTAAACCTAACCCTAACCCGTATCCTAACTCTAAACTAACCCTAAGCCTAACCTGTACATTAAACCTAAGCCTAACCCTAACACTAACCTTACCCCGTACACTAACCCTAACCCTAACCCGTACCCTAAACCTAACCCTAACCCTAATTCGTACCCTAACCCTAACCCTAACCCGTACCCTTACCCTAAACCTAACCCATACACAAACCGTAACCATAACCCTAACTCATACCCTAGCGCTAACCGTAACCCTAACCCTAAGCCTAACCCGCACTCTAAACCGAAACCTAACCCTAACCCTAACCATAACCCTTACCCGTACCCTAACCCTAACCTATACCCTATACTAACCCTAACCTTAATCGTAACCCTAACCCGTACCCTAACCCTAAAACTAACACGTACCCTAACCCCAACCCAAACCCTAGCACGTACCATAACTCTATCCCTAACCCTAAACCTGACCCAAACCTTACCCTTACCCATACCCTAACCCTAACCCGCACCTAAACCTAACTCTAAACCGTACCCTAACCCTAACCCGTAACCTAAACCTAACCCTAACCCTAAACTTAACCCGTACACTAACCCTATCCCGTAACCAAAACCTAACCCTAACCCTTACCCTAACCCTAACCCTAACACTATCCGTACACTAACCCTAACCCTAACACTAACACTAACCCTACCAATACTCTAACCCTAAACCTAACCCTAACCCTAAAACTAACCCTAACCCATAATCTACCCCTAACCCGTCCCCTACACTAACCCTTACCCTAACCCTAAACCTAACCCGTAACCTAACCCTAAACGTAACCCTAACCCGTACCCAAACCCTAATCCTAACACCTACACATACCTAACCCTAACCCTAACCCGCACAATAAACCTAACCCTGACCCTACACCTACCACGTACACTAAACCTATCCCGTACCCTAACCTTAAACCTCACCCGTACCGTAACCCTATCACTAACCCTAACCTAACCCTAATCCAAACCGTAAGCCGGACACTAACACTAAACCGAACCCTAACCCTAACCCTAACCCTTACCCTAAACCTACCCGTAGCCTAACCGTAACTCTAACCCTAACCCCTACCCCTAACCCTAACCCTAACCCTTACCCTAACCCGTACCGAAACGGTGAACCTAACCCATACCCTAACACTAAACAAAACCCGTACTCTAACCCTAACCCATACTTAACCCTAACCCTTACCTTAACCATAACGCTAACCCATATCCTAACCCGAAAACTAAACCGCACCCTGATCCCAAACCTAACCCTGACCCGTACCCTAACACTAACCCGAAACCTAACCCTGACCCTAAACCTAACCTTATCACTTACACTAACTCTAACCCTAACCCTAACCTGCACCTTAAAACTAACCCTAACCTGTACCCTAACCCTAACCCGTATCCTAAAATTAACCCTAACCCAAACTTAACCCGTACGCTAACCCTATCCCGTACCCTAAACCTAACCCTAAACCATAACCTAAACCTAAACCTAAACCTAAGCTTAACCCGCACATTAACCCTAACCCTAACCCTAACACTAACCCTACCCCGTACTCTAACCATAACCCTAACCCTAACTCTAACCGTAACCTAACCCTAACCCTAAAACTAACACTAACCCTAACCTGTACTCTAACCCTAACCCTAACCCTAACCGTACTCTAAACCTAACCCTAAGCCTCACCCTAACCCTAACCCGTACTGTAACCCTAACCCGTACCAATACCCTAACCCTAACCCGTACCCTAACCCTAACTCGTACCCTAACGCTAACCCTAACCCTGACCCTAAACCTAACCCTAACCCGTACCCTAAACCTAACCCGTACCCTAACCGTAACCATATCCCTAACCTGTATCCTAAACCTAACCCTAAAACGTACCCTAAAGCTAACCCTAACCCTAACACTGACGTTAACCCTAACCCTAACTCGTACCCTAAGCCTAACCCATACCCTAAACCAAACCCTAATCCAAACCCTAACCCTAACACGTACACTAATCCTAGCCCTAACCCTTGACCTAACCCGTACCCAAACCTATGCCATAACCTAACCCTCACCCTAAACCGTATACAAACCCTAACAGTAACCCTAAGCCATTCTCTAATGCTAAACCTAACACTAACCCTAAACCTACCCTAATCCGCACCCTAAACCTAAAGCTAAACCTAACCCTAACCATAACCCTTACCCGTACCCTAAACCTAAACCATACACTAACCCTAACCCTAACCTTAACCGTAACATTAACCCTTACCCTCACCCTAACCCTAACCAGCACATAAACCTAACCCTAATCCTTTACCTAAATCTAACCCTAACCCTAAACTTAACCCGTACGCTAACCCTATCCCGTACCCTAAATGTAACCCTAACCCGTACCCTAACCCTAACACTAACCCTATCCATACACTAACCCTAACACTAACCCAACACTAACACTAACCCTAACCCGTACTCTAACCCTAAACCTAACCCTAAACCTAACCCTAACCGTAATCTAACCCTAAATCTAAACCTAACTCTAAAGCTAACCCGTACTGTAATCCTAACCCTAAACCTAACCCTAACCCTAACCCGTACAGTAACCCTAACCCGTACCCTAAACCTAACCCTAACCCGTAACCTAACCCTAAACCGTACCCTAACCCTAACCCTAAATCTAACCCGTACCCTAACACTAAACGTAACGCTAACCCGTACCCAAACCCTAACCCTAACACGTACCCTATCCCTACTCCTAACCCTAACCCGCACACTAAACCTAACCCTAACCCTAGACCTAACACGTACACTAACCCGAACCCGTACCCTAACCTTAAACCTAACCGGTACCGTAACCCTAACACTAACTCTAACCCTAACCCTAACCCTAAACCTAACCCGTATACTAACCCTAACCCGAATTCTAACCCTAACCCTAACCCGTACCCTAACCCTACCCGTAGCCTAACCCTAAATCTAAACCTAACCCCTAACCCTAAACCTAACCCTAACCCTTAACCGAACCCGTACCCAAATGTTAAACCTAACCCGTACCCTAACACTAACCCAAACCCGTACTCTACCCTAACCCTAACCCTAACCCGCACCCTAAACTTAACCCTAACCCTAACCCAAATCATAACCCTTAACCGTACCCTAACCCTAAACCATACCCTAACCCTATCCCTAACCTTAACCATAACCCTAACACTTACCCTAACCCTAAAACTAACCCGTACCCTAACCCCAACCGTAACCCTAACCCGTACCCTAACACTAACCCTAACCTTAACCCTGACCCTAAACCTGACCCTAATCCTTACACTAATCCTAACCCTAACCCTAACCCGCACCCTAAACCTAACCCTAAACCGTACCCTAACCCTAACCCGTAACCTAAACCTATCCCTAACCCTAAACTTAACCCGTACGCTAACCCGATCCCGTACCTTAAACCTAACCCTAACTCGTAACCTAACACTAACCATAACCCTAACCCTGACGCTAAACCTAACCCGTACCCTAAGCCTAACCCATACACTAAACCTAAACATAATCCTAACCCTATCCCTAACCTGTCCCCTAAACCTAAACCTAACCCTTGACCTAACCCGTACCTAACCGTATCCTGTAACCTAACCCTAAACTAACCCTTACCCAAACCCTAACAGTAACACTAACCCATTCCCGAGCGCTAACCCTAACCATAACTCTAACCCTAAACCTAACCCACACCCTAAACCTAACGCTAACCCTAACCCTAACCATAAACCTTACCCTAACCCTAACCCTAACCCTAACACTAACCATAACACGTACTCTAACCCTAACCCTAAACCTAATGCTAACCGTACTCTAACCCTAACTCTAACCCATTCCCTAACCACAACCCTAACCCTAACCCGTACCATAACCATATCACTAACCCTAACCCGCACCTAAACCTAACCCTTACGCGTACCCTAAACCTAACCCGTACCCTACGCCTAACCCTAACCCTAAACCGTACCCTAAACCTAAACCTAACCCTAACTCGTACCCTAAGCCTAACCCTTACCCTGACCCTAACCGGTACCCTAAGCCTAACATAGACCCTAAACCTAACCCTAACCCTTGACCTAACCCGTACCCAAACCTATCCCGTACCCTAACCCTAAACCTAACACGTACCCAAAACATAACATTAACCCTAACCCATAACCTAACACTAAACCTAACCCTAACCCAAACCCGTCCCCTAAAACTAAACCTTACCCTAACCCTAAACATAACACTTACCCATACCCTAATCCTAACCCATACCCTAACCCTAACCCTAACCTTAACCATAACACTGACCCGTACCCTAACCCTAAAACTAACCCGTACCCTAACCCCAAACCAAACCCTAACCCAACCTAACCCTATCCCTAACGTTAATCCTGACACTAAACCTAAACCAAACCCTAACCTAACCCTAACCCTATCCCTCACCTAAACCTAACCCTAACCCGTACCATAACCCTATCCTGTACCCTAAACCTAACCCTAACACATACCCTAACCCTAACCCTAACCATAACCCTATCCGTACTCTAACCCTAACTCTAACCCTAACCCTAACACTAACCCTAATCCGTACTCTAAACCTAATCCTACCCCTAAACCTAACCCTAACCCGTACTCTAACCCTAACCCGTACCCTAACACTAACCCTAACCCTAACACTATCCCTAACCCATACTCTAACCCTAAACCTAACACTAACTCTAACCCTAACCCGTACTATAACCCTAAGCCTAAACCTAACCCTAAAAGTAACACTAACCCGTACTCTAACCTGATTACATAGCCTAATACTAACTCTAACCTAACCCCTAACCCTAACCATAACCCTAACCCTTACCCTAACGCACCCAAACGGTAAACCAAACCCGTACCCTAACACTAACCCAAACCCGTACTCTAACCCTAACCCTAACACTAACCCTAAACCGCACCCTAAACTTAACCATAAACCTAACCCTAACCGTAACCCATAACCGTACCCTAACCATAACCTACACCCGAACCCTAACCCTAGCTTTAACCATACCCCTAACCCGTACCTTAACCCTAAAACTAACCCGTACACTAACCCGTACCCTAACATTTACCCTAAACCTAACCCTAACTCTGACCCTAACCATAAACCTAACCCGTACCCTAACCCTAAACCGTATCGTAACCCTAGCCCTAAACCTAACCCATACCCTAACACTAAATGTAACCCTAACCCGTACGCAAACCCTAACCCTAACTCGTACCCTAACCCTAACCCTAACTCTAACCCACACACTAAACCTAACCCAAATCCTAGACCTGACATGTACACTAACCCTATCCCGTACCCTAACCTTAACCCTAACACGTACCCAAACCCTAACAGTAACCCTAACCCATACCCTAGCACTAACCCTAACCCTAACCCTAAGCCTAACCCGCACCCTAAACCTAAACCTAACCCTGACCCTAACAATAACCCTTACCCGTACACTAACCCTACCCATACCCTAACACTAACCCTAAACTTAACCATAACCCTATACCGTACCCTAACCCGTACCATAACCCTACCCCTAACCCTAACCCTGAACATAAACCTAACCCTAACCCGTACCCTAACCCTAACCAACACCGAAACCTAACCCTAACCCGTACCCTAACCCTAACCCGTAACCTAAACCTAACCCTAACCCTAAACTTAACCCGTACAGTAACCCTATCCCGTACCCTAAACCTGACCCTAAACCGTACCCTAACCCTAACCCTATCCCTATCCGTTAACTAAACCTAACCCTAACTCTAACAATAACCCTAACCCGTACTCTAACCCTAACCCTAACCCTAAACATAAACCTAACCCTAACCCGTACCCTAAACCTAAACCTTACCCTTCACCTAACCCGTACCCAACCCTTTCCCATACTCTAAACCTAACCCGTTCCCTAACTCCAACCCTACCTAACCCGTACCATAACCCTAACCCTAACACTAACCCTAACCCGTACTCTAACCCTAACCCTAACACTAACCTAACGGTACTATAACACTAACCCTAAACCTCACCCTTACCCTAACCCGTACTCTAACACTAACCCGTACCAATACGCTAACCCTAACCCGTACCCTAACCCTAACCCTAATTCGTACCCTAAACCTAACCCTAACCCTGACCCTAACCCTAACCCTAACACGTACCCTAAACCTAACCCTAACACGTAACCTAACGCTAATCCTAACCCTAACCCTGACGCTAACCCTAACCGTACCCTAAGCCTAACCCATACCCTAAACCTAATCCTAATCCTAACCCTAACCCTAACCTGTACCCAAACCTAAACCTAACCCGTGACCTAAACCGTACCCAACCCTATCCCATAACCTAACCCTAAACTAACCCGGACAAACCCTAACAATAACACTAACCCATTCCCGAGCACTAACCCTAACACTAACCCTAACCCTAAACCTAACCAGCGCCCTAAACCTAAAGCTAACCCTAACCCTGACCATAAACCTTACCCTAACCCTAACCCTAAACCTAACACTAACCCTAACCCGTACTCTAACCCTAAAACTAACCCTAACCCTAACCGTACTCTAACCCAAACCCTAACCCATTCCCTAACCCCAACCCTAACCCTAACCCCTACATAACCCTATCACTGACCCTAACCCTGACCCTAAACCTAACCCTAACCCGTACCCTAACCCTAACCCACACCTAAACCTAACCCTAATGCGTAACCTAAACCTAACCCGTACCCTACCCCTAACCCTAACCCTAACCCGTACCCTAAACCTAACCCTAACCCTAAATCGTACCCTAAACCTAACCCTAACCCTGACACTAACCCTAACCCTAACCCGTACCCTAAGCCTAACACATACCCTAACCCTAACCATAAACCTAACCCTAACCCTATACCGTAACCTAAACCTAACCCTAACCCTTGACCTAACCCGACCCAAACCTATCCAGTACCCTAACACTAAACCTAACACATACCCAAAACCTAACATTAACCCTAACCCTAACACTAACCCTAATCCTAAACCTATCCCGTACACTAACCCTAACCCTAACCCTAAGCCGTACCTTAACCGTAACCCTAACCCTAAACCTAACCCTGACCCTAACCCTAACCCTAATCCTGTACCCTAACCCTAACCCTAACCCGCATCCTAAACCTAACTCTAACCCTAACCCTAACCCGTACCATAAACCTAACACTAACCCTAACCCGTACAAAAAACTTACACGTACACTAATCCTGACCCGATGCCTAACCCTAACCCACACACTAAACCTAACCATAACCCTAGACCTAAACCGTACCCTCAACCTATCCCATACCCTAACACTAACGCTAACCTGTACCCTAACCCTAACACTAACACTAACCCTAATCCTAACCCTATCCTGTACACTAACCCTAACCCGTACCCTAACCCTAACCCGTACCATTACACGTACCTTAACCCTAATCCTAACCCGTACCCTCACCTCTAACCTAAACCTAAACCTAACCTGTACGCTAACACGTACCATAACCCTAACCTTAATCCTAACCCTAACCATAAACCTAACCCATATCCTACCCCTCACCCTAACCCATACCCTAACCCTAACTCGTACCCTAACACTAAACCTTACCCTAACCCCTAACCCTAACGCTACACCGTTACCTAAACCTAACCCTAACCCTAACTCGTACCCTAACCCTAATCCTAACCCTGACCCTGACCCTAACCGGTACCTTAACCTTAATCCGTACCCTAACCCTAAACCTAACCCTAACCCTAAACCTAACCCTAACCCGTACAGTAACCCTAACGCATACCCAAACACTAACCCTAACTCTAAACCTAACCCTAACTCTGACCCGTACCCTAACCGAAACCGTACCATAACCCTAACTCTAAACCTAACCCGTACCCTAACCATAAACGTAACGCTAAACCGTACCCAAACCCAATCCCTAACATGTACCCTAACCCTAACCCTAACCCTAACCCGGACCCTAACCCCAACCCTAACCCTAACCCATACCCTAACACTAACCCTAACCCTAAACCTGACCCTAAACCTAACCCTAACACTTACACTAAACCTAACTCTAACCCTAACCCGCACTCTAAACCTAACCCTAACCCGTACCATAACCCTAACCCGTAACCTACACCTAACCCTAACCCTAAACTTAACCCGTACGATAACCCTATCCCATACTCTAAACCTAACCCTAACCCATATCCTAACCCTAAACCGAAACCTAAGCCTAATCTGTACATTAAACCTAACCCTAAACCTAACACTAACCCTACCCCGTACTCTAACTCTAACCCTAACCCTAACCCGTACCGTAACCCTAAACCTAACCCTAACACTAAACCTACCCCGTACTCCAAACCTAACCCTAACCCTAAACCTAACCCATACACTAATCCTAATCCTAACCCTAACCCTAAACCTAACCCTAACCCTAACACTAACACTAACGCTAACCTGTACCCTAACCCTAACCCTAACCCTGAACCTAAACCTAACCCTAACCGGTACACTAACCCTAACCATAACCCTAACACGCACCCTAAACCTAACCCTAACGCATACCCTAACCTTACTCCGTAACCTAAACCTAACCCTAAACCTAAACTTAACCTGTACGCTAACCCTATCCTGTACCCTAAACCTAACCCTAACCCGTAAACTAACCGTAAGCCTAACCCGTACATTAACCCTAACCCTAACCCTAAAACTAACCATACCCCGTACTCTAACCCTAACCCTAACCCTAACCCTAACCCTAACCCTAACATGTACCCTAACCCTAAACCTAACCCTAACACTATCCCTAATTCGTACTCTAACCCTAACCCTAACACTAACACTAACCCGACCCCGTACTCTAACACTAACCCTAACCCTAACACTAACCCGTACCCTAACCCTAACCCTAAACCTAACCCTAACACTAACCCTAACCAGGTATCTATCCCTATCCCTAACCCTAACCATAACCCTAACCGTATTCTAAAACTAACCCTAACCCTCACCCTAACCCTAACCCGTACTGTAACCCTAAACCATACCATAACCCTAAACCTAACCCGTACCCTAAACCTAACCCTAATTCGTACCCTAACCCTAACCCTAACCCTGACATTAACCCTAACCCGTATCCTAAATCTAACCCATAACCGAACCCTAAACCTAACCCTAACCCGTACCCTAAACCTAACCCTAAACCGTACCCCAACCCTAACCCTAACCCTAAGTCTAACCTGAACATTAACCCTAACCCTAACACTAAGACTAACCCTACCCCGTACTCCAACCCTAACCCTAACTCTAACCCTAACCCGTACCCTAACACTAACCCTAAACCTAACCCTAGCACTAACCCTAATCCGTACTCTAAACCTAACCCTAACCATAACCCTAACCCTAACTGTACTCTAACCCTAACACTAACCCTCACCCTAACCCTATCAGTATTGTAACCCTAACCCGTACAATAACCCTAACCCTAACCCGTAACCTAAACCTAACCCGTAACCTAAACCTAAGTCTAACCCTAAACTTAACCCGTACGCTAACCCTATCCTGTTCCCTAAACCTAACTCTAACCTGTACCCTAACCCTAACCCTAACCCTATCCGTACTCTAACCCTAACACTAACCCTAACACTAACACTAACCCTAACCCTAACTCTAACACTATCTGTACACTAACCCTAACCCTAACCCTAACACTAACGCTAACCTGTACTCTTAACACTAAACCTAACCCTAAACCTAAACCTAAGCCATACCCTAACCCTAACTCGTACCCTAACACTAACCCTTACCCTAACCTCTAACCCTAACAATACACCGTAACCTAAACCTAACCCTAACCCATACCCTAAACCTAACCCGTACCCTAAACCTAACCATGACCCTTACCCATACCCTAACCCTAAACCATACCCTAACACTAACCCCAACCTTAAGGTAACCCTAACCCGTACCCTAACCCCAACCCTAACCGTCACCCGCACCTAAACCTAACCCTAAACCGTACCCTAACCCTAACCCGTTACCTAAACCAAAACCTAACCCTAAACTTAACCTGAACACTAAACCTATCCCGTACCCTAAACCTAACCCTAACCCATACACTAACCCTAACCTTAACCCTAACACTATCTGTACACTAACCCTAACCCTAACCCTAACACTAACGCTAACCCATACTCTAACACTAAACCTAACCCTAAACCTAACCCTAACCTGTACTCTAACCCTAACCCGTACCCTAACACTACCCCTTACCCTAACCCTAAACCTAACCCGTACCCTAACCCTAAACGTAACCCTAACTCGTACCCAAACCCTAACCCTAACACGTACCCTAACCCTAACCCTAACCCTAACTCGCACACTAAACCTAACATTAACCCTAGACCTAACACGTACACTAACCCTATCCCGTACCGTAACCTTAACCCTAACCTGTACTGTAACCCTAACACTAACCCTAACCCTAACCCTAAACCTAAACCTAACCGTACACTAACCCTAACCCTAATACTAACCCTAAACCTAACACGAACCTTAAACCGTACCCTAACCCATACCCTAACCCCAACCCGTAACCTAAACCTAACCGTAACCCTAAACTTATCCCATATGGTAACCCTATCCCGTACACTAAACCTAACCCTAACCCGTAACCTAACCATAAACCTAACCTTAAGCCTAACCTGTACATTAAACCTAACCCTAACCCTAACACTAACCCTCCCCTGTAATCTAACGCTAACCCTTACCCTAAACCTAACCCTAACCCGTACCCTAACCCTAACCCTAAACCTTTCCCTAACCCTAACCCTAACCTTAACCCTAACCCGAACATTAACCTTAACCCGTACCCTAACCCTAACCCTAACCCTTACCCTAACTGTACTCTAACCCTAACCCTAACCCTCACCCTAACCCTAACCCGTACTGTAAACTTAACATGTAACATAATCCTAACTCTTACCCGTACCCTAACCCTAACCCTAACTCATAGCCTAACACTAACCCCGACCCTAAACCTAACCCATACCCTAAACCTAACCAGTACCCTAACCCTAAACCTAACCCTAAGCCGTACCCTAAACCTAACCCTAACCCTAACTCATACCCTAACCCTAACCTTAACCCTGACCCTAACCCTAACCCGTACCCTAAACCTAACCCATACCCTAACCCTAATCCTAAACCTAACCCTAACCCTTACCCTAAACCTAACCCTAAACCTTGAACTAACCCGTACCCAACCCTATCTTCTACCCTAATCCTAACCCTAACCCGGACCCAAAACCTAAAAGTAACCCTAACCCATTTCCTAGCACTAACCCTAAACCTAAACCTAATCCTAACCCGCACCCTAAACCTAAACCTAACCCTAACCATAACCATAACCCTAACCCGTATACTAACCCTAACCCATACCTTAACACTAACCCCAAACTTAACCGTAACACTAACCCGTACCCTAACCTTAAAACTAACCCATACCCTAACCCCAACCCTAACCCTATCCCGCACCTAAACCTAACCCTAACCCGTACCCTAACCCTAACCCATAACCTAAACCTAAACCTAACCCTAAAGATAACCTGAACACTAAGCCTATCCCGCACCCTAAACCTAACCCTAACCCGTACACTAACCCTAACCCTAACCCTAACACTATCCGTACACTAACCCTAACCCTAACACTAACACTAATCCTAACCTGTACTCTAACACTAAACCTAACCCTAACCCGTACTCTAACCCTAACCCGTACCCTAACACTAACCCTTACCCAATCCCTAACCCTAACAAGTACCCTAACCCTAACCCTAAACCAGACACAAAACCTAACCCTAACCCTAGACCTAACACCTACACTAACCCTATCCCGTACCGTAACCTTAACCCTAACCCATACCGTAACCCTAACACTAACCCTAAACCTAACCCTAACCCTAACCCTAACCCGTACACTAACCCTAACCCGAACCCTAACCCTAACCCTAACCCGTACCCTAACCCTACCCGTAGCCTAACCCTAACCCTAAACATAACCCCTAAACCTAACGTTAACCCTAACCCTTACCCTAACCCTTACCCAAAGAGTAAACCTATCCCGTACCCTAACACTAACCCAAACCCATACTCTAACCCTAACCCTAACCTTCCTGCACCCTAAACTTAACCCTAACCCTAACCCAAACCGTAACCCTTAACCGTAACCTAACCCTAACCCATACCCTAAACCTAAACCTAAAATTAACCATAACCCTAAACCGTACCCTAACTCTAAAACAAACCCGTACCCTAACCTCAACCCTAACCCTAATCCGTAACCTAACACTAACCCTAAACCAAACCCTGACCCTAAACCTAACCCTAAACCTTACACTAACCCTAACCCTTACCCTAACCCGCACCCTCAAACTAACCCTAACCCGTACCGTAACCCAAACCCGTAAACTAAACCTAAACTTAACCCTAAACTTAACCCGTACGCTAACCCTATTCCTTACCCTAAACCTAACCCTAAACCGTATCCTAACCCTAAACCTAACCCTTAGCCTAACCCGTACAATAACCCTAACCCTAACCCTAACCCTAACACTAACCCTAACCATACTCTAACACTAACCCTAACGCTCACCCTAACCCTTCCCCATACTGTAACCCTTAACCGTACCATAACCCTACCCTAACACGTACCCTAACCCTAACCCTAACTCGTACCCTAACCCTAACCCTAACCCTGAACCTAAACCTAACCCTATCCCGTACCCTAAACCTAACCTGTACTTTAACCCTAACTCTAACCCTAACCCGTACCCTAAACCTAAACCTAACACTAACTCGTACCCTATACCTAACCCAAACCCTGACACTAACCCTAACCCTAACCCGTACACTAAGCATAACCCATACCCTAACCCTAACCCTAAACCTAACCCTAACCCGTACCCTAAATCTAACCCTAACCCTTGACCTATCCCATACCCAAACCTATCCCATACCCTAACCCTAACCCTAGCCCGTACCCAAACACTAACAGTAACCCTAACCCATACACTAGCCCTAACCCAAAACCTAACCCTAACCCTAAACCTAACCCTAACCCTGATCCTAACACTAACCCTATCCCGTACCCTAACCCTAAACCGTACCCGAACCCTAACCCTAAACCTAACCCATACCCTAACCCTAAACGTAACGCCAACCCGTACCCAAACCCTAACCCAAACACGTATCCTAACCCTATCCCTAACCCTAACCCTAACCCTAACCCGCACACTAAACCTAAACCTAACCCTAGACCTAACACGTACACTAAACCTATCCTGTACCCTAAACTTAACGCTAACCCGTACCGTGTCCCTAACACTAACAATAACCCTAACCCTAACCCGTACACTAACCCTAACCGAACCTTAACCCTAACCCTAACCCATACCCTAACCCTACCCGTAGCCTATTCCTAACTCTAACCCTAACCCCTAACCCTAAGCCTAACCGTAAACCTTACCCGAACCCGTACCCAAATGGTAAACCTAACCCATACTGTAACACTAACCCAAATCTGTACTCTAACCCTAACCGTAACCCTAACCCTAACCCGCACCCTAAACTTAACCCTAACCCTAACCCAAACCATAACACTTAACCGTAACCTAACCCTAAGCCATAACCTAACCCTAACCCTAACCTTAACCATAACCCTAATTCGTAACCTAACCCTAAAACTAACCCGGACCCTAACCCCAACCCTAACCCTAACCCATACCCTAACACTAACCCTAACCCTAACCCTGACCCTAAACCTTACCCTAAACCTTACACTAACCCTAACCCTAACCCAACCTGCACCCTAAACCTAACCCTAACCCGTACGCTAACCCTAACCCATAACCTAAACCGAACCCTAACCCTAAACTTAAACCGTTCGCTAACCCTATCCCGTACCCTAAAACTAATCCAAACCCTTTTCCTAACCCGTACCCAACCCTATCCCGTACCCTAACCCTAACCCGTACCCAAACACTAAGAGTAAACCTAACCCATACCCTAGCGCTAACCCTAACCCTAACCCTAAGCCTAACACGCACCCTAAACCTAAACCTAACCGTAACCCCATCCATAACCCTTCGTACCCGTACCCTAACCCTAACCCATAACCTAACACTAACCCTAACCTTAACTGTAACCCTAACCGTACACTAATCCTAAAACTAACCCGTACCGTAACCCTAACCCTAACCCTAACCCGTACCATGACCTTATCCCTAATCCTAACCCTGACCCTAAACCTAACCCTAACCTGTACCCTAACCCTAAACCAAACCTAACCCTAACCCTAACACGTACCCAACCCTAATTCGTAACCTAACCCTAACCCAACACATACCCAAACCCTAAGAGTAACTCTAACCCATACCCTAGCGCTAACCCTAACCCTAACCCTTACCATAACACTAACTCGCACTCTAAACCTAAACCTAACCCTAACCCTAACCATAACCCTTACCCGTACCCTAACCCTAAGCCATACCCTAACCCTAACCCTAAATGTAACCGTAACCCTGACCCATAACCTAATCCTAAAATTAACCAGTACCCTAACCCCAAACCTTACCCTAACACTAACCCATACCCTAACCCTAACCCGGACCTAAATCGTACCCTAACCCATACCCTAACCCTCAACAGTAACCTAAACCTAAACCTAACCCTAAACTTATCCCGTACACTAACCCTATTCCGTACCCTAAACCTAACCCTAACCTGTAACCTAATCCTAACCCTAACCCTCACCCTATCCATACACTAAACCTAACACTAACCCTAACACTAACCCTATCCCATACTCTAACCCTAACCCTAACCCTAACCCTAACCCTAACACTAACACTAACCCTAACTTGTACTCTAAACCTAACCCTAACCCTAAATGTAACCCTAACCCGTAATCTAACCCTAACCCGCACCCTAACACTAACCCTAATCCTAACACTATCCCTAACCCGTACCCTAACACTAAATGTAACCCTAACCCGTACCCAAACCCTAACCCTAACACGTACCCTAACCCTAACCCTAACTCTATCCCGCACACTAACCTAACCCTAACCCTAGACCTAACACGTACACTACACCTATCCCGTACCGTAAACTTAACCCTAACCCGTACCGTAACCCTAATCCTAACCCTAACCCTAACCCTAACCCTAACCCTAACCCGTACACTAACCCTAACCCTAAACCTAAACTTACCCTAACGCTAACCCTAACCCTAACCCTAACACTAACCCTAACCCGTACTCTAACCTAACCTTAAACCTAAACCTAACCCTAACCCGTACTCTAACCCTAACCCTAACCCTAACCTAACCATAACACTAACACTAAACCTAACACGTAATCTAACCCTATACCTAACCCTAACACTAACTCTAACCCACTATTATAACCGTAACCCTAAACCTAAACCTAACCCTAACCCTAACTCTTACCGTAACCCGAACTCATAACCTAACCCTAACCCTAACCTTAACCTAACCCTAACCCTGACCCTAACCCTAAACCTAATCCCGTACCCTAACCCTAACCCTAACCCTCATCCTAAACCTAACCCTAACCCTAGTCCTAACCCGTACCCTAACCCTAACCCATACCCTAACACTAACCCTAACCCTAACCCGTACCATAACCCTAACACTAACCCTAATCCGTACCCTAACCCTAATCCGTACCCTATCCCTAACCCGATGCCTAACCCTAACCCACACCCTAAACCTAACCCTAACCCTAGACTTAATCCGTACCCTAAACCTATCCCGTAACCTAACCCTAACGCTAACTGTACCCTAACCCTAACACTAACACTAACCCTAATCCTAAACCTATCCCGTACACTAACCCTAAACTTAACCCTAACCCGTAACCTAACCCTAACCCTAAACCTAAACCTAACCCTGACCCTAACCCTAACCATAATCTCTTACCCTAACCCTAAACCTGCCTCGCATCCTAAACCTATATCTAACCCTAACCCTAACTTGTACCATAAACCTAACACTAACCCTAATCCGTACCCTGACCCTAATCCGTACACTAACCCTAACCCGATGCCTAACCCTAACCCACACACTAAACCTAACCCTAACCCTAGACCTAAACCGTACCCTCAACCTATCCCGTACCCTAACCCTAATGCAAACCTGTACCCTAACACTAACACTAACCCTAACCCTAACCCGTAACCTAACCCTAACCCTAAACCTAAACCTAACCCTGAACCTAACCCTAACCATAATCCCTTACCCTAACCCTAAACCTGCCTCGCATCCTAAACCTATATCTAACCCTAACCCTAACCTGTACCATAAACCTAACACTAACCCTAACCCGTACAAAAACCCTAACACATACACTAACCCTAACCCGATGCCTAACCCTAACCCACACACTAAACCTAACCCTAACCCTAGACCTAAACCGTACCCTCAACCTATCCCGTACCCTAACCCTAATGCAAACCTGTACCCTAACACTAACACTAACCCTAATCCTAACCCTATCCCGTACACTAACCCTAACCCGTACCCTAACCCTAACCCGTACCATTACACATACCTTAACCCTAACCCTAACACGTACCCTCACCCGTAACCTAAATTAACCCTAACCTGTACGCTAACAAGTAGCATAACCCTAACCCTAATCCTAACCCTAACCATAAACCTAACCCATACCCTACCCCTCAACCTAAACCATACCCTAACCCTAACTGGTACCCTAACACTAACCCGTACCCTAACCCCTAACCCTAACCCTACACCGTACCCTAAACCTAACCCTAACCCTAACTCGTACCCTAACCCTAACCCTAAACCAGACCCTAACACTAACCCGTACCCTAACCCTAATCCGTACCCAAACCCTAACCCTAAACCTAAACCTAACCCTAATCCGTACAGTAACCCTAACCCGTACAATAAACCTAACCCTAACTCGAAACATAACCCTAACCCTAAGCCTAACCCTAAACCTAACCCGTACCCTAACCCTAAACGTAACGCGAACCCGAACCCAAACCCTATCCCTAACACGTACCCTAACCCTATCCCTAACCCTAACCCGCACACTAAACCTAACCCTAACCCTAGACCTAACACGTACACTAACCCTATCCCGTAGCCCAGCCTTAACCCTAACCCGAACCCTAACCCTACCCTAACCCGTACCCTCACCCTACCTGTAGCCTAACACTAAATCTAACCCTAAACCCTAACGCTAACCCTAACCCTAACCCTTAACCTAACCTGTACCCAAACAGTAAACCTAACCCGTACCCTAACACTAACCCAAACCCGTACTCTAACCCTAAACCTAACCCAAACCCGCACCCTTAACTTAACCCTAACCCTAACCCAAACCATAACCCTTAACTGTAACCTAACCCTAACCCATACCCTAACCCTAACACTAACCTTAAACGTAACCCCAACCCGTAACATAAACCTAAAACTAACCAATACCCTAACCCCAACCCTAATCCTAACTCGTACCCTAACACTAACCTTAACCCTAAACCTGACCCTAAACCTAAACCTAACACTTACACGAACCATAACCCTAACCCTAACCCGCACCCTAAACCTAACCCTAACCCGTACCATAACCCTAACCCATAACCTAGACCTCACCCCAACCCTAAACTTAACCCGTAGGCTAACCCTATCCCGTACCCTAAACCTAACCCTAAACCG
Organism: Urocyon cinereoargenteus; assembly: GCA_032313775.1. Lineage (NCBI taxonomy): Eukaryota > Metazoa > Chordata > Mammalia > Carnivora > Canidae > Urocyon > Urocyon cinereoargenteus. The sequence goes on along the minus strand of JAVLSZ010000001.1, from coordinate 5,549,758 downwards.
TAAACTAACCCTAAACCTAACCCTTAGCCTAACCCGTACATTATCTCTAACCCTAAACCTAACACTAACCCTACACCGTACTCGGACACTAACACTAACCCTAACCCTAACCATAACCCTAACCCGTACCCTAAACCTAACCCTAACCCTAACACTAACCTTACCCCATATCCTAACATTAACCCTAACCCTAACCCTAATCCGTACCTTAACCCTAAACCTAAACCTAACCCTAACACTAACCCTAACCATACTCTATCCCTAACCCTAACCCTAACCGTATTCTAACCCTAACCCTCACCCTCACCCTAACCCTATCCCGTACTGTAACCCTAAACCATACCATAACCCTAAACCTAACCCGTACCCTAAACCTAACCCTAATTCATAACCTAACCCTAACCCTAACCCTGACCCTAACACTAACCCTAACCCGTATCCTAAACCTAACCCATACCCTAACCCTAAACCTAACCCTAACCCGTACCCTAAACCTAACCCTAACCCTAAACCTAACCCTAACCCGTAATCTAACCCTATCCCGTAGCCTAACACTACTCTAATCCTAACCCCTAACCCTAACCCTTACCTAACCCGTACCCAAACGGTAAACCTAACCCGTACCCTAACACTAACCCAAACCTGTACTCTAACCCTAACCCTAACCCTAACCCTCACCCTAAACCTAAACCTAACCCTAACCCTAACCATAACCCTTACCCGTACCCTAACCCTAAACCATACCCTAACCCTAACCCTAAACTTAACCGTAACCCTGACTCGTACCCTAACCCTAAAAGTAACCCGTACCAAACCCCAACCCGAACCCTAACCCGTAACCTAACCCTAACCCTAACCCGTACCCTAACCCTAACCCTAACCCTAACCCTAACCCTAACCCTAACGCTAACACTAACCCTAACCCGTACTCTAACCTTAACCCTAAACCTTAACCTAACCCTAACCGTACTCTAACCCTAACCCTAACCCTCACCCTAACACTAAGCCGTACTCTAACCCTAATCCGTACCATAATCCTAAACCTAACCCTAACCTTAAGCATAACCCTGAACCGTACCCTAACCCTAAATCTAACCCGTACCCTAACCCCAACCCTAACTCTAATGCGTACCCTAACCCTACCACTAATGCTAACCGTGACCCTAAACCGAACCCTAACCCGTACCCTAACCCTAACCCTAACACTAACCCTCACCTAAACCTAACACTAAACCGTACCCTAACCCTAACCCGTAACCTAAACCTAACCCTAAACCTAAACTTAACCAGTATGCTAACACTATCCCGTACCCTAAACCTAACCCTAACCCGTACCCTAACCCTAACCCTAACCCTAACACTATCCGAACTCTAAACCTAACCCTAACATAACCCTAACACTAACCATAACCCGTACTCTAACCCTAACCCTAAACTTAACCCTAACCTGTACCCTAACCCTAACCCGTAACCTAAACCTAACCCTAACCTTAAACTTAACCCGTATGCTAACCCTATCCTGTACCCTAAACCTAACCAAAACTCGTACCCTAACCCTAACCCTAACACTATCCACACTCTAACACTAACCCTAACCCTAACCCTAACCCTAACCCTAACACTAACCCTAACCCGTACTCTAACCATAAACCTAACCCTAACCCTAACCCTAACCGTACTCTAACCCTAACCCTCACCCTAACACTAAACCGTACTGTAACCCTAACCCATACCATAATCCTAACCCTAACCCTAACCTTAAGCGTAACCCTGAACCGTACCATAACCCTAAATCTAACCCGTACCCTAACCCCAACCCTAACCCTAACCCGTAACCTAACCCTATCCCTAACGCTAACCCTGACCCTAAACCTAACCCTAACCCGTACCATAACCATAACCCTAACACTAACCCTCAACTAAACCTAACCCTAACCCGTACCCTAACCCTAACCCATAACCTAAACCTAACCCTAACCCTAAACTTAACCCGTACGCTAAACCTATCCTGTACCCTAAACATAACCCTAACCCGTACCCTAAACCTAACCCTAACCCTAACACTATACGAACTCTAACCCTAACCCTAACCTAACCCTAACACTAACCATAACCCGTACTCTAACCCTAACCCTAAACCTAACCCTAACCTGTACCCTACCCTAACCCGTAACCAAAACGTAACACTAACCCTAAACTTAACCCGTACAGTAACCCTATCCTGTACCCTAAACCTAACCCTAACCCGTACCCTAACACTAACCCTAACCCTACCGCACTCTAACCCTAACCCTAACCATAACACTAACCCTAACCCATACACCTACCCTAACCCTAAACCATAAACCTAACCCGTACTCTAACCCTAACCCGTACCCTAACACTAACCCTTACCCTAACCCTTAACTTAACCCATACCCTAACCCTAACGTAACCCTAACCCATACCCAAAACCTAACCTTAACACGTACCCTAACCCTAACCCTAACCTAACCCGCACACTAAACCTAACCCTAACCCTAGACCTAACACGTACACTAAACCTATCCCATACCGTAACCTTAACCCTAACCCGTACCGTAACCCTAACACTAACCCTAACCCTAACCCTAACCCGTACACTAACCCTAACCCTAAACGTACCCTAACCCTAACCCTAACCCTAACACTACCCCTAACCTGTACTCTAACCTAGCCCTAATCCTAAACCTAACCCTTACCCTTACTATAACCCTAACACTAACCCTAACCCTAAACCTAACCATAAACCTTACCCGTACCCTATCCCTAACCCATACCCTAACACTAACCCTAACTTTAACCTTAACCCTACCCTGTACCTCAACCTTAAAACTAACCCGTAACCTAACCCCAACCCTAACCCTAACCCATACCATAACCCTATCCCTAACCCTAACCCTGACCCAAAACATAACCATATCCCGTACCAAAACCCTAACCTGCACCTAAACCTAACTCTATCCCGTACCCTAACACTAACCGGTAACCTAACCCTAACCCTAACCCTAAATTTAACCCGTACACTAACTTTATCCCGTACCCTAAACCTAACCCTAACCCGTACCCTAACCTTAACACTAACCCTAATCCTATCCGTACACTAACCCTAACCCTAACCCTAACACTAACCTTAACCCGTACTCTAACACTAACCCTAACCTTAAACCTAACCTTAACCCATACTCTAACCCTAACCCGTACCCTAACACTAACCCTTACCCTAACCCTAAACCTAACACGTACCCTAACCCTAAACGTAACCCTAACCAGTACCCAAACCCTAACCCTAACACGTACCCTAACCCTAACCCTAACCCGCACACTGAACCTAACCCTAACTCTAGACCTAACATGTACACTAAACCTATCCCGTACCGGAACCTTAAACCTAACCCGTACCGTAACCCTAACAATAAGCCTAACCCTAAACCTAAACCTAACCCTAACCTGTACACTAACCCTAACCCGAACCCTAACTCGTACCCTAACCCTACCCGTAGCCTAACCCAAACTCTAACGCTAACCCCTAACCCTAAACCTAAACCTAACCCTTACCCTAACCCGTACCCAAAAGGTAAACCTAACCCTTACCCTAACTCTAACCCAAACTCGTACTCTATCCCTAACCCTAAACCTAGCCGCACATTAAACCTAACCGTAACACTAGACCTAACACGTACACTAAACCTATCCCATACTGGAACCTTAAACCTAACCCGTAACATAACCCTAACAATAAGCCTAACCCTAAACGTAACCCTAACCCTATCCCGTACCCTAAACCTAACCTGTACCTTAACCCTAAACCTAACCCTAACCCCTACCCTAAACCTAACACTAACCCGTACCCTAACCCTAAACCTACCCTAACCTGACCCAAAACCTAACCCTAACACGTACCCTAAGCCTAACCCATAACCTAACCCTAACCCTAACCCTAACACTAACACTAAACCTACCCCGTACTCTAACCCTAAACCTAACCCGTACCCGTACCCGTACACTAAACCTAACCCTAACCCTAACCCTAACACTAACACTAACCCGTACTCTAACCCTAATCCTAACCCTAACATTAACCCTAAACCGTACTCTAACCCTAAACCTAACCCTAACCGTAACCTAACCCTAACCCTAACCCTCACCCTACCCGAACCCATGCTGTAACACTAACCCGTACCATAACTCTAACCCTAATGCGTACTCTAACCCTAACCCTAATTCGTACCCTAACCCTAACCCTAACCCTGACACTAACCCTAACCCTAACCCGTACCCTAAACCTAACCTGTACCCTAAACCTAACCCTAACCTAACTCACACCCTAAACTTAACCATAACCCTAACCTAAACCATAACCCTTAACCGTAACTTAACCCTAACCCATACCCTAACCCTAACCTTAACCATAATCCCTACATGTACCCTAAACCTAAAACTAACCCGCACCCTAACCGCAACACTAACCGTACCCTATCACTAACCCTAACCCTAACCCTGACCCTAAACCTAAGCCTAAACCTTACACTAACCCTAACCTTAACCCGCACCCTAAACCTAACCCTAACCTGAACCCTAACCCTAACCCGTAACCAAAACCTAACCCTAACCCTAAACTTAACCCATACGCAAACACTATCCCGTACCTTAAACCTAAACATAACCCGTATCCTAACCCTAAACCTAACCCTAAGCCTCACCCATACATTAAACCTAACCCTAACCCTAACACTAACTCTACCGGGTACTCTAACACTAACCCTAACCCTAACCCTTACCCTAACCCTAAACCTAACCCTAACACTAACCCTAACCCTAACCGTACTCTAAACCTAACCCTAACCCTCACCCGAACACTAACCCGTAATGTAACCCTAACCCGTACCATAACCCTAACCCTAACCCGTACCCTAATCCTAACCCTAATTCGTACCTTAACACTAACCCTAACCCTAACCCTAAACCTAACCCTAACCCGTACCCTAATCCTAACCCTAACCGGAACCCTCAAATAAACCTGACCCTAACCCGTACGCTAAACCAAACGCGCACCTAAACCTAACCCTAACCCGTACCCAAACCCTAACCCATCACCTAAACCTAACCCTATCCCTAAACTTAACCCGTACACTAACCCTAACCCTTACCCTAACACTATCCGTACACTATCCCTAACCCTAACACTAACACTAACCCTAACCGGTACTCTAACCCTAACCTTAAACCTAAACCTAACCCTAACCCGTACTCTAACCCTATCCCGTACCCTAACACTAACATTTACCCAAACCCTAACCCTAACCCGTACCCTAACACTAACCCTAACCCTAAAACTAACCCTAACCTGTACTCTAACCCTAACCCTAACCCTAACCCTAACCGTATTCTAACCCCAACCCTAAAATTCACCCTAACCCTAACACGTACTGTAAATCTACCCTGTACCATAACCATAACCCTAACCGGTACACTAACCCTAACGCTAATTCGTACCCTAACCCTAACCCTAACCCTGACCCTAAACCTAACCCTAACCCGTACCCTAAACCTAACCCGTACCCTAACCCTAACCCTAACCCAAACCCGTACACTAAACCTAACCCTAACCCGTACCCTAACCCTAAACCTAACCCTAAAACTGACCCTAACCCTAAACCTAACCCGTACCCTAAGCCTAACCGATACCCTAACCCTAACCATAAGCCTAACTCTAACACTAACCCTACCCCGTACTCTAACCCTAACCCTAACCCTAACCCTAACCCCTACCCGTACCCTAACCCTAACCCTAACCCTAAATCTAAGACTAAACCTATCCCATACTCTAACCCTAACCCTAACCCTAACCGTACTCTAAACCGTACCCTAAACCTCACCCTAACCCTAAAACATACCCTAACACTAACCCTAACACTGACCCTAACCATAAACCTAACCCGTACCCTAAACCTAACCCATACCCTAAACCTAACTCTAAACCTAACCCTAACCCTATCCCGTACCCTAAACCTAACCCTAACCCTTGTCCTAACCCGTACCCAACCCTATCCCGTACACTAACCCTAACCATAACCCGTATCCAAACCTAAGAGTAACCCTAACACATACCCTAGCGTTAACCCTAACCCTAACCCTAAGCCTAACCCGCACCCTAAACCTAAACCTAACCGTAACCCTAACCATAACCATTACCCGTACCCTAACCCTAAACCATAACCTAACACTGACCCTAACATTAACCGTAACCCTAACCCATACTGTAACCCTAAAAATAACCTGTACCGTAACCCCAACCCTAACCCTAATCCTAACCCTGACCCTAAACATAACCCTAACCAGTATCCAAACCCTAACCATAACACGTACCCTAACTCTAACCCTAACCCTAACCCTTGCCATAACCCGTACCCAAATGGTAAACCTAAACCGTACCCTAACACTAACCCAAACCAGTACTCTAACCCTAAGCCTAACCATAACCATAACCCGCACCCAAACTTAACCCTAACCCTAACCCAAAACATAATCCTTAACCGTAACCTCACCCTAACCCATACCGTAACCCTAACCCTAACCTTAACCGTAACCCTAACCCATACCCTAACCCCAAAAGTAACCCGTACCCTAACACCAACCCTAACCCTAACCCGTACCCTAACACTAACCCTAACCCTAAACCTGACCCTAAACCTAACCCTAATCCTTACACTAATCCTTACCCTAACCTTAACCAGCACCCAAAACCTAACCCTAACCCGAACCCTAACCGTAACCCGTGACCTAAACCTAACCATAACCCTAAAGTTAACCCGTACGCTAACCCTATCACGTACCCGAAACCTAACCCTAACCCGTATCCTAACCCTAAACCTAACCCTAAGCCTAAACCATACATTAACCCCAAAATTAACCCTAACACTAACCCTACCCCGTACTCTAACCCTAACCCTAACACTAACACTAATCCTACACTGTACTCTAACACTAAACCTAACCATAACCCTAACCTGTACCCTAACCCTAACCCTAACCCTAACCCGTACTCTAACCCTAACCCTAACGCTAACCCTAACCGTACTCTAACCATAAAACTAACCCTCACCCTAACCCTAACCCGTACTGTAACCCTAACCAGTACCATAACCCTAACCCTAACCCGTACCCTAAACCTAACCCTAACTCGTACCCTAACCCTAATCGTATCCATGACAATACCCTAACCATAACCGGTACCCTAAACCTAACCTGTACTTTAAACCTAACCCTAACCCTAACCCGTACCCTAAACCTAGCCCTAACCCTAACTCGTACCCTAAACCTACCCTAACCCTGACACTAACCCTAACCCTAAACCTAAACCTAAACCTAACCCTAACCCTAACCCGAACCCTAAACGTAACCCTCACCCTCCACCTAACCCGTACCCAAACCTATCCCGTATCCTAACCCTAACCCTAACACGTACGCAAACCCTAACAGTAACCCTAACCAATACCCTAGCGCTAACCCTAACCCTAACCCTACCCGGATCCTAAACCTAACCCTAACCCTGACCCTAACACTATCCCTATCCCATACCCTAACCCTAAACCGTACATGAACCCTAACCCTAAACCTAACCCATACCCTAACACTAAACGTAACCCTAGCCCGTACCCAAACCCTAACCCGAACCTTAACCTTAACCCTAACCCTAACCCGTACCCAAACCCTACCTTTAGCCTAGTCCTAACTCTAACCCTAACACCTAACCCTAAGCCTAACCCTAACCCTTACCCGAACCCGTACCCAAACGGGAAACCTAACCCGTACCCTAACACTAACCCAAACCCGTACTCTAACCCTAACCATAACCCTAACCCTAACCAGCACCCTAAACTTAACCCTAACCCTAACCCAAACCATAACCCTTAACCGTAACCTAACCCTAACCCATAACCTAAACCTAACCCTAACTTTAAACATAACCCTAATCAGTACCTAACCCTAAATCTAACCCATACCCTAACCCCTACCCTAACGCTAAGCCATACCCTAACACTAACCCTAACCCTGACCCTAAACCTAACCATAACCCTTACACTAACCCTAAACCATAACCTAAACCGAACGCTAACCCTAAACTTAACCCGTTCACTAACCCTATCCCGTACCCTAAACCTAACCCTAAGCCGTATCCTAAACCTAACCAAACCCTAAGCCTAACCCGTACTTTAACCCTTACCCTATTCCTAACACTAACCCTACCCCGTATTCTAACCCTAACCCTAACCCTAAACAGTACCCTTAACCTATCCCTAACCCGTATCCTAAACCTAACCCTGACCCTTGACCTAACCCGTACCCAACCGTATCCCGCACCCTAACCCTAACCCTAACCCATACCCAAATCCTAACAGTAACCCTAACCCATACCCTAGCGCTAACCCTAACCCTAACCCTAAGAATAACCCGCACCCTAAACCTAAACCTAACCCTAACCCTAACCATAAACCTTACCCGTATCCTAACCCTAACCCATACCCTAACACTAACCCTAACCTTAACCGTAACCCTAACCCGTACCCTAACCCTAAACTAACCCATACCCTAACCCTAATCCTAACCCTATCCCATACCATAACCCTATCCCTAACCCTAACACTGACCCTAAACCTAATCTAAACCGTACCCTAACCCTAACCTGCACCTAAACCTAACCCTACCCCGTAGCCTAACTCTAACCCATAACCTAAACCTAACCCTAACCGTAAACTTAAGCCATACACTAATCCTATGCCTTACCCTAAACCTAACCCTAACTCGTACCCTAACCCTAATCCTAACCCTAACCCTAACCCTATCCATGCACTAACCCTAACCATAACCCTAACACTAACCCTAACCCGTACCCTAACACTAACCCTAACCCTAACCCTGACCCTAAACCTAACCCTAATCCTTACACTAATCCTAACCCTAAACCTAATCCGCACCCAAAACCTAACCCTAACCTGAACCCTAACCCTACCCCGTGAACTAAACCTAACCATAACCCTAAACTTAACCCGTACGCTAACCCTATCCCGCACCCGAAACCTAACCCTAACCCGTATCCTAACCCTAAACCTATCCCTAAGCCTAAACCGTACATTAACCCCAAACCTAAGCCTAACACTAACCCTACCCCGTACTCTAACCCTAACCCTAACCCTAACACTAATCATACACCGTACTCTAACCCTAACCTTAACCCTAACCCTAACCCGTACTCTAACCCTAACCCTAACCCTCATCCTAACCCTAACCCGTACTGTAACCCTAACCGGTACCATAACCCTAACCCTAATCCGTACCCTAAACCTAACCCTTACTTTATACCTAACCCTAACCCTAACTCGTACCCTAAACCTAACGCTAACCCGAACTTGTACCCTAAACCTACCCTAACCGTGACCCTAACCCTAACCTTAACCCATACCCTAAGCATAACCCATACCGTAACCCTAAACCTAAACCTAAACCTAACCCTAACCCGAACCCTAAACGTAAACCTAACCCTCTACCTAACCCGTACCCAAACCTATTTCGTACCCTAACCCTAACCCTAACACGTACGGAAACCCTAACAGTAACCCTAACCCATACCCTAGCGCTAACCCTAACCCTAACCCTAACCCGGACCCTAAACCTAACCCTAACACTGACCCTAAAACTAACCCTATCCCGTACCTTAACCCTAAACCGTACATGAACCCTAACCCTAAACCTAACCCATACCCTAACGCTAAACGTAAACCTAGCCCGTACCCAAACCCTAACCCGAACCTTAACGTTAACCCTAACCCATACCCTAACCCTACCCGTAGCCTAATCCTAACTCTAACCCTAACCCCTAACCCTAAGCCTAACCCTAACCCTTACCCAAACACGTACCCATACGGTAAACCTAACCCGTACCCTAACACTAACCCAAAACCCTATTCTAACCCTAACCATAACCCGAAACCTAAACACCACCCTAAACTTAACCCTAACCCTAACCCAGACCATAACCCTTAACCGTAACCTAACCCTAACCCATAAACTAACCCTAACCTTAAACATAACCCTAATCAGTACCTAAACCCTAAACCTAACCCATACCCTAACCCCCACCCTAACGCTAACCCGTACCCTAACACTAACCCTAACCCTAACCCTGACTCTAATACTAACCATAACCCTTACACTAACCCTAAACGTTAACCTAAACCGAACCCTAACCCTAAAGTTAACCGTTCGCTAACCCTATCCAGTACCCTAAACCTAACCCTAACCCGTATCCTAACCCTAAACTAACCCTAAGCCTATCCCGTACATTAACACTTACCCTAACCCTAACAATAACCCTACCCTGTATTCTAACCCTAACCCTAACCCTAACCCTAACCCGTACCCTTAACCTATCCCTAACCCTAACTCGTACCCTAACCCTAACCCTAAACCTGACCTAACCCTAACCCTGACCCGTACCCTAAAACTAACCCATACCCTAACCCTAAACATAAACCTAACCCTAACCCTAAACCTAAACCTAACCCTAACCCGTACTCTAACCCTAACCCGTACCCTAACACTAACCCTTACCCTAACCCTAAACTTAGCCCATACCCTAACCCTAAACGTAACCCTAACCCGTACCCAAAACCTAACCCTAACACGTACACTAACCCTAACCCCAACCTAACCCACACACTAACCTAACCCTAACCTTAGACCTAACACGTACACTAAACCTATCCCGTACCGTAACCTTAACCCTAACCTGTACCGTAAACCTAACACTAACCATAACCCTAACCCTAAGCCGTACACTAACCTTAACCCTAACCCTAAACATACCCTAACACTAACCCTAACCCTAACACTAACCCTAACCCATACTCTAACCTACCCTAATCCTAAACCTAACCCTTACCTGTTCTCTAATCCTAACACTAACCCTAACCCTAAACCTAACCATAAACCTTACCCGTACCCTATCCCTAACCCATACCCTAACACTAACCCTAACTTTAACCGTAACCCTACCCCGTACCCCAACCTTAAAACTAACCCGTACCCTAACCCCAACCCTAACCCTAACCCGTACCATAACCCTATCCCTAACCCTAACCCTGACCCTAAACCTAACCCTAACCCGTACCATAACCCTAACCCGCACCTTAACCTAACCCTATCCCGTACCCTAAAACTAACATGGAACCTAAACCTAACCCTAAACCTAAATTTAACCCGTACACTAACTTTATCCTGTACCCTAAACCTAACCCTAACCCGTACCCTAACCCGTACCCTAACCCTAACCCTATCTGTACACTAACACTAACGCTAAACCTAACACTAACCCTAACCCGTACTCTAACCCTAACACTAACCCTAACCCTAACCCTAAACCTAACACGTACCCTAACCCTAAACGTAACCCTAACCATTACCCAAACCCTAACCCTAACACGTAACGTAACCCTAACCCTAACCCTAACTCTAACCCTAACCCGCACACTAAACCTAACCCTAACTCTAGACCTAACACGTACACTAAACCTATCCCGTACCGGATCCTTAAACCTAACGCGTACCGTAACCCTAACAATAAGCCTAACCCTAAACCTAAACCTAACACTAAACCGTACACTAACCCTAACCCGAACCCTAACTCGTACCCTAACCCTACCCGTAGCCCAACACTAACTCTAACGCTAACCCCTAACCCTCAACCTAACCCTAAACCTTACCCTAACCCGTACCCAAACGGTAAACCTAACCCGTACCCTAACTCTAACCTAAACCCGTACTCTAACCCTAACCTAACCTTAACCCGCACACTAAACCTAACCCTAACACTAGGCCTAACACGTACACTAAACCTATCCCATACCGGAAACTTAAACCTAACCCGTACCATAACCGTAACAATAAGCCTAACACTAACCCTAACCCTAACCCTATCCCGTACCCTAAACCTAACCTGTACCCTAACCCTAAACCTAACCTTAACCCGTACCCTAAACCTAACACTAACCCGTACCCTAACCCTAAACCTACCCTAAACCTGACCCTAACACTAAACCTAACACGTACCCTAAGCCTAACCCATAACCTAACCCTAACCCTAACACTAACACTAAACCTACCCCGTACTCTAACCCTAACCCTAACCCTATCCCGTACCCGTACACTAAACATAACCCTAACCCTAACCCTAACACTAACCCTAACCCGTACTCTAACCCTAATCCTAACCCTAACACTAACCCGTACTCTAACCCTGACCCTAACCCTAACCCTAACACTAACCCTAAACCCGTACTCTAACCCTAACCCTAACCCTAACCGTAACCTAACCCTAACCCTAACCCTCACTCTAACCCGAACCCGTACTGTAACCCTAACCCTTACCATAACCCTAAACCTAATGCGTACTCTAACCCTAACCCTAATTCGTACCCTAACCCTAAGCCTAACCCTGACTCTAAACCTAACCCTAACCCGTACCCTAAACCTAACCTGTACCCTAACCCTATCCCTAATCTAACTCACACCCTAAATTAACCCTAACCCTAACCCTAACCCAAACCATAACCCTTAACCGTAACTTAACCCTAACCCATAACCTAACCCTAACCCTAACCTTAACCATAATCCCTACCTGTACCCTAAACCTAAAACTAACCCGTACCCTAACCGCAAACCTAACCCGTACCCTAACACTAACCCTAAACCTAACCCAGACCCTAAACCTAACCCTAACCCTTACACTAACCCTAACCCGCACCCTAAACCTAACCCTAACCTGAACCCTAACCCTAACCCTAACCCTAACCCTAAACCTACCCGTACATTAACCCTACCCTAACCCTAACCGTACTCTAACCCTAAACCTAACCCTCACCCTAACCCTAACCCGTACTCTAACCCTAACCCGTATCATAACCCTAACCCGTACCCTAACCCTAACCCTAATTCGTACCATAACCCTAACCCTAACCCTGACCCTAAACCTAACCCTAACCCGTACCCTAATCCTAACTCATACCCTAACCCTCACCTAAACCTGACCCTAACCCGTACCCTAACCCTAACGCGCACCTAAACCTAACCCTAACCCGTACCCTAACCCTAACCCATCACCTCAACCTAACCCTAACCCTAAACTTAACCCGTACACTAACCCTATCCCGTTCCCTAAACCTAACCCTAACCCGTACCCTAACCCTAACCCTAACCCTAACCCTAACACTATCCGTACACTAACCTTAACCCTATCACTAACACTACCCTCACCGGTACTCTAACCCTAACCCTAAACCTAAACCTAACACTAACCCGTACTCTAACCCTATCCCGTACCCTAACACTAACATTTATCCTAACCCTAAACCTAACCAGTACCCTAACCCTAAACATAACCCTAAACCGTCCCCAAAACCTAACCCTAACACGTAACCTAACACTAACCCTAACCCTTACCCTAACCTGTACCCATACGGTAAACCTAACTTGTACCCTAACACTAACCCAAACCTGTACTCTAACCCTAACCCTAATCCTAACACTAACCCTTCCCCGTACTCTAACACTAACCCTATACCTAACCCTAACCCGTACCCTAACCCTAAACCTAACCCTAATCCTAACCCTAACACTAACCCTACCCTGTACTCTAACCCTAACCCTAACCCGTACCCTAACACTAACCCTAACCCTAACTCTAAAACTAACCCTAACCTGTTCTCTAACCCTAACCCTAACCCTAACCCCTACCCGTACCCTAACCCTAAACCTAAACCTAACCCTAACACTAACCCTATCCCGTACTCTAACCCTAACCCTAACCCTAAACCTAACCGTACGCTAACCCGTACCCTAAACCTCACCCTAACCCTAACACGTACCCTAACACTAACCCTAACCCTGTCCCTAACCCTAACACTAACCTGTACCCTAAACCTAACCCATACCCTCAATCTAACCCTAAACCAACCCTATCCCTATCCCGTACCCTAAACCTAAACCTAACCCTTGTCCTAACCCGTACCCAACCCTATCCCGTACACTAACCCTAACCATAACCCGTACCCAAACCATAAGAGTAACCCTAACCCATACCCTAGCGCTAACCCTAACCCTAAACCTAAGCCTAACCCGCACCCTAAACCTAAACCTAACCATAACCTTAACCATAACCCTTACCCGTACCCTAACCCTAAACCATAACCTAACACTGACCCTAACATTAACCGTAACCCTAACCCGTACTGTAACCCTAAAAATAACCTGTACCGTAACCCCAACTCTAACCCTAATCCTAACCCTGACCCTAAACGTAACCCTAACCCGTATCCAAACCCTAACCATAACACGTACCCTAACCCTAACACTATCCCTTGCCCTAAACCGTACACAAATGGTAAACCTAAACCGTACCCTAACACTAACCCAAACCCGTACTCTAACCCTAACCCTAACCATAACCATAACCCGCTCCCTAAACTTAACAGTAACCCTAACACTAAGCATAACCCTTAACCGTAACCTAACCCTAACCCATACCCTAACCCTAAACCTAACCTTAACCGTAACCCTAACCCATAGCTTAACCCCAAAACTAACCCGTACCCTAACCCCAACCCTAACCCTAACCCGTACCCTAACACTAACCTTAACCCTAACCCTGACCCTAAACCTAACCCTAACCATTACACTAATCCTAACTCTAACCCTCACACCCAAAACCTAACCCTAACCCTAACCCGTGACCTAAAACTAACCATAACCCTAAACTTAACCCGTACGCTAACCCTATCTCATACCCGAAACCTAACCCTAAACCGTATCCTAACCCTAAACCTAACCCTAAGCCTAAACTGTACATTAACCCCAACCTAACACTAACATTAACCCTACCCCGTACTCTAACCCTAACCCTAACCCTAACACTAATCCTACAACGTACTCTGACCCTAACCCTAACCCTAAACCTAACTGTACTCTATCCCTAACCCTAACCCTCACCCTAACCCTAACCCGTACTGTAACCCTAACCCGTCCTATAACCCTAACCCTAAACCGTACCCTAACCCTAACCCTAACCATGACCATAACCCTAACCCTAACCGGTACCCTAAACCTAACCCGTACTTTAAACCTAACCCTAACCCTAAACCGTACACTAAACCTAACCCTAAACTTAACTCGTACCCTAAACCTACCCTAACCCTGACCATAACCCTAACCCTAACCCATACCCTAAGCCTAACCCATACCCTAACACTAAACCTGAACCTAACCCTAACCCTAAACCCTAAACGTAACCCTAACCCTCTACCTAACCCGTACCCAAACCTATCACGTACCCTAACCCTAACCCTAACCCGTACGCAAACCCTAACAGAAACACTAACCCATACCCTAGCCCTTATCCTAACCCTAACCCTAACCCAGCCCTAAACCTAACCCTAACCCTGACCCTAACACTAACCCTATCCCGTACCCTAACCCTAAACTGTACACGAAACCTAACCCTAAACCTAACCCATACCCTAACGCTAAACGCAACCTTAGCCCGTACCCAAACCCTAACCCGAACCTTAACCCTAACCCTAACCCATACCCTAACCCTACCCGTATCCTAATCCTAACTCTAACCCTAACCCCTAACCCTAAGCCTAACCCTAACCCTTACCCGAACCCATACCCAAATGGTAAACCTAACCCATACCCTAACACTAAACCAAACCCGTACACTAACCCTAACCATAACCCTAAACCTAACCCTAACCCGCACCCTAAACTTAACCCTAACCCTAACCCAAACCATAACCCTTAACCGTAACCTAACCCTAACCCATAACCTAACCCTAACCCTAACCTTAACCATAACCCTAATCCGTACCCAAACCCTAAAACTAACCCATACCCTAACCCCTACCCTAACGCTAAACCGTACCTTAACACTAACCCTAACCCTAACCCTGACGCTAAACCTAACCCTAACCCTTACACTAACCCTAACCCTAACCCAACCCGCACCCTAAAACTAACCATAACCCGTACCCTAACCCTAAACCGTAACCTAAACCGCACCCTAATCCTATACTTAACCCGGTCGCTAACCCTATCCCATACCCTAAACCTAACCCTAACCCGTACCCTTAACCTATCCCTAACCCTAACTCATACCCTAACCCTAACCCTAAACCTGACCCTAACCCTAATCCGTACCCTAAAACTAACCCATACCCTAACCCTAACCATAAACCTAACCCTAACCCTATCCCGTACCCTAAACCTAACCCTAACCCATGACTTAACCCGTTCCCAAACTTATCCCGTACCCTAACCCTAACCCGTACCCAAACCCTAAGAGTAACCCTAACCCATACCCTAGAGCTAACCCTAACCCTAACCCTAAGACTAACCCGCACCCTAAACCTAAACCTAACCCTAACCCTAAACATGAACCTTACCTGTACCCTAACCCTAACCCATAACCTAACACTAACCCTAACCTTAACCGTAACCCTAACCCGTAACCTAACCCTAAAACTAACCCGTACCCTAACGCCAAACCTAACCCTAAACCGTACCATAACCCTATCCCTAACCCTAACACTGACCCTAAACCTAACCCTAACCCGTACCCTAACCATAACCCGCACCTAAACCTAACCCTACCCCTTACCCTAACTCTAACCCATAACCTAAACCAAACCCTAACCGTAAACTTAACCTGTACACTAACCCTATCCCATCCCTAACCCTAACCCTAACCCTATCCGTACACTAACCTTAACCCTAAACCTAACACTAACTCTAACCCGTATTTTAACCCTAACCCTAACCCTAAACCTAACCTTAACCCGTACTCTAACCATATCCCCTACCCTAACACTAACCCTTACCCTAACCCTAAACCTAACCCGTACTTTAACCCTAAACGTAACTCTAACCCGTCCCCAAACCCTACGCCTAACATGTACCCTAACCCTAACCCTAACCCTAACACTTTCCCTAACCCGTACCCAAATGGTAAAACTAACCCGTACCCTAAGACTAACCCAAACCCGTACTCTAACCCTAACCCTTACCCTAACACTAACCCTACCCCGTAATCTAACCCTAACCTTAACCCTAACCCGTACCCTAACCCTAACCCTAACCCTAACATTAAACCTAACCCGTACTCTAACCCTAACCCTAACCCTAACACTAAACCTACCCCGTACTCTAACACAAACCCTAACCCTAACCCGTACCCCAACCCTAACCCTAACCCTAACCCTAATCCTAACCCTAAAACTATCCCTAACCCGTACTCTAACCCTAACCTTAACCCTAACCATAACCGTATTCTAACCCTAACCCTAACCCTCAGACTAAGAGTAACCCGTACTGTAACACTAACCCGTACCATAACCCTAACCCTAAACCTCACCCTAACACTAACCCGTACTGTAACACTAACCCGTACCATAACCCTAACCTTAACCCGTACCCTAACCCTAACCCTAATTCGTACCCTAACCCTAACCCTGACCCTAAACCTAACCCTAACCCGTACCCTAATCCTAACCCTAACCCTAACCCTCACCTAAACCTGACCCTAACCCATACCCTAACCCTAACGCGCACCTAAACCTAACCCTAAACCGTACCCTAACCCTAACCCATAATCTAAACCTAACCCTAACCCTAAACTTAACCCGTACACTAACCCTATCCCGTACCCTAAACCTAACCCTAACCCGTACCCTAACCCGTACCCTAACCCTAACACTATCCGTACACTAACCCTAACCCTAACACTAACACTAACCTTCACCGGTACTCTAACCCTAACCCTAAACCTAAACCTAACCCTAACCCGTACTCTAACCCTATCCCGTACCCTAACACTAACATTTACCCTAACCCTAAACCTAACCCGTACCCTAACCCTAAACATAACCCAAAACCGTCCCCAAACCCTAACCCTAACACGTAACCTAACACTAACCCTAACCCTTACCGTAACCTGTACCCATACGGTAAAACTAACTTGTACCCTAACACTAACCCAAACCCGTACTCTAACCCTAACCCTAACCCTAACACTAACCCTTCCCCGTACTCTAACAATAACCCTATACCTAACCCTAACCCGTACCCTAACCCTAAACCTAACCCTAATCCTAACCCTAACACTAACCCTACCCCGTACTCTAACCCTAAACCTAAACCGTACCCTAACACTAACCCTAACCCTAACCCTAAAACTAACCCTAACCTGTTCTCTAACCCTAACCCTAACCCTAACCCCTACCCGTACCCTAACCCTAACCCTAAACCTAACCCTCACACTAACCCTATCCCGTACACTAACCCTAACCCTAACCCTAACCCTAACCGTACGCTAACCCGTACCCTAAACCTCACCCTAACCCTAACACGTACCCTAACACTAACCCTAACTCTGTCCCTAACCCTAACACTAACCCGTACCCTAAACCTAAACCTAACCCTTGTCCTAACCCGTACCCAACCCTATCCCGTACACTAACCCTAACCATAACCCGTATCCAAACCCTAAGAGTAACCCTAACCCATACCCTAGTGCTAAACCTAAACCTAAACCTAAGCCTACCCGTACCCGTACACTAACCCTAACACTAACCCTAACACTAACCCTAACCCGTACTCTAACCCTAATAATAACCCTAACACTAACCCGTACTCTAACCCTGACCCTAACCCTAACCCTAACACTAACCCTAACCCGTACTCTAACCCTAACCCTATCCCTAACCGTAACCTAACCCTAACCCTAACCCTCACCCTAACTCGAACCCGTACTGTAACCCTAACACGTACCATAACCCTAAACCTAATGCGCACTCTAACCCAAACCCTAATTCGTACCCTAACCCTAAGCCTAACCCTACCGTAACCCTAACCCTAACCCGTACCCTAAACCTAACCTGTACCCTAACCCTAACCCTAACTTAACTCACACCCTAAACTTAACCCTAACCCTAACCCAAACCATAACCCTTAACCGTAACTTAACCCTAACCCATACCCTAACCCTAACCCTAACCTTAACCATAATCCCTACCTGTACCCTAAACCTAAAACTAACCCGTACCCTAACCGCAACCCTAACCCGTACCCTAACACTAACCCTAAACCTAACCCAGACCCTAAACCTAATCCTAACACTTACACTAACCCTAACCCTAACCCACACCCTAACCTAACCCTAACCTGAACCCTAACCCTAACCCGTAACCTAAACCTAAACCTAACCCTAAACTTAACCCGTACGCAAACCCTATCCTGTACCCTAAACCTAAACATAACCCGTATCCTAACCCTAAACATAACCCTAAGCCTAACCCGTACATTAACCCTAACCCTAACCCTAACACTAACGCTACCCCGTACTCTACACTAACCCTAACCCTAACCCGTACCCTAAACCTAAACCTAACCCTAACCCTAACCCTAATCATACTCTAACCCTAAACCTAACCCTCACCCTAACCCTAACCCGTACTCTAACCCTAACCCATACCATAACCCTAACCCTAACCCGTACCCTAACCCTAACCCTAAATCGTACCCTAACCTTAACCCTAACCCTGACCCTAAACCTAACCCTAACCCGTACCCTAATCCTAACCAATACCCTAACCCTCACCTAAACCTGACCCTAACCCGTACCCTAACCCTAACGCGCACCTAAACCTAACCCTAACCCGTACCCTAACCCTAACGCATCACCGCAACCTATCCCTAACCCTAAACTTAACCCGTACACTAACCCTATCCCGTACCCTAAACCTAACCCTAACCGGTACCCTAACCCATACCCTAACCCTAACACTATCCGTACACTAACCCTAACCCTAACACTAACACTAACGCTCACCGGTACTCTAACCCTAACCCTAAGCCTAACCCTAACCCTAACCCGTACTCTAACCCTATCCCGTACCCTAACACTAACATTTACCCTAACCCTAAACCTAACCCGTACCCTAACCCTAAACATAACCCTAAACCGTCCCCAAACCCTAACCCTAACACGTACCCTAACACTAACCCTAACCCTTACCCTAACCCGTAACCATACAGTAAACCTAACTTGTACCCTAACACTAACCCAAAACCGTACTCTAACCCTAACCCTAACCCTAACACTAACCCTACCCCGTACTCTAACACTAACCCTAACCTAACCCTAACCCGTACCCTAACCCTAAACCAAACCCTAATCCTAACGCTAACACTAACCCTACCCCGTACTCTAACCCTAACCCTAACCCGTATCCTAACACTAACCCTAACCCTAACCCTAAAACTAACCCTAACCTGTACTCTAACCCCAACCCTAACACCTACCCGTACCCTAACCCTAACCCTAAACCTAACTCTAACACTAACCCTATCCCGTACTCTAACCCTAACCCTAACCCTAACCGTACGCTAACCCGTACCCTAAACCTCACCCTAACCCTAACACGTACCCTAACACTAACCCTAACCCTGTCCCTAACCCTAACACTAACCCGTACCCTAAACCTAACCCATACCCTCAACCTAACCCTAACCCTATCCCGTACCCTAAACCTAAACCTAAACCTTGTCTTAACCCGTACCCAACCCTATCCCGTACACTAACCCTAACCATAACCCGTACCCAAACCCTAAGAGTAACCCTAACCCATCCCCTGGCGCTAACACTAGCCCTAACCCTAAGCCTAACCCGCACCCTAAACCTAAACCTAACCGTAACCCTAACCATAACCCTTAACCGTACCGTAACCCTAAACCATAACCTAACACTGACCCTAACATTAACCGTAACCCTAACCCGTACCGTAAACCTAAAAATAACCTGTACCGTAACCCCAAACCTAACCCTAATCCTAACCCTGACCCTAAACGTAACCCTAACCCGTATCCAAACCCTAACCATAACACGAGCCCTAACCCTAACACTATCCCTTGCCCTAAACCGTACCCAAACGGTAAACCTAAACCGTACCCTAACACTAACCCAAACCAGTACTCTAACCCTAACCCTAACCATAACCATAACCCGCTCCCTAAACTTAACAGTAACCCTAACACTAACCATAACCCTTAACAGTAACCTAACCCTAACCCATACCCTAACCCTAACCCTAACCTTAACCGTAACCCTAACCCATAGCTTAACCCCAAAACTAACCCGTACCCTAACCCCAACCCTAACCCTAACCCGTACCGTAACACTAACCTTAACCCTAAACCTGACCCTAAACCTAACCCTAACCATTACACTAATCCTAACCCTAACCCTAACTCACACCCAAAACCTAACCCTAACCCGAACCCTAACCCTAACCCGTGACCTAAACCTAACCATAACCCTAAACTTAACCTGTACGCTAACCCTATCCCATACCCGAAACCTAACCCTAAACCATATCCTAACCCTAAACCTAACCCTAACCCGTACGCTAACCCTAACGCATCACCGCAACCTATCCCTAACCCTAAACTTAACCCGTACACTAACCCTATCCCGTACCCTAAACCTAACCCTAACCGGTACCCTAACCCATACCCTAACCCTAACACTAACCATAACCCTTAACAGTAACCTAACCCTAACCCATACCCTAACCCTAACCCTAACCTTAACCGTAACCCCACATTAACCCCAACCTAACCCTAACATTAACCCTACCCCGTACTCTAACCCTAAACCTAACCCTAACACTAATCCTACCACGTACTCTGACCCTAACCCTAACCCTAAACCTAACTGTACTCTATCCCTAACCCTAACCCTCACCCTAACCCTAACCCGTACTGTAACCCTAACCCGTCCTATAACCCTAACCCTAAACCGTACCCTAACCCTAACCCTAACCATGACCATAACCCTAACCCTAACCGGTACCCTAAACCTAACCCGTACTTTAAACCTAACCCTAACCCTAAACCGTACACTAAACCTAACCCTAAACTTAACTCGTACCCTAAACCTACCCTAACCCTGACCATAACCCTAACCCTAACCCATACCCTAAGCCTAACCCATACCCTAACACTAAACCTGAACCTAACCCTAACCCTAAAACCTAAACGTAACCCTAACCCTCTACCTAACCCGTACCCAAACCTATCCCTTACCCTAACCCTAACCCTAACCCGTACGCAAACCCTAACAGTAACACTAACCCATACCCTAGCGCTAACCCTAACCCTAACCCTAACCCAGCCCTAAACCTAACCCTAACCCTGACCCTAACACTAACCCTATCCCGTACACGAACCCTAAACCGTACACGAACCCTAACCCTAAACCTAACCCATACCCTAACGCTAAACGTAACCTTAGCCCGTACCCAAACCCTAACCCGAACCTTAACCCTAACCCTAACCCTACCCGTATCCTAATCCTAACACTAACCCTAACCCCTAACCCTAAGCCTAACCCTAACCCTTACCCGAACCCATACCCAAACGGTAAACCTAACCCGCACCTTAACACTAACCCAAACCCGTACACTAACCCTAACCATAACCCTAAACGTAACCCTAACCCGCACCCTAAACTTAACCCTAACCCTAACACAAACCATAACCCTTAACCGTAACCTAACCCTAACACATAACCTAACCCTAACCCTAACCTTAACCATAACCGTAATCCGTACCCAAACCCTAAAACTAACCCATACCCTAACCACAAACCTAACGCTAACCCGTACCCTAACACTAACCCTAACCCTAACCCTGATGCTAAACCTAACCCTAACCCTTACACTAACCCTAAACCTAACCCAACCCGCACCCTAAAACTAACCCTAACCCGTACCCTAACCCTAAACCGTAACCTAAACCGAACCCTAATCCTATACTTAACCCGGTCGCTAACCCTATCCAATACCCTAAACCTAACCCTAACCCGTATCCTAAACCTAACCTAACCCTAAGCCTAACCCGTACATTAACCCTTACCCTAACCCTAACACTAACCCTACCCCGTACTCTAAACCTAACCCTAACCCTAACCCTAACTCGTACCCTTAACCTATCCCTAACCCTAACTCGTACCCTAACCCTAACCCTAAACCTGACCCTAACCCTAACCCGTAACCTAAAACTAACCCATACCCTAACCCTAACCCTAAACCTAACCCTAACCCTATCCCGTACCCTAAACCTAACCCTAACCCTTGACCTAACCCGTTCCCAAACTTATCCCGTACCCTAACCCTAACCCTAACCCGTACCCAAACCCTAACAGTAACCCTAACCCATACCCTAGAGCTAACCCTAACACTAACCCTAAGACTAACCCGCACCCTAAACCTAAACCTAACCCTAACCCTAACCATGAACCTTACCCGTACCCTAACCCTAACCCATAACCTAACACTAACCCTAACCTTAACTGTAACCCTAACCCGTAACCTAACCCTAAAACTAACCCGTACCCTAACCCCAACCCTAACCCTAAACCGTACCATAACCCTATCCCTAACCCTAACACTGACCCTAAACCTAACCCTAACCCGTATCCTAACCATAACCCGCACCTAAACCTAACCCTACCCCTTACCCTAACTCTAACCCATAACCTAAACCAAACCCTAACCGTAAACTTAACCCATACACTAACCCTATCCCGTACCCTAACCCTAGCCCTAACCCTATCCGTACAATAACCCTAAACCTAAACCTAACACTAACTCTAACCCGTATTTTAACCCTAACCCTAACCCTAAACCTAACTTAACCTGTACTCTAAACCTATCCCGTACCCTAACACTAACCCTTACCCTAACCCTAAACCTAACCCGTAATTTAACCCTAAACGTAAGTCTAACCCGTCCCCAAACCCTAACCCTAAGATGTACCATAACCCTAACCCTAACCCTAACACTTTCCCTAAACCGTACCCAAATGGTAAAACTAAACCGTACCCTAAGACTACCCCAAACCCGTACTCTAACCCTAACCCTTACCCTAACACTAACCCTACCCCGTACTCTAACCCTAACCCTAACCCGTACCCTAACCCTAACCCTAACCCTAACACTAACCCTAACCCGTACTCTAACCCTAACCCTAACCCTAACAATAACCCTACCCCGTACTCTAACACAATCCCTAACCCTAACCCGTACCCTAACCCTAACCCTAACCCTAACCCTAACCCTAAAACTAACCCTAACCCGTACTCTAACCCTAATCTTAACCCTAACCATAACCGTATTCTAACCCTAACCCTAACCCTCACAGTAACAGTAACCCGTACTGTAACACTAACCCGTACCATAACCCTAACCCTAACCCTCACACTAACACTAACCCGTACTGTAACACTAACCCGTACCATAACCCTAACCCTAACCCGTACCCTAACCCTAACCCTAATTCGTACCCTAACCCTAACCCTGACCCTAAACCTAACCCTAACCCGTACCCTAATCCTAACCCTAACCCTAACCCTCACCTAAACCTGACCCTAACCCATACGCTAACCCTAACGCGCACCTAAACCTAACCCTAAACCGTACCCTAACCCTAACCCATAACCTAAACCTAACCCTAACCCTAAACTTAACCCATACACTAAACCTATCCCGTACCCTAAACCTAAACCTAACCCGTTCCCTAACCCTAACCCTAACACTATCCGTACACTAACCCTAAACCTAACACAAACACTAACCCTAACCGGTACTCTAACCCTAACCCTAAACCTAAACCTAACCCTAACCCGTACTCTAACCCTAACCTGGACCCTAACACTAACCCTAACCCTAACACTATCCCTAACCCGTACCCTAACCCTAAACGTAACCCTAACCCCTCCCCAAACACTAACCCTAACACGTACCCTAACACTAACCCTAACACTAACCCTAACCCTTACCCTAACCCATACCCAAACGGTAAACCTATCTTGTACCCTAAACTAACCCAAACCCGTACTCTAACCCTAACCCTAACCCTAACTCTAACCCTACCCGTACTCTAACACTAACACTAACCCTAACCCTAACCCTAACACTAACCCTAACCTGTACTCTAACCCTAACCCTAACCCTAACCCTAACCCTAACCCTAACCCTAACCGTATTCTAACCCTAAACCTAAACCTCACACTAACCCTAACCCGTCCTGTAAACCTACCCCGTACCATAAACCTAACCCTAACCAGTACACTCACCCTAACCCTATTTCGTACCCTAAACCTAACCCTAACCCTGACCCTAACCCTAAACCTAACCCGTACCCTAAACCTAACCCGTAACCTAAAACTAAGCCTAACCCTAAACTTAACCCGTACGCTAACCCTATCCGGTACCCTAACCCTAACCCTAACCCTATCCGTACACTAACCCTAAACCTAAACCTAACACTAACTCTAACCCGTATTTTAACCCTAACCCTAACCCTAAACCTAACTTAACCCGTACTCTAACCCTATCCCGTACCCTAACACTAATCCTTACCCTAACCTTAAACCTAACCCGTAATTTAACCCTAAACGTAAGTCTAACCCGTCCCCAAAACCTAACCTTAAGATGTACCCTAACCCTAACCCTAACCCTAACACTTTCCCTAACCCGTACCCAAATGGTAAAACTAACCCGTACCCTAAGACTAACCCAAACCCGTACTCTAACCCTAACCCTTACCCTAACACTAACCCTACCCCGTACTCTAACCCTAACCCTAACCCATACCCTAACCCTAACCCTAACCCTAACACTAACCCTACCCCGTACTCTAACACAATCCCTAACCCTAACCCGTACCCTAACCCTAACCCTAACCCTAACCCTAAAACTAACCCTAACCCGTACTCTAACCCTAACCTTAACCCTAACCATAACCGTATTCTAACCCTAACCCTAACCCTCACACTAACAGTAACCCGTACTGTAACACTAACCCGTATCATAACCCTAACCCTAACCCTCACACTAACACTAACCTGTACTGTAACACTAACCCGTACCATAACCCTAACCCTAACCCGTACCCTAACCCTAACCCTAATTCGTACCCTAAAACTAACCCTGACCCTAAACCTAACCCTAACCCGTACCCTAATCCAAACCCTAACCCTATACCTCACCTAAACCTGACCCTAACCCGTACCCTAATCCTAACGCGCACCTAAACCTAACCCTAACCCGTACCCTAACCCTAACCCATAACCTAAACCTAACCCTAACCCTAAACTTAACCCGTACACTAAACCTATCCTGTACCCTAAACCTAAACCTAACCCGTTCCCTAACCCTAACCCTAACCCTAACACTATCCGTACACTAACCCTAAACCTAACACAAACACTAACCCTAACCGGTACTCAAACCCTAACCCTTAACCTAAACCTAACCCTAACCCATACTCTAACCCTAACCCGGACCCTAACACTAACCCTAATCCTAACACTATGCCTAACCCGTACCCTAACCCTAAACGTAACCCTAACCCCTCCCCAAACACTAACCCTAACACGTACCCTAACACTAACCCTAACCCTTACCCTAACCCATACCCAAACGGTAAACCTATCTTGTACCCTAACACTAACCCAAACCCGTACTCTAACCCTAACCCTAACCCTAACTCTAACCCTACCCGTACTCTAACACTAACCCTAACCCTAACCCTAACCCTAACCCGTACCCTAACCCTAAACCTAACCCTAAACCTACCCTAACACTAACCCTACCCCGTACTCTAACCCTAACCCTAACCCGTACCCTAACCCTAACCCTAACACTAACCCTAACCTGTACTCTAACCCTAACCCTAACCCTAACCCTAACCCTAACCGTATTCTAACCCTAAACCTAAACCTCACACTAACCCTAACCCGTCCTGTAAACCTACCCCGTACCATAAACCTAACCCTAACCAGTACACTCACCCTAACCCTATTTCGTACCCTAAACCTAACCCTAACCCTGACCCTAACCCTAAACCTAACCCGTACCCTAAACCTAACCCGTAACCTAAAACTAAGCCTAACCCTAAACTTAACCCGTATGCTAACCCTATCCGGTACCCTAACCCTAACCCTAACCCTATCCGTACACTAACCCTAAACCTAAACCTAACACTAACTCTAACCCGTATTTTAACCCTAACCCTAACCCTAAACCTAACTTAACCCGTACTCTAACCCTATCCCGTACCCTAACACTAATCCTTACCCTAACCTTAAACCTAACCCGTAATTTAACCCTAAACATAAGTCTAACCTGTCCCCAAAACCTAACCTTAAGATGTACCCTAACCCTAACCCTAACCCTAACACTTTCCCTAACCCGTACCCAAATGGTAAAACTAACCCGTACCCTAAGACTAACCCAAACCCGTACTCTAACCCTAACCCTTACCCTAACACTAACCCTACCCCGTACTCTAACCCTAACCCTAACCCATACCCTAACCCTAACCCTAACCCTAACACTAACCCTACCCCGTACTCTAACACAATCCCTAACCCTAACCCGTACCCTAACCCTAACCCTAACCCTAACCCTAAAACTAACCCTAACCCGTACTCTAACCCTAACCTTAACCCTAACCATAACCGTATTCTAACCCTAACCCTAACCCTCACACTAACAGTAACCCGTACTGTAACACTAACCCGTACCATAACCCTAACCCTAACCCTCACACTAACACTAACCTGTACTGTAACACTAACCCGTACCATAACCCTAACCCTAACCCGTACCCTAACCCTAACCCTAATTCGTACCCTAAAACTAACCCTGACCCTAAACCTAACCCTAACCCGTACCCTAATCCAAACCCTAACCCTAAACCTCACCTAAACCTGACCCTAACCCGTACCCTAATCCTAACGCGCACCTAAACCTAACCCTAACCCGTACCCTAACCCTAACCCATAACCTAAACCTAACCCTAACCCTAAACTTAACCCGTACACTAAACCTATCCTGTACCCTAAACCTAAACCTAACCCGTTCCCTAACCCTAACCCTAACCCTAACACTATCCGTACACTAACCCTAAACCTAACACAAACACTAACCCTAACCGGTACTCAAACCCTAACCCTAAACCTAAACCTAACCCTAACCCATACTCTAACCCTAACCCGGACCCTAACACTAACCCTAATCCTAACACTATGCCTAACCCGTACCCTAACCCTAAACGTAACCCTAACCCCTCCCCAAACACTAACCCTAACACGTACCCTAACACTAACCCTAACCCTTACCCTAACCCATACCCAAACGGTAAACCTATCTTGTACCCTAACACTAACCCAAACCCGTACTCTAACCCTAACCCTAACCCTAACTCTAACCCTACCTGTACTCTAACACTAACCCTAACCCTAACCCTAACCCGTACCCTAACCCTAAACCTAACCCTAAACCTACCCTAACACTAACCCTACCCCGTACTCTAACCCTAACCCTAACCCGTACCCTAACCCTAACCCTAACACTAACCCTAACCTGTACTCTAACCCTAACCCTAACCCTAACCCTAACCCTAACCGTATTCTAACCCTAAACCTAAACCTCACACTAACCCTACCCAGTCCTGTAAACCTACCCCATACCATAAACCTAACCCTAACCAGTACACTCACCCTAACCCTATTTCGTACCCTAAACCTAACCCTAACCCTGACCCTAACCCTAACCCTAACCCGTACCCTAAACCTAACCCGTACCCTATCCCTAACCCTAACCCGTACCCTAACCCTAACCCTAACCCATACCCTAATACTAACCCTAACCCTAAACGTGACCCTAACCCTAAAACAAACCAGTACCCTAAGCCTAACCGATACTCTAACCCTAATCCTAACCCTAACACTAACCCTACCCTGTCCTATAAACCTAACCATAACCCTAACACTAACCCCTACCCATACCCTAACCCTAACACTAACACTAACCCTATCCCGTACTCTAACCCTAACCCTAACCCTTACTCTAACCGTACCCTAACCCGTACCCTAAACCTCACCCTAACCCTAACTCGTACCCTAACACTAACCCTAAACCTGACCCTAACCCTAACCCTAACCCGTACCCTAACCCTAACCCTAACCCTAACCCTAACCCTAACCCGTACTCTAAACCTAACACAAACCCTAACCCTGACCCGTACCCTAACCCTAACCCTAACCCTAACCCTAACACTAATCCTAACCCGTTCTCTAACCCTAACCCTAACCCTAACCCTAACCCTAACCCTAACCGTACTCTAACCCTAAAACTAACCCTCACCATAACCCTAACCGTACTGTAACCCTAACCCGTACAATAACCCTAACCCTAACCCGTACCCTAAACCTAACCCGTAACCTAAACCTAAGCCTAACCCTAAACTTAACCCGTACGCTAACCCTATCCCGTAACTTAAACCTAACCTTAACCCGTACCCTATCCCTAACCCTAACCCTAACCCTATCCATACTCTAACCCTAACCCTAATCCTAACCCTAACACTAAACCTAACCCATACTCTAACACTAACCCTAACCCCAAACGTAACCCTAACCCTTATGCTCACCCTAACCCGTAACCTAACACTAACCCTAAACCTAACACTATCCCTAACCCGTACTCTAACCCTAAACCTAACCCTAACTCTAACCCTAACCTGTACTATAACCCTAAACCTAAACCTAACCCTAAACCTAACCTTAACCCATACTCTAACCCTATCCTGTAGCCTAACGCTAACCCTAACTCTAACCCCTAACCCTAACCCTAACCCTACTCTTTACCCTATCCCGTACCCAAACGGTACACATAACCCGTACCATAACACTAACCCAAACCCGTACTCTAACCCTAACCATAACCCTAACCCTATCCCTAAACCGCACCCTAAACTTAACCCTAACCCTAACCCTAAACTTAACCCTCAACCGCACCCTAACCCTAACCCACACCCTAAACCTAACCCTAACTTTAACTGTAACCCTAAACCGTAACCTAACCCTAAAACTAACCCATACCCTAACCCCAACCCATACCCTAACACTAACCCTAACGCTAACACTGACCCTAAACTTAACCCTAACCCATACACTAACACTAACACTAACCCTAACCCGCACCCTAACCTAACCATAACCCGTACCCTAACCCTAACCCGTACCCAAACCCTAACGGTAACCCTAAACCATACCCTAGCGCTAACACTAACCCTAACCCTAACTCTAACCATTACCCGTACCCTAACCCTAACCCATACCCTAACCCTAAACTTAAACTTAACCGTAACCCTGACCAGTACCCTAAACCTAAAATTAACCCGTACCCTAACCCCAACCCTAATCCTAACCCGTACCCTAACCCTAATCCTAAAGCTAACCCACACCTAAACCTAAACCTAACCCGTAAGCTAAGCCTAACCCTAACCTTAAACTTAACCCGTACGCTAACCCTATCCCGTACCCTTAACCTAACCCTAACATGTAACCTAACCCTAAACCTAACCCTAAGCCTAACCCGTACATTAACCCTAACCCTAACACTAACAATAACCCTACCCCGTACTCTAACCCTAACCTTAACTCTAACCCTAACCCGTACCCTAACCCTAACCCTAACCCTAACCCTAACCCTAACACTAACCCTACCCTGTACTCTAACCCTAACACAAACCCTAACCCTAACCCTAACCCGTCCCATAATCCTATCCCTAACCCTAACCCTGACCCTAAACATAACCCTAACCCGTAACCTAACCCTAACTCGCACCTAAACCTAACCCTAACCCGTACCCTAACTCTAACCCATAACCTAAACCTAACCCTAACCCTAAACTTAACCCGTATACTAACCCTATTCTGTACCCTAAATCTAACCCAAACCCGTACTCTAACCCTAACCCTAACCGTAACCCTAACCCTAAACAGCACCCTAACCTTAACCCTAACCCTAACCCTAACCATAACCCTTAACCATACCTAACCCTAACCCTAACTCGTACCCTAAACCTAACACTGACCCTAACCCTAAACCTAACCCGTACCCTAACCCATACCCTAACCCTAACCCTATCAGTACTCTAACCCTAACACTAACCCTATCCCATACTCTAAACCTAACCCTAACTCTAACCCTAACCCGTACCCTAACCCTAAACCTAACCCTAACACTAACCCTACACCGTACTCTAACCCTAACCCTAACCCTAACCGTAACCCTAACCCATACAC
This sequence comes from Urocyon cinereoargenteus, assembly GCA_032313775.1. Lineage (NCBI taxonomy): Eukaryota > Metazoa > Chordata > Mammalia > Carnivora > Canidae > Urocyon > Urocyon cinereoargenteus. The sequence goes on along the minus strand of JAVLSZ010000001.1, from coordinate 5,518,470 downwards.
TAAACCTCAATCTAACCCTAACTCGTTCCCTAAACCTAACCCTAACCCTGACCCTAACCCTAACCCTAACCCGTACCCTAAACCTAACCCATACCCTATCCCTGACCCTAAACCTAACCCTAACCCTATCCCATACCCTAAACCTAACCCTAACCCTTGTCCTAACCCGTACCCAACTCTATCCCATATGCTAACTCTAACCCTAACCCGTACCCAAACCCTAAGAGTAACCCTAAACCTAAACCTAACCCTGACCCTAACCCTAACCCTAACCCATATCCTTAGCATAACCCATACCCTAAACCTAACCCTAAACCTAACCCTAACCCTAACACGTAACCTAAACCTAACCCTAACCCTTGAACTAACCCGTACCCAAACCTATCCCGTACCCTAACCCTAACCCTAAACCGTACCCAAACACTAACAGTAACCCTAACCCATACCCTAGCGCTAACCCTAACCCTAACCCTAACCCTAACCATACTCTAACACTAACCCTAACCCTCACCCTAACCCTACCCCGTACTGTAACCCTAAACCGTACCATAACCCTAAACCTAACCCGCACCCTAACACTAACCCTAACTCGTACCCTAACCCTAACCCTAACCCTAACCCTGACCCTAAACCTAACCCTAACCCGTACCCTAAACCTCACCCGTACTTTAACCCTAACCCTAACCCAACCCGTAAACTAAACCTAACCCTAACACTAACTCGTAACCTAAACCTAACCATAACCCTGACCCTAAACCTAACCCTAACCCGTAACCTAAGCATAACCCATACCCTAACCCTAACCCTAAACCTAACCCTAACCCTAACCCGTACCCTAAACCTAACCCTAACCCTTGACCTAACCCGTACCCAAAACTAACCCGTACACTAACCCTAACCCTAACCCGTACCCAAACCCTAAGAGTAACCCTAACCCATAACCTAGCGCGAACCCCAACCCTAACCGTAACCTGGACCCTAAACCTAACCCTAACCCTGACCCTAACACTAGCCCTATCCTGTACCTAACCCTAAACCATACCCGAACCCAAACCCTAAACCTAACCCATACCCTAACACTAAACGTAACCCTAACCCGTACCCAAACCCTAACCCTAATGCGTATTCTAACCCTAAAACTAACCCTAAACCACACACTAAACATAACCCTAACACTAGACCTAACACGTACACTAACCATATCCCGTAACCTAAACTTAACCCTAACCCGTATCGTGTCCCTAACACTAACCCTACCCCTAACCCGTACACTAACCCTAACTGAACCTTAACCCTAACCCTAACCCGTACCCTAACCCTACCCGTAGCCTATTCCTAACTCTAACCCTAACCCCTAACCCTAAGCCTAACCGTAACCCTTACCTGAAACCGTACCCAAACGGTAAACCTAACCCGTACCCTAACACTAACCGAAATCCGTAATCTAACGCTAACCGTAACCCTAACCCTAACCCTAACCCGCACCCTAAACGTAACACTAACCCTAACCCAAACCATAACCCTTAACCGTAACCTAACCCTAACCCATAACCTAACCCTAACCCTAACCAAACCATAACCCTAATCCGTAACCTAACCCTAAAACTAACCCGTACATTAACCCCAATCCTAACCCTAACCCGTAACCTAACACTAACCCTAACCCTAACCCTGACCCTAAACCTAACCCTAACCCTTACACTAACCCTAACCCTAACCCAACCCGCACCCTAAACCTAACCCTAACCCGTGCCCTAACCCTAACCCGTAACCTAAACCGAACCCTAACCCTAAACTTAAACCGTTCGCTAACCCTATCCCGTACCCTAAACCTAAAACTAAACCATATCCTAACCCTAACCTACCCCTAAGCCTAACCCGTACTTTAAACCCAACCTTAGCCCTAACACTAACCCTAACCCGTACTCTAACCCTAACCCTAACCCTAAACCTAACCTTCACCAGTACCCTAAACCTAACCCTAACCCTAACTCGTACCCTATCCCTAACAGTAAACCTGACCCTAACCCTAACCCTAACCAGTACCCTAAACCTAACCCATGCCCTAAACCTAACCCTAAACCTAACTCTAACCCTAACCCGTACCCAAAACCTAACCCTAACCCTTGACCTAACCCGTAACCAACCCTATCCCGTACCCTAACCCTAACCCGTACCCAAACCTAACAGTAACCCTAACCCAAACCTTAGTGCTAACCCTAACCGTAATACTAAGCCTAACCCGCACCCTAAACCTAAATCTAACCCTTACCCTAACCATAACCCTTACCGTACCCTAACCCTAACCCATACCCTAACACTAACCCTAACCTTAACTCTAACCCTAACCAGTACCCAAACCCTAAGAGTAACCCTAACCCATACCCTAGTGCTAAACCTAAACCTAACCGTAACCCTAACCATAACACTTACCCGTACCCTAACCCTAACCCATAACCTAACACTAACCCTAACCTTAACCGTAACCCTAACCCATACCCTAACCCTAAAACTAACCCGTACCGTAACCCCAACCCTAACCCTAACCAGTACCATAACCCTATCCCTAAACCTAACCCTGACCCTAAACCTAACCCGAACCTGTACCCTAAGCCTAACCGGCACCTAAACCTAACCCTAACCCGTAACCTTACCCTAACTGAACCTTAACCTTAACCCTAACCCGTATCCTAACCCTACCCGTAGCCTATTCCTAACTCTAATCCTAACCCCTAACCCTAAGCCTAACCGTAACCCTTACCCAAACCCGTACCCAAACGGTAAATTTAACTCGTACTCTAACACTAACCCAAATCCGTACTCTAACCCTAACCGTAACCCTAACACTAATCCTAACCCGCACCCTAAATTTAACACTAACCCTAACCCAAACCATAACCCTTAACCGTAACCTAACACTAACCCATACCCTAACCCTAACTCTAACCTTAACCATAACCCTAAACCGTACCCTAACTCCAAAACTAACCCAAACCCTAACCTCAACCCTAACACTAATCCGTACCCTAACACTAAACCTAACCCTAACCCTGACCCTAAACCTAACCCTAACCCTTACACTAACCCTAACCCTAACCCTAACCCGCACCCTAAACCTAACCCTAACCCGTACCCTAACCTTAACCCGTAACCTAAACCTAACCGTAACCCTAAACTTAACCCGTACGCTAACCCTATCCCTTACCCTAAACCTAACCCTAACCCATATCCTAACCCTAAACCTAAACCTTAGCCTAACCCGTTCATTAACCCTAACCCTAACACTAACCCGTACCCTAACACTAAACCTAACCCGTACTCTAACCCTAACCCTAACCGTAACCATACTCTAATCCTAACAGTAACCCTCACCTTAACCCTAACCCGTACTGTAACCCTAACTGTACCATAACCTTAACGCTAACCCGTACCCTAACCCTAACCCTAATTTGTACCCTAACCCTAACCCTAACACTGACCCTAAACCTAACCCTAACCCGTACCCTAAACCTAACCCGTACTTTAACCCTAACCCTAACCCTAACCCGTACACTAAAGCTAACCCTAACACTAACTCGTACCCTAAACCTAAACTTAACCCTGACCCTAACCCTAACCCTAACCCATATCCTAAGCATAACCCATACCCTAAACCTAACCCTAAACCTAACCCTAACCCTAACCCGTAACCTAAACCTAACCCTAACCCTTGAACTAACCCGTACCCAAACCTATCCCGTACCCTAACCCTAACCCTAAACCGTACCCAAACACTAACAGTAACCCTAACCCATACCCTAGCGCTAACCCTAACCCTAACCCGAACCCTAACCATACTCTAACACTAACCCTACCCCGTACTGTAACCCTAAACCGTACCATAACCCTAAACCTAACCCGTACCCTAACCCTAACCCTAACTCGTACCCTAACCCTAACCCTAACCCTGACCCTAAACCTAACCCTAACCCGTACCCTAAACCTCACCCGTACTTTAACCCTAACCCTATCCCAACCCGTAACCTAAACCTAACCCTAACACTAACTCGTACCCTAAAACTAACCATAACCCTGACCCTAACCCTAACCTTAACCCGTACCCTAAGCATAACCCATACCCTAACCCTAAACCTAAACCTAACCCTAACCCTAACCCGTACCCGTACCCAACCCTAACAGTAACCCTAACCGATAACCTAGCGCTAACCCTAACCCTAACCGTAACCCGGACCCTAAACCTAACCCTAACCCTAACCCTAACCCTAACCCTAACACTAACCCTATCCCGTACTCTAACCCTAACAAAAACCCTAACCCTAACCCGTACCCTAACCCTAACCCTAACCCTAACCCTAACACTAACCCTAACACGTACTCTAACCCTAACCCTAACCCTAACCCTAACCCTAACCCGTACCCGTACCCGTACCCTAACCCTAACCCTAACCCTAACACTAATCTTAACCCTTACTCTAACCCTAACCCTAACACTAACCCTACCCCGTACTCTAACACTAACCCTAATCCTAACCCTAACTCGTACCGTAACCCTAAACCTAACCCTAACCTAACACTAAACCTAACCCGTACTCCAACCCTAACCCTAACCGTATTCTAACCCTAACCCTAACCCTCACCCTAACCCTAACACGTACTGTAACCCTAACCCATACCATAACCATAAACCTAACCCGTACCCTAACCCTAACCCTAATTCGTACCCTAACCCTAACCCTAACCCTGACAATAACCCTAACCCTAACCCGTATCCTAAACCTAACCATACCCTAACCCTAAACCTAACCATAACCCGTGCTCTAACCCTATCCTGTACAGTAACACTAACCCTAATCCTAACCATTGACCTAACCCGTAACCTAACCCTAACCCTAACCCGTACCCAAACCCTAACAGTAACCCTAAACAATACCATAGCGCTAACACTAACCCTAAACCTAACCCTAAACATTACCCGTACCCTAACCCTAACCCATACCCTAACCCAAACCCTAAACTAACCGTAACCCTGACATGTACACTAAACCTAAAATTAACCCATACCCTAAACCTAACCCTAAACCTAACTCGTACCCTAACCCTAAACCTAACCCGTACCCTAAACATAACCCATACCCAAACCCTAACCCTAAACCTAACTCTAAACCTAACCTGTACCCTAAACCTAACCCTAACCCTTGACCAAACCCGTATCCAACCCTATCCTGTACCCTAACCCTAAACCTAACCCGTACCCTAACCCTAACAGTAACACTAACCTATACCCTAGCGCTAACCGTAACCCTAAACCTAAGCCTAACCCCAACCCTAAACCTAAACCTAACCCTAACACTAACCATAAACCTTAACCGTACCCAAAACCTAACCCTTACCGTAACACTAACCCGAACCTTTACTGTAACCCAAACCCGTACCCTAAACCTAAAACTAACCCGTACCCTAACCCCACCCCTAACCCTAACCAGTACCTTAACCTTATCCCTAACCTTAACCCTGACCCTAAACCTAACCCTAACCCGTACCCTAACCCTAACCCGTAACCTAAACCTAACCCTAACCTTAAACTTAACCCGTATACTAACCCTATCCCGTACCCTAAACTTACCCTAACCCTTACCCTATCCCTAACCCTAACGCTAACCCTAAAACTTCCACACACTAACACTAACCCTAACCCAAACCCTAAACCTAACCCTAACCCGTACTCTAACCCTAACCCGTACCCTAAAACTAGCCCTTACCCTAACCCTAAACCTAACCCATAACCTAACCCTAAAGGTAACCCTAACCCATACCCAAACCCTAACCCTAACACGTACCCTAACCCTAAACCTAACCCTAACCCGTACACTAACCCTAACCCTAACCCTAAACTTACCCTAACGCTAACCCTAACCCTAAACCTAACACTAACCCTAACCCATACACTAACCTAACCCTAACCCTAACACTAACCATAACCCTAACACTAAACCTAACATGTACTCTAAGACTAAACCTAAACCTAACACTAGCCCTAACCCCCTACTTTAACCCTAACCCTAACCCTAAAACTAACCCTAAACCTAACTCGTACCGTAACCCGAACTCATACTCTAACCCTAACCCTAACCTTATCCTAACTCTAACCCTGACCCAAACCCAAAAACTAATCCCGTACACTAACCTAATCACTAACTAAACTAATCCCTAACACTAACCCGCAACCTAAACCTAATCCTATCCCTAGACCTAACCCGTACCCTAACCCTAACCCATACCCTAACACTAACCCTAACCCTAACCCGTACCACAACCCTAGCACTAACCCTAACCCGTACCCTAACCCTAACCCGTACCCTATAATTAACCCAATGCCTAACCCTAACCCACACCCTAAACCTAACCCTAACCCTAGACCTAAACCATACCCTAAACCTATCCCGTAACCTAACCCTAACGCGAACCTGTACCCTAACCCTAACACTAACACTAACCCTAATCCTAAACCTATTCTATACACTAACCCTAACCCTAACCCTAAACAGTACCCTAACCCCAACCCTAACCCTAAACCTAACCCTAAACCTGAACCTAACCCTAACCCTAATCCCATACCCTAATTCTAACCCTAACCCGCACACTAAACCTAACCCTATCTCTAACCTTACACGTACACTAACCCTATCCCATACCCTAACCTTAACCCTAACCCGTACCGTAAACCTAACACTAACCCCAACCCTAACCCTAACCCTTACCCTAACCAGTACCCAAACGGTAAACCTAACCCCTACCCTAACACTAAACCAAACCCGTACTCTAATCCTAACCCTAACCCTAACCCTAACCCGTACCCTAACCCTACCCGTATCCTAACCATAACTCTGACCCTAACCCGCAAACCTAACCCTAAACCTTACCCTAACCCATACCGAAACGTTAAACCTAAACCGTACCCTAACACTAACCCAAACCCGTACTCTAAACCTAACCCTAACCCTAACCCACACCATAAACTTAACCCTAACCCTAACGCAAACCATAATCCTTAACCGTAACCTAACCCTAACCCATACCCTAAACCGAACCCTAACCTTAACCGTAACCTTAACTAGTACCCTAACCCTAAAACTAACCCGTACCCTAACCACAACCCTAACCTTAACGCGTACACTAACACTAACCCTAACCCTAACCCTGACCCTAAACCTAACCCTAACCGCACACCAACCCTAACCCTAACCCTAACCCTAAACCTATCCCATACTCTAAACCTAACCCTAACACTAATCCTAAACCTAACCCGTACTCTAACCTTAACCCTAACCTTAACACCTACCATAACCCTAACACTAACCCTAACCAGTACTCTAACACTAAACGTAACCCTAACACTAACCCTCCCTACTATAATCCTAACCCTAAACCTAACCCTTACCCTAACCCTAAATCATACCATAACCCGAACCCGTACCCAACCCTAACCCTAACCCTAAACCTAACCCTAACCCTGACCCTAAACCTAACCCTAATCCCGTACCCTAACCCTAACCCTAACCCGCATCCTAAACCTAAACCAAAACCTAGACCTAACCCGTAGCCTAAACCTAACCCGTACCCTAACACTAACCCGTACCCTAACCCTAACACGAACCCTAACCCTAACCCGTACACTAACCATAACCCTAACCCATACCCTAACCCTAACCCGTACCCTAACCCTAACCCAGGGCCTAATTCTAACCCGCACCGTAAACCTAACCCTAACCCCAGACATAACCCGTACTGAACCCTATCACGTACCCTAACCCTAGTCCTAAACCGTATCCTAAACCTAACACTAACCCTAACCGGTACACTAATGCTAACCCATACACTAACCCTAACCCGTACTCTAACTGGTACCCTAACCCTAACCCGCACTGAAACCTAACCCTAACCCGTACCCTAACCCCAACCCGTAACCTAAACCTAACCCTAACCCTAATCTTAACCCGTACACTAAACCTATCCCATACCCTAAACTTAACCCTAACCCGTACCCTAATCCTAACTCTAACCCTAACCCTATCAGTACACTAACCCTAACACTAACACTAACCCTAACCCGTACTCTAACAATAACCCTAACCCTAACCTAACCCTAACCCGTACTCTAACCCTAACCCATACCCTAACACTAACCCTTACCCTAACCCTAAACCTACCCCGTACCCTAACCCTTAACGGAACCCTAACCCGTAACCAAACCCTAACCCTAACACGTACCCTCACCCTAACCCTAACCCGCACACTAAACCTAACCCTAAACCTACACCTAACACGTACACTAACCCTATCCCATACCGTAATCTTAACCCTAACTCATACGTAACCCTAACACTAAAAATAATCCTAACCCTAAAAAGTACACTAACCCTAACCCGAACCCTAACTCTAACCCTAACCCGTACCCTCACCCTACCCGTAGCCTAACCCTAAACCTAACCCTAACCCCTAACCCTAACCCTAACACTAATCCTAATCCTTACCCTAACCCGTACCCAAACGGTAAACCTAAACCGTACCCTAACCCTAACCCTAACCCTTAACCCTAACCCTAACCCTAAACCTTACCCTAACCCGTACCCAAATGGTAAACCTAACCCGTACCCTAACACTAACACAAACCCGTACTCTAACCATAACCCTAACCGTAAACCTAACACGCACCATAAACTTAACACTAACCCTAACACACCTTAACCCTTAACCGCAACCTAACCCCAAACCATACCCTAAGCCTAACCCTAACCTTAACCGTAACCCTAATCATACCCTAACCCTAAAACTAACCCGTACCCTAACCCCAACCCTAACCCTAACCCGTACCCTAACATTAACCCTAACACTTAAATCTAACCCTGACCCTAAACCTAACCCTAACCCTTACACTAATCCTAAACCTAACCCTAACCCGTAACCTAAACCTAACCCTAACCCTAAACTTAACCCGTACACTAACCCTATCTGATACTCTAAACCTAACCCTAACCCGTAACCTAAACCTAACTCTAACCCTAACCCTATCCGTACACTAACCCTAACCCTAACCCTAACACTAACCCTAACCTGTACTCTAACACTAACCCTAACCCTAACCTATCCCTAACCCGTACTCTAAACCTAACCGGTACACTAACCCTAACCCTAACCCTATCCGTACACTAACCCTAACCCTAACCCTAAAACTAACCCAAACCCGTACTCTAACCCTAACCCGTAAACTAACCCTAACCCATACCCTAACACAAACCCTAACCCTAACACTAACCCTACACCGTACTCTAACCCTAAACCTATCCCTAACTCTAACCCTAACCCGTAATGTATCCCTAACCCTAACCCTAAACCTAACCCTAACCCGTACATTAATCCTAACGCGTACCAAAACACTAACCCTAACCCTAAACCTAACCCTAAACTTAACCATAAATCTAACCCTAACCCGTACCCTAACCCTAAACCGTACCCTAACCCTAAACCTAAACCTAACCCATACCCTAACCCTAAATGTAACCCTAACCCGTACCCAAACCCTAACCCTAACACATACCCTAACCCTAACCCTAACCCACACACTAAACCTAACCCTAACCCTAGACCTAACACCTACACTAACCCTATCCCGTACCCTAACCTTAACCCTACCCCGTACCGTAACCCTAACACTAACCCTAACCCTAACCCGTACCCTAACCCTACTCTAGCCTAACCCTATCTCTACCCTAACCCGTAAACCTAACCCTAACCCTTACCCTAACCCGTACCCAAACAGTAAACCTAACCCGTATCCTAACACTAACCCAAACCGGTACTCTAATCCTAACCCTAACCCTCACCCGTACCCTAACCCATACCATAAAACTTCCGTAGCCTAACGCTAACTCTAACCCTAAAGCCTAACCCTAACCCTTACCCTAACACGTACCCAAACGGTAAACCTAACACGGACCCTAACACTAAACCAAACCCGTACTCTAACCCTAACCCTAACCCTAACCCGCACCCTAAACTTAACCCTAACCCTAACACAAACCATAACCCTTAACCGTAACCTACCCTAACCCATACCTTAACCCTAACCGTAACCTTAACCATAACCCTAACACGTACCCTAACCCTAACACTAACCCGTACCCTAAACCCAACCCTAACCCTAACCCGTACACTAACACTAACCCTAACCCTAACCCTGACCCTAAACCTAACCCTAACCCTTACACTAACACTAAGCCTAACCCTAACCCACACACTAAAACTAACCCTAACACGTACCCTAACCGTAAAACTAACCCATATCCTAACCCTAAACATAACCCTAACCCATACTATAACACTAAACCTAACCCTAACCCTGACCCTAAACCTAACCCTAAACAGTACACTAACCCTCACCCTAACCTTATCCCGTACCCTAAACCTAACCCTAACCCGTATCCTAACCCTAAACATAACCCTAAGCCTAACCCGTACATTAACCCTAACCCTAACCCTAAATTTAACCCTACCCCGTAGTCTAAACATAACCCTAACCCTAACCCTAACCCAAACCCTAACATTAACACTAACCCTAACCCGTACTCTAACCCTCACCCTAACCCTAACCCTAACCGTACTCTAACCCTAACCCTAACCCTCACCCTAACCATAACCCGTACTGTAACCCTAACCCGTACCATAACCCTAAACCTAACCCGTAACCTAACCCTAACCCTAACTCGTACACTAACCCTAACCCTAACCCTGACCCTAACCCTAAACCTAACCCGTACCCTAAACCTAAACCGTACCCTAACCCCAACCCTAACACTAAGCCGTACCCTAAACCTAACTCTAACCCTAACTCGTACACTAACCCTAACCCTAACCCTGACCCTAAACCTAAACCTAACCCATACCCTAAGCCTAACCCATACCCTAATCCTAGCCGTAAACGTAACCCTAACCCTACCCCGTACCCTAAACCTAAACCTAACCCTTGACCTAACACGTACCCAACCCTATCCCATACCCTAACCCTAAATCTAACCCACACCCACACCTTAACAGTAACCCTAACCCATACCCTAGAACTAACCCTAAACCTAACCCTAACCTGCACCCTAAACCTAAGCCTAAGCCTAACCCTAACCCTAACCCTAAACCTAATCTGTACCTTAACCCTAAACGTAACCCTAACCCGTACCAAAACCCTAACCCTAACACGTACTCTAACCTTAACCCTAAACCTAAACCGCACACTAATCCTAACCCTAACCCTAGACCTAACACGTAGACTAACCCTATCCCGTAACCTAACCTTAACCTAACCCATACCGTAACCCTAACACTAACCCTAACCCTAACCCTAACCCGTACCCTAAACCTAACCCATACCCTAACCCTAAACGCAACCCTAACCCGTACCCAAACCCTAACCCTAACTCGTACCCTAACCCTAACCCTAACTCTAACCCACACACTAAACCTAACCCGAATCCTCAACCTAACATGTACACTAACCCTATCCCGCACCCTAACCTTAACCCTAATCATACCCAAACCCTAACAGTAACCCTAACCCAAACCCTAGCACTAACCCTAACCCTAACCCTAAGCCTAACCCGCACCCTAAACCTAAACCTAACCCTGACCCTAACCATAACACTTACCCGTACCCTAGCCCTACCCATACACTAACACTAACCCTAACCTTAACCATAAACCTATACCGTACCCTAACCTTTACCATAACCCTACCCCTAAACCTAACCCTGACCCTTACCTAACCCTAACCCTAACCCTAACCCTAAACCCATACTAAAATCCTAAACCTAACCCTAACCCATACCCTAACACTACCCGTAGCCTAACCCTAACTCTAACCCTAACCCCTAACCCTAACCCTAACCCTTACCCTAACCCGTACCCAAACAGTAAACCTAACCCGAACCCTAACGCTAACTCAAAACCGTAGTCTAACCCTAACCCTAACCCTAACACGTACACTAAACCTAAAACAAACCCTGAACCGCACCCTAAACCTAACCCTACCCTAAACTTAACCCATACGCTAACCCTATCCCGTATTCTAAAGCTAACTCTAACCCGTAACCTAACCCTAAACTTAACCCTAAGCCTAACCCGAACATTAAACCTAACCCTAACCCTAACAGTAACCCTATCCCTAACCGGTACCCTAACCCTAACCCTAACCCTTTCTCTAACCCTAACCCTAACCCTAAACCGCACCTAAACCTAACCATAACACGTACCCTAACCCTAACCTGTAACCTAAACATATCCCTAACCCTAAACTTAACCCGTCCACTAACCCTATCCTGTACCGTAAAACTAACCCTAACCCGTACCCTAACCCTAACCCTAGCCGTAACCCTAACCCTATCCGTACACTAACCCTAACCAAAACCCTAACATTAACACTAACCCTAACAAATACTCTAACCCTAACCCTAACCCTAAACCTAACCCTAACCCGGAATCTAACCCTAACCAACCCTAACTCTAACCCTAACCATAACACTAACCCTACCACGTACTCTAACCCTATACCTCACCCTAACTCAAAACCTAACCCGTACTATATTCCTAAACCTAACCCTAACCCGTACAGTAACCCTAACTCGTACCCTAACCCTAACCCTAACCCTAAACCTAACCCTAACCCTGACCCTAACCCTAACCATAACCCGTTCCCTAACCCTAAACAATACCTTAACCCTAACCCTAAACCTAACCCGTAACCTAACCTAAACATAAGGCTAACCCGTACCCAAACCCTAAACCTAACACGTACCCTAACCCTAACCCTAACCCGCACACTAAACCTAACCCTAACCCTAGACCTAATATGTAACTAACTCTACCCGTAACCTAACCTTAACCCTAACACGTACCGTAACCCTAACACTAACCCAAACACTAACACTAACCCTAACTCTAACCCTAACCCGAACACGAACCCTAACCCGTACCCTACCCTAAACCTAACGCGTACCCTAACCCTACCCGTAGCCTAACCCTAACTCTAACCCTAACCTAACCCTAACTCTAAACCTTACCCTAACTCGTACCCAAACGGTAAACCTAACCCGTACCCTAACACTAACCCAAACCCGTACTCTAACCCTAACCCTAACCCTAACCCTATCCCGCACCCTAAACTTAACCCTAACCCTAACCCAAACCATAACCCTTAACCGTAACCTAACCCTAACCCATACCCTAAACCTAATCCTAACCTTAACCGTAACCCGAACCCGTACCTTAACCCTAAAACTAACCCGTACCCTAAACCCAACCCTAACCCTAACCCACACACTAATACTAATCCTAACCCTAACCCTGACCCTAAACCTAACCCTAACCCTTACACTAATCCTAACCCTAACCCTAACCCGCACACTAACCCTAACCTGTAACCTAAGCCTAAACTTATCCCGAATCCTAACCCTAAACGCACCCCTATGCCTAAGCTGTACATTAACCCTAACCCTAACGCTAACACTAACCCTACCCCGTACTCTAACACTAACCCTAACCCTAAACAGTACCCTAACGCTAACCCTAACCCTGACCCTAAACCCAACCCTAACCCGTACCCTTAACCTAACCCATACCCTAACCCTAACCGTAACCCTTGACCTAACCCATACCCAACCCTATCCCGTACCCTAACCCTAACCCTAACCTGTACCCAAACCCTAACAGTAACCCTAAGCCATACCCTAGTGCACCCTAACCCTAACGCTAACCCTAACCCTAACTCGCACTCTAAACCTAAACCTAACCCTAACCCTAACCCTTATCCGTATCCTAACCCTAAACCATACCCTAAACCTAACCCTAACCTTAACCGTAACCCTGACCCGTACCCTAACCCTAAAACTGATCCGTACCCTAACCCCAACCCTAACCCTAACCCGTACGATAACCCTATCCCTAACCCTAACCGTGACCCTAAACCTAACCCTAAACCGAACCCTAAACCTAACACTAACCCTAACCCTAACCCTAACCCGCACCTAAACCTAACCCTAACCCGGACCCTAACCCTAACCTGTAACCTAAACGTAACCCTAACCCTAAACTTACCCGTACGCTAACCCTATCCCATACCCTAAAACTAACTCTAAACCTAACCCTCCCCTAAACCTAACCCTAACCCTAGCCCTAACCCGTAACCTAAATGTAACCCTAACCCTAAACTTACCCGTACGCTAACCCTATCCTGTACCCTAAAACTAAACCTAACCCTAACCGGCCCCTAAACCTAACCCTAACCCTAACATTAACACTAATCCTAACCCGTACTCTAACCCTAACCCTAACCCTAAATCTAACCCTAAACCGTACACTAACCCTAAACCGTAAACTAACACTAACCCTAACCCTAACACTAACCCTAACCCGTACTCTAACCCTATACCTAACCTTAACTCAAACCCTAACCCGTACTATAACCCTAACCCTAACCCTAACCCTAACCGTACTCAAACCCTAACGCTAAACCTCACCCTAACCCTAACGCGTACTGTAAACCTAACCCGTAACATAACCCTAACCCGTACTCGTACCCTAACCCTAACCCTAACATGTACCCTAACCCTAACCCTGACCCTAACCCTAACCCTAAACCTAACCCTAACCCTAACCCGCACCCTAAACTTAAACCTAACCATAACCCAAAGCATAAGCCTTAACCGTAACCTAACCCTAACCCACACACTACCCCTATCCCTATCCTTAACCATAACCCAAACCTGTACCCTACCTTAAAACTAACCCGTACCCTAACCGCACCCTAAACCTAACCCATACCCTAACACTAAACCTAACCCAAAACCTGTCCCTGAACCTAACCCTAACCCTTACACTAACCCTAAGCCTAACCCGCACCCTAAACCTAACCCTAACCCATTACCTAACCCTAATGCATAACCTAAACCTAACCCTAACCCTAAACTTTACCGTTACGTTAACCCTATCCCGTACCCTAAACCTAAACCTAACCCTAAGCCTAACCCGTACATTAACCCTAACACTAACCCTAAAACTAACCCTACCCCATTCTCTAACACTAACCTTAACCCTAACCGGTACCCTAAAACCAACCCTAACCCTGACACTAAACCTAACCCTAACCCGTACCCAAACCCTAACAGTAACCCTAACCCATACCCTAGCACTAACCCTAACCCTAACCCTAAGCCTAACCCGCACCCTAAACCTAACCCTAACCCGTAACCTAACCCTCACCCGTAACCTAAACCTAACCCTAACCCTAAACTTAACCCATACGCTAACCCTATCCCGTACCCTAAACCTAAACCTAACCCGTATCCTAACCCTAAACATAACCCTGAGCCTAACCCGTACATTAACCCTAACCCTAACCCTAACACTAACCCTACCCCGTACTCTAACCCGAACCCTAACCCTAATCCTAACCGTACTCTAACCCTAACCCTAACCCTCACCCTAACCCTAACCCGTACCCTAACCTAACCCTAAACCTAACCCTAACCCTAACCCGTACTCTACCCTAACCCTAACCCTAAACCTAACCGTACTCTAACACTAACCCTAACTCTCACCCTAACACTAGTCCGTACTGTAACCCTAATCCGTACCATAACCCTAACTCTAAGGCGTACCCTAACCCTAACCCTAACTCGTACCCTAACCCGAACACTAACCCTGACCCCAACCCTAACCCTAACCCGTACCCTAAACCTAACCCGTACCATAACCCTAACCCTAACCCGTACCCTAAACTTAACCCTAACCCTAACTCGTACCCTAACCCTAACCCTAAACCTGACCCTAACCCTAACCCTAACCCGTACCCTAAGCGTAACCCATACCCTTACCCTAACCCTAAACCTAACCCTAAACCTAACCCGTACCCTAAACCTAACCCTAAACCTTGACCTAACCCGTACCCAACTCTATCCCTTAACCTAACCATAACCTAACCCATACCCAAACCCTAACATAACCCTAACTCATACACTAGCACTAACCCTAACCCTAACCATAACGCTACCCACACCCTAAACCTAAACCTAACCCTAACCCTAACCATAACCCTTACCCATACCCTAACCCTAACCCATACCCTAACACTAACACCTAACCTTAAACGTAAACCTGACCCGTACCATAACCCTAAAACTAACCCGTACCCTAATCCCAACTCTAACCCTAACCCGTACCATAACCCTATCCCTAACCCTAACCCTGACCATAAACCTAACCCTAAACCGAAACCTAATCCTAACCCTAACCCTAACCCTAACCCTAAACCGCACCTAAACCTAACCCTACCCCATATCCTAACCCTAACCCGTAACCTAAACCTATCCCTAACCCTAAACTTAACCCATCCGCTACCCTATCCTGTACTCTAAAACTAACCCTAACCAGTAGCCTAAACCTAACCCTAACCCTAACCCTATCCGTACTCTAACCCTAACCAAAACCCTAAAATTAACACTAACCCTAACACGTACTCTAACCCTAAATCTAACCCTAAACCTAAACCTAACCCGGACTCTAACCCTAACCAACCCTAACACTAACCCTAACGATAACACTAACCCTAACACGTACTCTAACCCTATACCTCACCCTAACTCAAAACCTAACCCGTACTATAATCCTAAACCTAACCCTAACCCGTAGAGTAACCCTAACTCGTACCCTCAACCTAACCCTAACCCTAAACCTAACCCTAACCCTGACCCTAACCCTAACCCTAACCCGGTCCCTAACCCTAAACAATACCTTAACCCTAACCCTAAACCTAACCCGTAACCTAACCTAAACATAAGGCTAACCCGTACCCAAACCCTAAACCTAACACGTACCCTAACACTAACCCTAACCCACACACTAAACCTAAATCTAACCCTAAACCTAACATGTAACTAACTGTACCCGTAACCTAAACTTAACCCTAACCCGTACCGTAACCCTAACACTAACCCAAACCCTAACACTAACCCTAACTCTAACCCTAACCCGTAAACGAACCCTAACCCCTACCCTAACCCTAAACCTAACCCATACCCTAATCCTAAACGTAGCCTAACCCTAACTCTAACCCTAACCTAACCCTAACCCTAAACCTTAACCTAACTCGTACCCAAATGGTAAACCTAACCCGTACCCTAACACTAACCCAAACCCGTACTCTAAACCTAACCCTAACCCTAACCCTATCCCGCACCCTAAACTTAACCCTAACCCTAACCCAAACCATAATCCTTAACCGTAACCTAACCCTAACCCATACCCTAAACCTAATCCTAACCGTAACCGAAACCCTAACCTGTATCCTAACCCTAAAACTAACCCGTATCCTAAACCCAACCCTAACCCTAACACGTACCCTAACACTAACCCTAACCCTAACCCTGACCCTAAACCTAACCCTAACCCTTACACTAATCCTAAACCTAACCCTAACCTGCACACTAAACCTAACCTGTATTCTAAATCTAACCCTATCCCGAATCCTAACCCTAAACCTACCCCTAAGCCTAACCCGTACTTTAACCGTAACACTAACCCTAACATTAACCTTACCCCGTACTCTAGCACTAACCCTAACCCTAACCCTAAACCGTACCCTAACCCTAACCCTAACCTTAAACCTAAACCTAACCCGTACTCTAAACCTAACCCTAAACCTAAGCCTAACTCTAACCGTACTCTAACCCTAAACCTAACCCTCACCCTAACCCTAACCTGTACTGTAACCCTAACCCGTACCATAGCCCTAACCCTAACCAGTACCCTGAACCTAAACCTAACTCGTACCCTAACAATAACCCTAACCCTGACCCTAAACCTTACCCTAAACCGTACCCTAAACCTAAACCATACCCTAACCCTAACCCTAAACATAACCCATACCCTAAACCTAACCCTAACTCGTACCCTAAACCTAACCCTAACCCGGACCCTAACCATAACCCTAACCCGTACTCTAAGGCTAACCCATACCCTAACCCTAACCCTAAACGTAACCCTAACCCTAACCCGTACCCTAAACCTAACCCTAATCCTTGACCTAACCCGTATTCAAACCTATCCCGTACCCTAACCCTAACCCTAACCCGTACCCAAACCTAAAAGTAACCCTAACCCATACCCTCGCGCTAACCCTAACCCTAAACCTAACCCTAAAACTAACCCGTACCCTAAACCTAAAACTAACCCTAACAGTAACCATAACCCTTACCCGTACCCAAACCCTAACCCATACCCTAACCCTAACCCTAACCTTAACTGTAACCCTGATCAGTACCCTAACCCTAACCCTAACCCGTACTGTAACCCTAACCCTAACCCTAACACTAACCCTACTCCGTATCTAACAGTAACCTTAACCCTAACCTTTACCCTAACCCTAACCCTAACCCTAACCCTAAACCTAACCCTAAGACTAACCCTAACCCGTACTCTAACCCTAACCCTAACCCTAACCATATTCTAAACCTAACCCTAACCCTCACCCTAACCGTAACCCATACTGTAACCCTAACCCGTACCATAAACATAACCCTAACCCGTAACCTAACCCTAACCCTAATTCGTACCCTAACCCTAACCGTAACACTGACCCTAACCCTAACCCTATCCCGTATCCTAAACCTAACCTGTACACTAACCCTAAACCTACCCTAAACCTGAACCTAACCCTAATCCTAACACGTACCCTAAGCCTAACCCATAACCTAAACCTAACATTAACCCTAACACTAACACCAAACCTAACCCTAAACCTACCCTAAACCTGACCCTAACCCTAATCCTAACACGTACCCTAAGCCTAACCCATAACCAAAACCTAACATTAACCCTAACACTAACACCAAACCTAACCCGTATTCTAACCCTAACCCTAACCCTAACCCGTACCCATACATTAAACCTAACCCTAACTGTAACACTAACCCTAACCCGTACTCTAACCCTAACCCTAACCCTAACACTAACCCTACCCCGTACTCTAACACTAACCCTAACCCTAACCCTAACCCGTACTCTAACCCTGACCCTAACCCTAACCCTAACCCTAACCCTAACCTGTACTGTTTTTTTTTATATTTTTTTATTTTTTTCCTAACCTGTACTCTAACCCTAACCCTAACCCTAACCATAACCTAACCCTAACCCTAACCCTAAACCTTTTTTTTTTTTTAATTTTTTATTGGTGTTCAATTTATCAACATACAGAATAACTCCCAGTGCTCATCCCATCAAGTATCCACATCAGTGCCCGCCACCCACTCAGGCCCACCCCCCACCCCCCTCCCCTTCAACCATCCCCAGTTCGTCTCCCAGAGTTAGGAGTCTTTATGTTCTGTCTCCCTTGCTTCCTAACCCTAAACCTAACCCTAACCCGTACTCTAACCCTAACCCGTACCCTAACACTAACCCTTACCCTAACCCTAACTTAACCCATACCCTAACCCTAAACGTAACCCTAACCCGTACCCAAAACCTAACCCTAACACGAACCCTAACCCTAACCCTAACTTAACCCGCACACTAAAACTAACCTTAACCCTAGACCTAACACGTACACTAAACCTATCCCGTACTGTAACCTTAACCCTAACCCGTACCGTAACCCTAACACTAACCCTAACCCTAACCCTAACCCATACACTAACCCTAACCCTAACCCTAAACGTACCCTAACCCTAAACCTAACCCAAACCCTAACACTAACCCTAACCCGTACTCTAACCTAACCCTAATCCTAAACCTAACCCTTACCCGTACTCTAACCCTCACACTAACCCTAACCCTGACCCTAACCATAAACCTTACCCGTACCCTATCCCTAACCCATAACCTAACACTAACCCTAACTTTAACCGTAACCCTACCCCATACCCCAACCTTAAAACTAACCCGTACCCTAACCCCAACCCTAACCCTAACCCGTACCATAACCCTATCCCTAACCCTAACCCTGACCCTAAACCTAACCCTAATCCGTACCATAACCCTAACCCACACCTAAACCTAACCCTGTCCCATACCCTAACACTAACCCGTAACCTAAACCTAACCCTAACCCTAAATTTAACCCGTACACTAACCCTATCCCGTACCCTAAACCTAAACCTAACCCGTACCCTAAACCTAACCCTAACCCTAAACCTAACCCTAACCCATACTCTAATCCAACCCGTACCCTAACACTAACCCTTACCCTAACCCTAAAACTAACACGTACCCTAACCCTAAACGTAACCCTAACCAGTACCCAAACCCTAACCCTAACACGTACCCTAACCCTAACCCTAACCCTAACCCTAACCCGCACACTAAACCTAACCCTAACTCTAGACCTAACATGTACACTAAACCTATCCCGTACCGGAACCTTAAACCTAACCCGTACTGTAACCCTAACAATAAGCCTAACCCTAAACCTAAACCTAACCCTAACCCGTACACTAACCATAACCCGAACCCTAACTCGTACCCTAACCCTACCCGTAGCCTAATGCTAAATCTAACGCTAACCTCTAACCCTAAACCAAACCCTAAACCTTACCCGAACCCGTACCCAAATGGTAAACCTAATCCCTACCCTAACACTAACCCAAACCTGTACTCTAACCCTAACCCTAACCCTAACCCGCACACAAAACCTAACCCTAACACTAGACCTAACACGTACACTAAACCTATCCCGTACCGGAACCTTAAACCTAACCCGTACCATAACCCTAACAATAAGCCTAACCCTAAACCTAACCCTAACCCTATCCCGTACCCTAAACTTAACCTGTACCCTAACCCTAAACAAAACCCTAACCCGTACCCTAAAGCTAACACTAACCCGTACCCTAACCCTAAACCTACTCTAATCCTGACCCTAACCCTAACCCTAACACGTACCCTAAGCCTAACCGATACCCTAACCCTAACCCTAACACTAACCCTAACAATAACCCTACCCCGTACTCTAACCCTAACCCTAACCGTAACCCCTACCTGTACCCTAACCCTAACACTAACCCTATCCCGTACTCTAACCCTAACCCTAATCCTAACCCTTATCGTACTCTAACCCGTACACTAAACCTCACCCTAACCCTAACACATACCCTAACACTAACCCTAACCCTGACCCTAACCCTAAACCTAACCCGTACCATAAACCTAACCCATACCCTAAACCTAACCCTAAACCTAACCCTAACCCTATCCCGTACACTGAACCAAACCCTAACCCTTGTCCTAACCCGTACCCAACCCTATCCCGTACACTAACCCTAACCATAACCCGTACCCAAACCCTAAGAGTAACCCTAACCCATATCCTAGCGCTAACCCTAACCCTAACCCTAAGCCTAACCGGCACCCTAAACCTAAACCTAACCATAAACCTAACCATAACCCTTACCC
Source organism: Urocyon cinereoargenteus (assembly GCA_032313775.1). Taxonomy (NCBI): domain Eukaryota; kingdom Metazoa; phylum Chordata; class Mammalia; order Carnivora; family Canidae; genus Urocyon; species Urocyon cinereoargenteus. Next base: position 5,496,987 of record JAVLSZ010000001.1, on the reverse strand, counting down.
GTAACCTAACCCTAAACCATAACCTAACACTGACCCTAACATTAACCGTAACCCTAACTCGTACCGTAACCCTAAAAATAACCTGTACAGTAACCCCAACCCTAAACCTAATCCTAACCCTGACCCTAAACGTAACCCTAACCCGTATCCAAACCCTAACCATAACACGTACCCTAACCCTAACCCTAACCCTTGCCCTAAACCGTACCCAAACGGTAAACCTAAACCGTACCCTAACACTAACCCAAACCAGTACTCTAACCGTCACCATAACCATAACCATAACCCTCACCCTAAACTTAACCCCAACCCTAACCCAAACCATAATCCTTAACCGTAACCTAACCCTAACCCATACCGTAACCCTAACCCTAACCTTAACCGTAAACCTAACCCATACCCTAACCCCAAAGTAACCCGTACCCTAAACCCAACCCTAACCCTAACCCGTAACCTAACACTAACCCTAACCCTAACCCTGACCCTAAACCTAACGCTAACCCTTACACTAATCCTTACCCTAACCCTAACCCGCACCCAAAACCTAACCCTCACCCAAACCCTAACCCTAACCCGTGACCTAAACCTAACCATAACCCTAAACTTAACCCGTACACTAACCATATCCCGTACCCGAAACCTAACCCTAACCCGTATCCTAACCCTAAACCTAACTCTAAGCCTAAACCGTACATTAATCCCAAACCTAACCCTAACACTAACCCTACCCCATACTCTAACCCTAACCCAAACACTAACACTATCCTACACCGTACTCTAACCCTAAACCTAACCCTAACCCTAACCCGTACCCTAACACTAACCCTAACCCTAAACCTAACCCGTACTCTAACCCTAACCCTAACCCTAACCGTACTCTACCGTAACCCTAACCCTCACCCTAAACCTAACCCGTACTGTAACCCTAACCCTAACCCTAACACTAACCCTACCCCGTATCTAACACTAACCCTAACCCTAACCTTTACCCTAACCCTAACCCTAACCCTAACCCTAAGACTAACCCTAACCTGTACTCTAACCCTAACCCTAACCCTAACCGTATTCTAAACCTAACCCTAACCCTCAACCTAACCGTAACCCGTACTGTAACCCTAACCCGTACCATAACCATAACCCTAACCCGTAACCTAACCCTAACCCTAATTCGTACCCTTACCCTAACCGTAACCCTGACCCTAACCCTAACCCTATCCCGTATCCTAAACCTAACCTGTACACTAACCCTAAACCTAACCCTAACCCGTACCCTAACCCTAAACCTACCCTAAACCTGACCCTAACCCTAATCCTAACACGTACCCTAAGCCTAACCCATAACCAAAACCTAACATTAACCCTAACACTAACACCAAACCTAACCCGTACTCTAACCCTAACCCTAACCCTAACCCGTACCCGTACATTAAACCTAACCCTAACCGTAACACTAACCCTAACCCGTACTCTAACCCTAACCCTAACCCTAACACTAACCCTACCCCGTACTCTAACACTAACCCTAACCCTAACCCTAACCCTAACCCGTACTCTAACCCTGACCCTAACCCTAACCCTAACACTAATCCTAACCTGTACTGTTTTTTTTTATATTTTTTTATTTTTTTCCTAACCTGTACTCTAACCCTAACCCTAACCCTAACCGTAACCTAACCCTAACCCTAACCCTAAACCTAACCCTAACCCGTACTCTAACCCTAACCCGTACCCTAACACTAACCCTTACCCTAACCCTAAACTTAACCCATACCCTAACCCTAAACGTAACCCTAACCCGTACCCAAAACCTAACCCTAACATGAACCCTAACCCTAACCCTAACCTAACCCGCACACTAAACCTAACCTTAACCCTAGACCTAACACGTACACTAAACCTATCCCGTACTGTAACCTTAACCCTAACCCGTACCGTAACCCTAACACTAACCCTAACCCTAACCCTAACCCGTACACTAACCCTAACCCTAACCCTAAACGTACCCTAACCCTAAACCTAACCCAAACCCTAACACTAACCCTAACCCGTACTCTAACCTAACCCTAATCCTAAACCTAACCCTTACCCGTACTCTAACCCTCACACTAACCCTAACCCTGACCCTAACCATAAACCTTACCCGTACCCTATCCCTAACCCATTCCCTAACACTAACCCTAACTTTAACCGTAACCCTACCCCATACCCCAACCTTAAAACTAACCCGTACCCTAACCCCAACCCTAACCCTAACCCATACCATAACCCTATCCCTAACCCTAACCCTGACCCTAAGCCTAACCCTAACCGTACACTAACCCTAACCCTAACCCTAACCCTAACCCTAACACTAACCCTATCCCGTACTCTAAACCTAACCCTAACCCTAATCCTAACCCTAACCCGTACTCTAACCTTAACCCTAACCCTAACACTAACCATAACCCTAACACTAACCCTAACCAATACTCTAACCCTAAACGTAACCCTAACACTAACCCTAACCCCCTACTATAATCCTAAGCCTTACCCTAACCCTACTCGTACCGTAACCCGAACCCGTACCCAAACCTAACCCTAACCCTAAACCTAACCCTAACCCTGACCCTAAGCCTAACCATAATCCCGTACCCTAACCCTAACCCTAACACGCATCCTAAACCTAACCCTAAACCTGGACCTAACCCGTAGCCTAACCCTCACCCATACCTTAACACTAACACGTACCTTAACCCTAACACTAACCCTAACCCTAACCCGTACGCTAACCATAACTATAACCCATACCCTAACCCTAACCCGTACCCTAACCCTAACCCAGGGCCTAACTCTAAACCACACCGTAAACCTAAACCTAACCCTAGACATAACTTGTACCCTAAACCTATCCCGTACCCTAACCCAGGTCCTAACGCGTATCCTAACCCTAACACTAACCCTAACCCTAACCCTAACACTAACCCTAACCCGTACACTAACCCTAACCCGTACCCGTACCTGTACCCTAACCCTAACCCACACCGAAACCTATCCCTAACCCGTACCCTAACCCTAACCAGTAACCTAAACCTAACCCTAACCCGAAACTTAACCTGTACACTAACCCTATCCTATACCCTAAACCTAATCCTAACCCGTAGCCTAACCCTAGATCTAACCCTAACCCTATCCGTACACTAACCCTAACCCTAAACCTAACACTAACCCTAACCCGTACTCTAACACTAACCCTAACCCTAAACGTAACCCTAACCCGTAATCTAACCCTATCCCGTACCCTAACACTAACCCTTACCCTAACCCTAAACCTAACCCATACCCTAACCAAAAACGTAACCCTAAACCGTACCCAAACCCTAACCCTAACATGTACCCTAACCCTAACCCTAACCCTAACCCGCACACTAAACCTAACCCTAACCCTACACCTAACACGTACACTAACCCTATCCCGTCCCATAATCTTAACCCTAACCGGTACCGTAACCCTAACACTAAACCTAAACCTAACCCTAACACTAACCCGTATACTAACCCTAACCCGAACCCTAACACTAACCCTAACCCGTACCCTAACCCTACCCGTAGCCTAACCCTAACCCTAACCCTAAACCCTAACCCTAACCCTAACCCTTACCCTAACCCGTACCCAAATGGTAAACCTAACCTGTACCCTAACTCTAACCCAAAACCGTACTCTAACGCTAACCCTAACCCTAACCCTAACCCACACCCTAAACTTAATCCTAACCCTAACCCAAACCATAACCCTTAACCGTAAACTCACCCTAAACCATACCCTAACCCTAACCCTAACCTTAATCATAACCCTAACCCATACTCTAACCCTAAAACTAACCCGTTCGCTAATCCCAACCCTAACCCTAACCCATACCCTAACACTAACCCTAACCCTAACCTGTACCCTAACCCATACCATAAACCTAGCCCTAACCAAACCCGAACCTAACCCATACCATACACCTACCCCTAACCCGTACCCTAACACTAACTTGTACCCAAACCTAACCCGAACCCCTAACCCTAACCCTAAACCGTACCCTAAACATAACCCTAAACCTAACTTGTACCCTACCGCTAACCCTAACCCTGACCCTAACCCTAAACCTAACCTGTACCCTAACCCTAACCCGTACACTAAACCTAACCCTAACCCTAACTCGTAAACTATCCCTAAACCCAGCCGTGACCCTAACCTAACCCTAACCAGTACCCTAACCCTAACACTAACCCTAAACCTAACCATAACCCGTACACTAACCCTAACCCTAACCCGTACCCTAAACTAACACTAACCCTAACCCTAACCCTAACCCGATGCCTAACCCTAACCCACACCCTAAACATAACCCTAACCCTAGAACTAACCCGTACCCTAACCCTATCCCGTACACTAATCCTAACTCTAACCCGTACCATAACCCTAACACTAACACTAACCCTAATCCTAACCCTATCCCGTACACTAACACTAACGCTTACCGTAAACCATACCTCAACCCTAACCCGTAGGCTAACACTAACACTAATCCTAACCCCTAACCCTACCATAACCCTAACCCTTACCTTAACCCATACCCTAAAGCTAACCCTAAACTTAACTGTAACCCTAACCCGTACCCTAACCCTAAAAATAACCCGTACCCTAACTCCAACCCTAAACCTAGCACGTACCATAACCCTATCCCTAACTCTAAACCTGACCTAAACCTAACCCTAACCCATACCCTAACCCTAACCCGTAACCTAAACCTAACACTAACCCTAAACTTAACCCGTACACTAACCCTATCCCGTACCCTAAACCTAACACTAACCCGTACCCTAACCCTAACCCTAACCCTATCCGTACACTAATCCTAACCCTAACCCTAACACTAACTCTAACCCGTAATTTAACCCTAACCCTAACCCTAACCCTAACCCTAAAACTAACCCTAACCAATAATCTACCCTAACCCGTCCCCTAACACTAACCCTTACCCTAAACATAATCCTAAACGGTACCCTAACCCTAAACGTAACCCTAACCCGTATCCAAACCCTAACCCTAACACGTACCCTATCCCTAACCCTAACCTTAACCATAACCCGCACACTAAACCTAACCCTAACCCTAGACCTACCATGTACACTAACCCTATCCCGTACCCTACCCTTAACCCTAACCCGTACCATAACCCTAACACTAAACCTAACCCTAACCCTAACCCTAAGCCGGACACTAACCCTAACCCGAACCCTAACCCTAACCCTAGCCCGTACCCTAAACCTACCCATAGCCTAACCATAACTCTAACCCTTACACCTAACCCTAACCGTAACCCTTACACTAACCCGTACCCAAATGGTAAAACTAACCCATAATCTAACACTAACCCAAACCCGTACTCTAACCCTGACCCATACATTAACCCTAACCCTAACCTTAACCAAGCACTAACCCTATCCTAACCCTAAAACTAACCCGTATTCTGAACCCAATCCTAACCCTAACCCGTACACTAACACTAACCCTAAACCTAACCCTGACCCTAAACCTAACATTATCACTTACACTAACCCTAACCCTAACCCTAACCCGCGCCCTAAACCTAACCCTAAACCATACCCTAACCCTAATCCGTAACCTAAACTTAACCCTAACCCAAACTTAACCCGTACGCTAACCCTATCCCGTACCCTAAACCTAACCCTAACCCGTATCCTAACCCTTAACCTAACCCTAAGCCTAACCCGTACATTAACCCAAACCCTAACCCTAACACTAACCCTACCCCGTACTCTAACCCTAACACTAACCCTAACTCTAACCCGTACCCTAACCCTAACCCTAACACTAACCCTAACCTGTACTCTAACCCTAACCCTAACCCTAACCCTAACCGTACTCTATCCCTAACCCTAACCCTCACCCTAACCTTAACCCGTACTGTAACCCTAACCCGTACCAAGACCCTAACCCTAACCCTTACCCTAAACCTAACCCTAACTGGTACCCTAACGCTAACCCTAACCCTGACCCTAAACCTAACCCTAACCCGTACCCTAAACCTAACAGGTACCCTAACCGTAACCCTATCCCTAACCCATACCCTAAACCTAACCCTAAACCGTACCCTAATGCTAACCCTAACCCTAACACTGACGTTAACCCTAACCCTACTCGTACCCTAAGCCTAACCCATACCCTAAACCTAACCCTAATCCAAACCCTAACCCTAACCCGTACCCTAAACCTAAACTTAACCCTTGACCTAACCCGTACCCAAACCTATCCCGTACCCTAACCCTAAACCTAAAACGTACCCAAAACCTAACATTAACCCTAACCCATAACCTAGCGCTAACCCTAAACCTAACTCAAACCTGTCCCCTAAACCTAAACCTTACCCTAACCCTAAACATAACCCTTACCCGTACCCTAACCCTAACCCATACCCTAACCCTAACCCTAACCTTAACCATAACACTGACCCGTACACTAACCCTAAAACTAACCCGTACCCTAACCCCAACCTAACCCTAACCCGTAACCTAACCCTATCCCTAACGCTAAACCTGACACTAAACTTAACCTAACCCTAACCCTAACCCTAACCCTAACCCTAACCCTCACCTAAACCTAACCCTAACCCATACCCTAAACCTATCCCGTTCCCTAAACCTAGCCCTAACCCGTACCCTAACCCTAACCCTATCCGTACTCTAACCCTAACACTAACCCTAACCCTAACACTAACCCTAACCCGTACTCTAAACCTAACCCTAACCCTAATCCTAACCCTAACCCATACTCTAACCCTAACCCGTACCCTAAAACTAACCCTAATCCTAACACTATCCCTAACCCGTACTCTAACTCTGAACCTAACCCTAACTCTAACCCTAACTCATACTATAACCCTAACCCTAACCCTAACCCTAACCCTAAACCTAACCCTTACACTGACACTAAACCTAACCCTATACCGTACCCTAACCCCAAACCTAAACCTAACCCTCACACCTAACCTAACCCTAACCCTAGATCTAACACGTACACTAACCCTATCCCGTACCTAATCTTAAACCTAACCCGTACCATAACGCTAATACTAACACTAACCCTAACCCTAACCCTAACCGGTACACTAACCCTAACCTAAACCCTAACCCTAACCCTAACCCAAACCCGTACCCTAACCCTAACCCTAACCCTAACCCTAACACTAACGCTAACCCGTACTTAACCCTAACCCTAACCCGAAACCTAACACATACCCTACCCCTAACCCTAACCCGTAACCTAACCCTAACCCGTACCCAAAACTAACCCTAACCACTAACCCTAACCCTAAACCGTACCCTAAACATAACCCTAAACCTAACTCGTACCCTACCCCTAACCCTAACCCTGACCCTAACCCTAAACCTAACCCGTACCCTAACCCTAACCCATACACTAAACCTAACCCTAACCCTAATACATACACTATCCATAAACCTAACCGTGACCCTAACCCTAACCCTAACCAGTACCCTAACCCTAACACTAACCCTAACCCTAACCCGTACACTAACCCTAACCCTAACCCGTACCCTAAAACTAACACTAACCCCTATACCTAACCCTAACCCGATGCCTAACCCTAACCCACACATTAAAACTAACTCTAAACCCTAGAACTAACCCATACCCTAACCCTATCCCGTACAGTAACCCTAACGCTAACCCGAACCATAAACCTCACACTAACACTAACCCTAATCCTAACCCTATCCCGTACACTAACCCTAACCCTAAACCTAAACCGTACCCAAACCCTAACCCGTAGCCTAACCCTAACACTAACCCTAACCCATAACCCTACCATAACCCTAACCCTTACCCTAACCCGTACCCTAACGTTAAACCTAACCCGTACCCTAACACTAACACAAACCCGTACCCTAACCCGTACCCTAACCCTATCCCGTACCGTTACCAGTACCTTAAACCTAACCCTAACCCGTAAGCAAACCCGTACACTAACCCTAACCCTAACCTTTACCCTAACACGTAGCATAACCTTAACCCTAACCCTAACCCTAACCCGCACACTAAACCTAACCGTAACCCTAGAACTAACATGTACACTAACCGTATCCCGTACCCTAACCTTAACCCTAAACCGTACCATAACCCTAACACTAACCCTAACCCTAACCCTAACCCTAACCCGTACACTAACCCTCACCCGAACCCTAACCCTAACCCGTACCCTAACCCTACCTGTGTAGCGTAACCCTAACACTAACCCTAACCGTAACCCTAACCCTAAACCTTACCCTAACCCGTACCCAAACGGTAAACATAACCCGTACCCTAACACTAAACCAAACCCGTACTCTAACCCTAACCCTAAACCTAACTCTCACCCTAACCCGAATCCTAAACTTAACCCTAAACCTAACCCAAACCATAACCCTTAACCGTAATTTAACCCTAACCCATACCCTAAACCTAACCCTAACCTTAAACATAACCCTAACCCATACCCTAACCCTAAACCTAACCCGTACCCTCACCCACCCTAACCATAACCGTACCCTAAAACTAAACTTAACCGTAACCCTGACCTTAAACGTAACCCTAACCCTTACACTAACCCTAACCCTAATTCTAATCCGCACCCTAACCTAACCCTAACCGATACCCATACCCTAACCCTAACCCGTAACCTATACCTAACCCTAACAATAAACTTAACCCGTAAGCTAACCCTATCCCGTACCCTAAACCTCACCCTAACCCGTATCCTAACCCTAAACTAACCCTAAGCCTAACCCGTACATTAACCCTAAGCATAACCCTAACACTAACCTTTCCCCGTACACTAACCCTAACCCTAACCCTAACCCGTACCCTAAACCTAACCCTAACCCTAACTCGTACACTAACCCTAACCCTAACTTGTACCCTTACCTTAACCCTAACCCGTACCCAAACTGTAACCATAACCCTAACCCATACCCTAGCGCTAACCGTAACCCTAACCCTAAGCCTAACCCGCACTCTGAACCAAAACCTAACCCTAACCCTAACCATAACCCTTACCCGTACCCTATCCCTAACCTATACCCTATACTAACCCTAACCTTAATCATAACCCTAACCCGTACCCTAACCCTAAAACTAACACGTACCCTAACCCCAACCCAAACCCTAGCACGTACCATAACCCTATCCCTAACCCTAACCCTGACCCAAACCTAACCCTAACCCATACCCTAACCCTAACCCGCACCTAAACCTAACTCTAAACCGTACCCTAACCCTAACCCGTAACCTAAACCTATACCTTACCATAAACTTAACCCGTACACTAACCCTATCCCGTAACCAAAACCTATCCCTAACGCTTACCCTAACCCTAACCCTAAACCTATCCGTACACTAACCCTAACCCTAACACTAAAACTAACCTTAACCCATACTCTAACCCTAACCCTAACCCTAAAACTAACCCTAACCCATAATCTACCCCTAACCCGTCCCCTACACTAATCCTTACCCTAACCCTAAACCTAACCCGTACCCTAACCCTAAACATAACCCTAACCCATACCCAAACCCTAACCCTAACACGTACCCATCCCTAACCCTAACCCTAACCCGCACACTAAACCTAACCCTGACCCTAGACCTACCACGTACACTAAACCTATCCTGTAACCTAACCCGTACCGTAACCCTAACACTAACCATAACCTAACCCTATCCCTATCCCTAAGCCGGACACTAAACCTAAACCGAACCCTAACCCTCACCCTTACCCTAAACCTACCCGTAGCCTAACCGTAACTCTAACCCTAACCCCTACCCCTAACCCTAACCCTTACCATAACCCGTACCGAAACGGTAAAACTAACCCATACCCTAACACTAACCCAAACCCGTACTCTAACCCTAACCCATACTTAACCCTAACCCTTACCTTAACCATAACGCTAACCCATATCCTAACCCTAAAACTAACCCTTACCCTGATCCCAAACCTAACCTTGACCCGTACCCTAACACTAACACGAAACCTAACCCTGACCCTAAACCTAACCTTATCACTTACACTAACTTTAACCCTAACACTAACCCGCGCCCTAAAACTAACCCTAACCTCTACCCTAACCCTAACCCGTATCCTGAAATTAACACTAACCCAAACTTAACCCGTACGCTAACCCTATACCGTACCCTAAACCTAACCCTAAACCATAACCTAACCCTAAACCTAACCCTAAGCTTAACCCGCACATTAACCCTAACCCTAACCCTAACACTAACCCTACCCCGTACTCTAACCATAACCCTAACCCTAACTCTAACCCGTAACCTAACCCTAACCCTAAAACTAACACTAACCCTAACCTGTACTCTAACCCTAACCCTAACCCTAACCGTACCCTAACCCTAACACTAACCCTAACCCTAACCCTAACCCGCATCCTAAACCAAACTCTAACCCTAAACCTAAACCGTACCATAAACCTAACACTAACCCTAACCCGTACAAAAAACATACACGTACACTAACCCTAACCCGATGCCTAACCCTAACCCACACACTAAACCTAACCATAACCCTAGACCTAAACCATACCCTCAACCTATCCCATACCCTAACACTAACGCTAACCTGTACCCTAACCCTAACACTAACACTAACCCTAATCCTAACCCTATCCTGTACACTAACCCTAACCCGTACCCTAACCCTTACCCGTACCATTACACGTACCTTAACCCTAATCCTAACCCGTACCCTCACCCGTAACCTAAACCTAAACCTAACCTGTACGCTAACACGTACCATAACCCTAACCCTAATCCTAACCCTAACCATAAACCTAACCCATACCCTACCCCTCACCCTAACCCATACCCTAACCCTAACTCGTACCCTAACACTAACACTTACCCTAAACCCTAACCTTAACGCTACACCGTAACCTAAACCTAACCCTAACCCTAACTCGTACCCTAAACCTAACCCTAACCCTGACCCTGACCCTAACCGGTACCCTAACCCTAATCTGTACCCTAACCCTAACCCTAACCCTAAACCTAACCCTAACCCGTACAGTAACCCTAACCAGTACCCTAACAGTAACCCTAACTCTAAACCTAACCCTAACCCTGACCCGTACCCTAATCGAAACCGTACCCTAACCCAAACTCTAAACCTAACCCGTACCCTAAACCTAAACATAACGCTAACCCGTACCCAAACCCTATCCCTAACACGTACCCTAACCCTATCCCTAACCCTAACCGGCACACTAAACCTAACACTAACCCTAGACCTAACACGTACACTAGCCCTATCCCGTAGCCCAGCCTTAACCCTAACCCGAACCCTAAACCTACCCTAAACCATACCCTAACCCTACCTGTAGCCTAACCCTAAATCTAACCCTAAACCCTAACCCTAACCCTGACCCTAACCCTTACCCTAACCCGTACCCAAACGGTAAACCTAACCCGTACCCTAACCCTAACCCAAACCCGCATCCTTAACTTAACCCTAACCCTAACCCAAACCATAACCCTTAACCGTAACCTAACCCTAACGCAACCCTAAACCTAACCCTAACCTTAACCGTAACCCTTACCCGTAACGTAACCCTAAAACTAACCCGTACCCTAACACCAACCCTAACCCTAACCCGTACCCTAACACTATCCCTAACCCTAAACCTGACCCTAAATCTAACCCTAACACTTACACTAAACCTAACCCTAAACCGTAACCCGCACCCTAAACCTAACCCTAACCCGTAACATAACCCTAACCCGTAACCAATACCTAACCCTAACCCTAAACTTAACCCGTACGCTAACCCTATCCCGTACCCTAAACCTAACCCAAAACCGTATCCTAACCCTAAACCTAACCCTAAGCCTAATCTGTACATTAACCCGAGCCCTAAACCTAACACTAACCCTACCCCGTACTCTAACACTAACCCTAACCCTAACCCTAACCCTGACCCGTACCCTAACCCTAAAACTAACCCTAACATTACCCTACCCCGTACTCCAAAACTAACCGCAACCCTAACCCTAACCCATACACTAATCCTAACCCTAACCCTAACCCTAACCCTAACCCTAACACTAATGCTAACCTGTACCCTAACCCTAACCCTAACCCTGACACTAACCCTAACCCTAACCCGTACACTAACCCTAACCCTAACCCTAACACGCACCCTAAACCTAACCCTAACACATACCCTAACCCTACCCCATAACCTAAACCTAACCCTAAACCTAAACTTAACCCGTACGTTAACCCTATCCCGTACCCTAAACCTAACACTAACCCGTAAACTAACCCTAAACCTAACCCTAAGCCTAACCCGTACATTAACCCTAACCCTAACCCTAACACTAACCCTACCCCGTACTCTAACCCTAACCCTAACCCTAACCATAACCTGTACCCTAACCCTAAACCTAACCCTAACACTAACCCTAACCTGTACTCTAACCCTAAGCCTAACACTAACACTAACCCTACCCAGTACTCTAACCCTAACCCTTACCCTAACCCTAATCCGTACCCTAACCCTAACCCTAAACCTAACCCTAACACTAACCCTAACCCGTAATCTATTCTTAACCCTAACCCTAACCCTAACCCTAACCCTAACCCTAACCCTAACCGTATTCTAAAACTAACCCTAACCCTCACCCTAACCCTAACCCGTACTGTAACCCTATCCCATACCATAACCCTAAACCAAACCCGTACCCAAAACCTAACCCTAATTCGTACCCTAACCCTAACCCTAACCCTGACACTAACCCTAACCCGTATCCTAAACCTAACCCATACCCTAACCCTAAACCTAACCCTAACACGTACACTAAACCTAAACCTAAACCGTACCCTAACCCTAACCCTAAGCCTAACCTGAACATTAACCCTAACCCTAACACTAAGACTAACCCTACCTCGTACTCCAACCCTAAACCTAACCCTAACCCTAACCCGTACCCTAACACTAACCCTAACCCTAACCCTAACACTAACCCTAATCCGTACTCTAACCCTAACCCTAACCCTAACCGTACTCTAAACCTAACACTAACCCTCATCCTAACCCAATCCGTACAGTAACCCTAACCCGTACAATAACCCTAACCCTAACCCGTAACCTAAACCTAACCTGTACTTTAACCCTAACCCTAACCCTAACCCGTACCCTAAACTTAACCCTAACACTAACTCGTACCCTAAACCTAACCCAAACCCTGACACTAACCCTAACCCTAACCCGTACACTAAGCATAACCCATACCCTAACCCTAACCCTAAACCTAACCCTAACCCGTACCCTAAACCTAACCCTAACCCTTGACCTATCCTGTACCCAAACCTATCCCATACCCTAACCCTAACCCTAACCCGTACCCAAACACTAACAGTAACCCTAACCCATACACTAGCCCCAACCCAAAACCTAACCCTAAACCTAAACCTAACCCTAAACCATACGCTTTCCCTAACCTGTACCCTAACACTGACACTAACCCTAACACTATCCCTGAACCGTACTCTAACCCTAAACCTAACCCTATCTCTAACCCAAATCCGTACTATAACCCTAAACCTAACCCTAACCCTAAACCTAAACCTAACCCGTACTCTAACCCTATCCCGTAGCCTAACACTAACTCTAATCCTAACACCTAACCCTAACACTTACCTCACCCGTACCCAAACGGTAAACATAACCCGTACCCTAACACTAACCCAAACCCGTACTCTAAACCTAACCCTAACCCTAACCCTCAGCCTAAACCTAAACCTAACCCTAACCCTAACCAGAACCCTTACCCGTACCCTAACCCTAAACCATACCCTAACCCTAACCCTAAACTTAACCGTAACCCTGACTCGTAGCCTAACCCTAAAAGTAACCCGTACCAAACCCCAACCTTAACCCTAACCCGTACCCTAACACTATCCATAACCCTAACTCTAACCCTAACCCGTACCCTAACCCTAACCCTAACCCTAACGCTAACACTAACCCTAACCCGTACTCTAACCCTAACCCTAACACTTAACCTAAACCTAACCGTACTCTAACACTAACCCTAAACCTCACCCTAACACTAACCCGTACTCTAACCGTAATCCGTACCATAATCCTAACCCTAACCCTAACCTTAAGCATAACCCTGACCTGTACGCTAACCCTAAATCTAACCCGTACACTAACCCCAACCCTAACCCTAACCCGTACCCTAACCCTACCCCTAATGCTAACCGTGACCCTAAACCTAACCCTAACCCGTACCCTAACCCTAACCCTAAACTAACCCTCACCTAAACCTAACCCTAACCTGTACCCTAACCCTAACCCGTAACCTAAACCTAACCCTAACCCTAAACTTAACCCATACGCTAACCCTATCCCATACCCTAAACCTAACCCTAACCCGTACCCTAACCCTAAACCTAACCCTAACCCTAACACTATCCGAACTCTAAACCACACCCTAACCTAACCCTAACACTAACCATAACCCGTACTCTAACCCTAACCCTAAACTTAACCCTAACCTGTACCCTAACCCTAACCCGTAACCTAAACCTAACCCTAACCCTAAACTTAACCTGTATGCTAACCCTATCCTGTACCCTAAACCTAACCAAAACCCGTACCCTAACCCTAACCCTAACACTATCCGCACTCTAACACTAACCCTAACCCTAACCCTAACCCTAACCCATACACTAAACCTAACCCTAACCCTAATACATACACTATCCATAAACCTAACCGTGACCCTAACCCTAACCCTAACCAGTACCCTAACCCTAACACTAACCCTAACCCTAACCCGTACACTAACCCTAACCCTAACCCGTACCCTAAAACTAACACTAACCCCTATACCTAACCCTAACCCGATGCCTAACCCTAACCCACACATTAAAACTAACTCTAAACCCTAGAACTAACCCATACCCTAACCCTATCCCGTACAGTAACCCTAACGCTAACCCGAACCATAAACCTCACACTAACACTAACCCTAATCCTAACCCTATCCCGTACACTAACCCTAACCCTAAACCTAAACCGTACCCAAACCCTAACCCGTAGCCTAACCCTAACACTAACCCTAACCCATAACCCTACCATAACCCTAACCCTTACCCTAACCCGTACCCTAACGTTAAACCTAACCCGTACCCTAACACTAACACAAACCCGTACCCTAACCCGTACCCTAACCCTATCCCGTACCGTTACCAGTACCTTAAACCTAACCCTAACCCGTAAGCAAACCCGTACACTAACCCTAACCCTAACCTTTACCCTAACACGTAGCATAACCTTAACCCTAACCCTAACCCTAACCCGCACACTAAACCTAACCGTAACCCTAGAACTAACATGTACACTAACCGTATCCCGTACCCTAACCTTAACCCTAAACCGTACCATAACCCTAACACTAACCCTAACCCTAACCCTAACCCTAACCCGTACACTAACCCTCACCCGAACCCTAACCCTAACCCGTACCCTAACCCTACCTGTGTAGCGTAACCCTAACACTAACCCTAACCGTAACCCTAACCCTAAACCTTACCCTAACCCGTACCCAAACGGTAAACATAACCCGTACCCTAACACTAAACCAAACCCGTACTCTAACCCTAACCCTAAACCTAACTCTCACCCTAACCCGAATCCTAAACTTAACCCTAAACCTAACCCAAACCATAACCCTTAACCGTAATTTAACCCTAACCCATACCCTAAACCTAACCCTAACCTTAAACATAACCCTAACCCATACCCTAACCCTAAACCTAACCCGTACCCTCACCCACCCTAACCATAACCGTACCCTAAAACTAAACTTAACCGTAACCCTGACCTTAAACGTAACCCTAACCCTTACACTAACCCTAACCCTAATTCTAATCCGCACCCTAACCTAACCCTAACCGATACCCATACCCTAACCCTAACCCGTAACCTATACCTAACCCTAACAATAAACTTAACCCGTAAGCTAACCCTATCCCGTACCCTAAACCTCACCCTAACCCGTATCCTAACCCTAAACTAACCCTAAGCCTAACCCGTACATTAACCCTAAGCATAACCCTAACACTAACCTTTCCCCGTACACTAACCCTAACCCTAACCCTAACCCGTACCCTAAACCTAACCCTAACCCTAACTCGTACACTAACCCTAACCCTAACTTGTACCCTTACCTTAACCCTAACCCGTACCCAAACTGTAACCATAACCCTAACCCATACCCTAGCGCTAACCGTAACCCTAACCCTAAGCCTAACCCGCACTCTGAACCAAAACCTAACCCTAACCCTAACCATAACCCTTACCCGTACCCTATCCCTAACCTATACCCTATACTAACCCTAACCTTAATCATAACCCTAACCCGTACCCTAACCCTAAAACTAACACGTACCCTAACCCCAACCCAAACCCTAGCACGTACCATAACCCTATCCCTAACCCTAACCCTGACCCAAACCTAACCCTAACCCATACCCTAACCCTAACCCGCACCTAAACCTAACTCTAAACCGTACCCTAACCCTAACCCGTAACCTAAACCTATACCTTACCATAAACTTAACCCGTACACTAACCCTATCCCGTAACCAAAACCTATCCCTAACGCTTACCCTAACCCTAACCCTAAACCTATCCGTACACTAACCCTAACCCTAACACTAAAACTAACCTTAACCCATACTCTAACCCTAACCCTAACCCTAAAACTAACCCTAACCCATAATCTACCCCTAACCCGTCCCCTACACTAATCCTTACCCTAACCCTAAACCTAACCCGTACCCTAACCCTAAACATAACCCTAACCCATACCCAAACCCTAACCCTAACACGTACCCATCCCTAACCCTAACCCTAACCCGCACACTAAACCTAACCCTGACCCTAGACCTACCACGTACACTAAACCTATCCTGTAACCTAACCCGTACCGTAACCCTAACACTAACCATAACCTAACCCTATCCCTATCCCTAAGCCGGACACTAAACCTAAACCGAACCCTAACCCTCACCCTTACCCTAAACCTACCCGTAGCCTAACCGTAACTCTAACCCTAACCCCTACCCCTAACCCTAACCCTTACCATAACCCGTACCGAAACGGTAAAACTAACCCATACCCTAACACTAACCCAAACCCGTACTCTAACCCTAACCCATACTTAACCCTAACCCTTACCTTAACCATAACGCTAACCCATATCCTAACCCTAAAACTAACCCTTACCCTGATCCCAAACCTAACCTTGACCCGTACCCTAACACTAACACGAAACCTAACCCTGACCCTAAACCTAACCTTATCACTTACACTAACTTTAACCCTAACACTAACCCGCGCCCTAAAACTAACCCTAACCTCTACCCTAACCCTAACCCGTATCCTGAAATTAACACTAACCCAAACTTAACCCGTACGCTAACCCTATACCGTACCCTAAACCTAACCCTAAACCATAACCTAACCCTAAACCTAACCCTAAGCTTAACCCGCACATTAACCCTAACCCTAACCCTAACACTAACCCTACCCCGTACTCTAACCATAACCCTAACCCTAACTCTAACCCGTAACCTAACCCTAACCCTAAAACTAACACTAACCCTAACCTGTACTCTAACCCTAACCCTAACCCTAACCGTACCCTAACCCTAACACTAACCCTAACCCTAACCCTAACCCGCATCCTAAACCAAACTCTAACCCTAAACCTAAACCGTACCATAAACCTAACACTAACCCTAACCCGTACAAAAAACATACACGTACACTAACCCTAACCCGATGCCTAACCCTAACCCACACACTAAACCTAACCATAACCCTAGACCTAAACCATACCCTCAACCTATCCCATACCCTAACACTAACGCTAACCTGTACCCTAACCCTAACACTAACACTAACCCTAATCCTAACCCTATCCTGTACACTAACCCTAACCCGTACCCTAACCCTTACCCGTACCATTACACGTACCTTAACCCTAATCCTAACCCGTACCCTCACCCGTAACCTAAACCTAAACCTAACCTGTACGCTAACACGTACCATAACCCTAACCCTAATCCTAACCCTAACCATAAACCTAACCCATACCCTACCCCTCACCCTAACCCATACCCTAACCCTAACTCGTACCCTAACACTAACACTTACCCTAAACCCTAACCTTAACGCTACACCGTAACCTAAACCTAACCCTAACCCTAACTCGTACCCTAAACCTAACCCTAACCCTGACCCTGACCCTAACCGGTACCCTAACCCTAATCTGTACCCTAACCCTAACCCTAACCCTAAACCTAACCCTAACCCGTACAGTAACCCTAACCAGTACCCTAACAGTAACCCTAACTCTAAACCTAACCCTAACCCTGACCCGTACCCTAATCGAAACCGTACCCTAACCCAAACTCTAAACCTAACCCGTACCCTAAACCTAAACATAACGCTAACCCGTACCCAAACCCTATCCCTAACACGTACCCTAACCCTATCCCTAACCCTAACCGGCACACTAAACCTAACACTAACCCTAGACCTAACACGTACACTAGCCCTATCCCGTAGCCCAGCCTTAACCCTAACCCGAACCCTAAACCTACCCTAAACCATACCCTAACCCTACCTGTAGCCTAACCCTAAATCTAACCCTAAACCCTAACCCTAACCCTGACCCTAACCCTTACCCTAACCCGTACCCAAACGGTAAACCTAACCCGTACCCTAACCCTAACCCAAACCCGCATCCTTAACTTAACCCTAACCCTAACCCAAACCATAACCCTTAACCGTAACCTAACCCTAACGCAACCCTAAACCTAACCCTAACCTTAACCGTAACCCTTACCCGTAACGTAACCCTAAAACTAACCCGTACCCTAACACCAACCCTAACCCTAACCCGTACCCTAACACTATCCCTAACCCTAAACCTGACCCTAAATCTAACCCTAACACTTACACTAAACCTAACCCTAAACCGTAACCCGCACCCTAAACCTAACCCTAACCCGTAACATAACCCTAACCCGTAACCAATACCTAACCCTAACCCTAAACTTAACCCGTACGCTAACCCTATCCCGTACCCTAAACCTAACCCAAAACCGTATCCTAACCCTAAACCTAACCCTAAGCCTAATCTGTACATTAACCCGAGCCCTAAACCTAACACTAACCCTACCCCGTACTCTAACACTAACCCTAACCCTAACCCTAACCCTGACCCGTACCCTAACCCTAAAACTAACCCTAACATTACCCTACCCCGTACTCCAAAACTAACCGCAACCCTAACCCTAACCCATACACTAATCCTAACCCTAACCCTAACCCTAACCCTAACCCTAACACTAATGCTAACCTGTACCCTAACCCTAACCCTAACCCTGACACTAACCCTAACCCTAACCCGTACACTAACCCTAACCCTAACCCTAACACGCACCCTAAACCTAACCCTAACACATACCCTAACCCTACCCCATAACCTAAACCTAACCCTAAACCTAAACTTAACCCGTACGTTAACCCTATCCCGTACCCTAAACCTAACACTAACCCGTAAACTAACCCTAAACCTAACCCTAAGCCTAACCCGTACATTAACCCTAACCCTAACCCTAACACTAACCCTACCCCGTACTCTAACCCTAACCCTAACCCTAACCATAACCTGTACCCTAACCCTAAACCTAACCCTAACACTAACCCTAACCTGTACTCTAACCCTAAGCCTAACACTAACACTAACCCTACCCAGTACTCTAACCCTAACCCTTACCCTAACCCTAATCCGTACCCTAACCCTAACCCTAAACCTAACCCTAACACTAACCCTAACCCGTAATCTATTCTTAACCCTAACCCTAACCCTAACCCTAACCCTAACCCTAACCCTAACCGTATTCTAAAACTAACCCTAACCCTCACCCTAACCCTAACCCGTACTGTAACCCTATCCCATACCATAACCCTAAACCAAACCCGTACCCAAAACCTAACCCTAATTCGTACCCTAACCCTAACCCTAACCCTGACACTAACCCTAACCCGTATCCTAAACCTAACCCATACCCTAACCCTAAACCTAACCCTAACACGTACACTAAACCTAAACCTAAACCGTACCCTAACCCTAACCCTAAGCCTAACCTGAACATTAACCCTAACCCTAACACTAAGACTAACCCTACCTCGTACTCCAACCCTAAACCTAACCCTAACCCTAACCCGTACCCTAACACTAACCCTAACCCTAACCCTAACACTAACCCTAATCCGTACTCTAACCCTAACCCTAACCCTAACCGTACTCTAAACCTAACACTAACCCTCATCCTAACCCAATCCGTACAGTAACCCTAACCCGTACAATAACCCTAACCCTAACCCGTAACCTAAACCTAACCTGTACTTTAACCCTAACCCTAACCCTAACCCGTACCCTAAACTTAACCCTAACACTAACTCGTACCCTAAACCTAACCCAAACCCTGACACTAACCCTAACCCTAACCCGTACACTAAGCATAACCCATACCCTAACCCTAACCCTAAACCTAACCCTAACCCGTACCCTAAACCTAACCCTAACCCTTGACCTATCCTGTACCCAAACCTATCCCATACCCTAACCCTAACCCTAACCCGTACCCAAACACTAACAGTAACCCTAACCCATACACTAGCCCCAACCCAAAACCTAACCCTAAACCTAAACCTAACCCTAAACCATACGCTTTCCCTAACCTGTACCCTAACACTGACACTAACCCTAACACTATCCCTGAACCGTACTCTAACCCTAAACCTAACCCTATCTCTAACCCAAATCCGTACTATAACCCTAAACCTAACCCTAACCCTAAACCTAAACCTAACCCGTACTCTAACCCTATCCCGTAGCCTAACACTAACTCTAATCCTAACACCTAACCCTAACACTTACCTCACCCGTACCCAAACGGTAAACATAACCCGTACCCTAACACTAACCCAAACCCGTACTCTAAACCTAACCCTAACCCTAACCCTCAGCCTAAACCTAAACCTAACCCTAACCCTAACCAGAACCCTTACCCGTACCCTAACCCTAAACCATACCCTAACCCTAACCCTAAACTTAACCGTAACCCTGACTCGTAGCCTAACCCTAAAAGTAACCCGTACCAAACCCCAACCTTAACCCTAACCCGTACCCTAACACTATCCATAACCCTAACTCTAACCCTAACCCGTACCCTAACCCTAACCCTAACCCTAACGCTAACACTAACCCTAACCCGTACTCTAACCCTAACCCTAACACTTAACCTAAACCTAACCGTACTCTAACACTAACCCTAAACCTCACCCTAACACTAACCCGTACTCTAACCGTAATCCGTACCATAATCCTAACCCTAACCCTAACCTTAAGCATAACCCTGACCTGTACGCTAACCCTAAATCTAACCCGTACACTAACCCCAACCCTAACCCTAACCCGTACCCTAACCCTACCCCTAATGCTAACCGTGACCCTAAACCTAACCCTAACCCGTACCCTAACCCTAACCCTAAACTAACCCTCACCTAAACCTAACCCTAACCTGTACCCTAACCCTAACCCGTAACCTAAACCTAACCCTAACCCTAAACTTAACCCATACGCTAACCCTATCCCATACCCTAAACCTAACCCTAACCCGTACCCTAACCCTAAACCTAACCCTAACCCTAACACTATCCGAACTCTAAACCACACCCTAACCTAACCCTAACACTAACCATAACCCGTACTCTAACCCTAACCCTAAACTTAACCCTAACCTGTACCCTAACCCTAACCCGTAACCTAAACCTAACCCTAACCCTAAACTTAACCTGTATGCTAACCCTATCCTGTACCCTAAACCTAACCAAAACCCGTACCCTAACCCTAACCCTAACACTATCCGCACTCTAACACTAACCCTAACCCTAACCCTAACCCTAACCCTAACCCTAACACTAACCCTAACCCGTTCTCTAACCCTAAACCTAACCCTAACCCTAACCGTACTCTAACCCTAACCCTCACCGTAACACTAACCCGTACTGTAACCCTAACCCGTACCATAATCCTAACCCTAAACCTAACCTTAAGTGTAACCCTGACCCGTACCATAACCCTAAATCTAACCCGTACCCTAACCCCAAACCTAACCCTAACCCGTACCCTAACCCTATACCTAACGCTAACCCTGACCCTAAACCTAACCCTAACCCGTACCCTAACCCTAACCCTAACACTAACCCTCAACGAAACATAACCCTAACCCGTACCCTAATCCTAACCCATAAACTAAACCTAACCCTAACCCTAAACTTAACCCGTACGCTAAACCTATCCTGTACCCTAAACCTAACCCTAAACCGTACCCTAAACCTAACCCTAACCCTAACACTATACGAACTCTAACCCTAACCCTAACCTAACCCTAACACTAACCATAACCCGTACTCTAACCCTAACCCTAAACCTAACCCTAACCTGTACCCTACCCTAACCCGTAACCTAAACGTAACACTAACTCTAAACTTAACCCGTACGCTAACCCTATCCTGTACCCTAAACCTGACCCTAACCCGTACCCTAACCCTAACCCTAACCCTAACCCTACCGCACTCTAACCCTAACCATAACCCTAACCCTCACACTAACCCTAACCCATACACTAACCCTAACCCTAACCTTAAACCATAAACCTAACCCGTACTCTAACCCTAACCCGTACCCTAAAACTAACCCTTACCCTAACCCTTAACTTAACCCATACCCTAACCCTAAACGTAACCCTAACCCGTACCCAAAACCTAACCTTAACACGTACCCTAACCCTAACCCTATCCTAACCCGCACACTAAACCTAACGCTAACCCTAGACCTAACACGTACACTAAACCTATCCCGTACTGTAACCTTAACCCTAACCTGTACCGTAACCCTAACACTAACCCTAACCCTAACCAGTACACTAACCCTAACCCTAACCCTAACCCTAACCCTAACCCTAACACTACCCCTAACCTGTACTCTAACCTAGCCCTAATCCGAAACCTAACCCTTACCCTTACTCTAACCGTAACACTAACCCTAACCCTAACCCTAACCATAAACCTTACCCGTACCCTATCTCTAACCCATACCCTAACACTAACCCTAACTTTAACCGTAACCCTATCCTGTACCCCAACCTTAAAACTAACCCGTACCCTAACCCCAACCCTAACCCTAACCCGTACCATAACTCTAACCCTCACCTAAACCTAACCGTATCCCGTACCCTAACACTAACCCGTAACCTAAACCTAACCCTAACCCTAAATTTATCCCATACACTAACTTTATCCTGTACCCTAAACCTAACCCTAACCCGTACCCTAACCCTAACCCTAACCCTATCCGTACACTAACCCTAACCCTAACCCTAACCCTAACCCTAACCCTAACACTAACCCTAACCCGTACTCTACCCTAACCCTAAACCTAAACCTAACCTTAACCCATACTCTAACCCTAACCCGTACCCTAACACTAACCCTTACCCTAACCATAAACCTAACACGTACCCTAACCCTAAACGTAACCCTAACCAGTACCCAAACCCTAACCCTAACACGTACCCTAACCCTAACCCTAACCCGCACACTAAACCTAACCCTAACTCTAGACCTAACACGTACACTAAACATATCCCGTACCGGAACCTTAAACCTAACCCGTACCGTAACCCTAACAATAAGCCTAACCCTAAACCTAAACCTAACCCTAACCTGTACACTAACCCTAACCCGAACGCTAACTCGTACCGTAACCCTACCCGTAGGCTAACCCTAACTCTAACGCTAACCCCTAACCCTAAACCTAACCCTAACCCTTACCCTAACCCGTACCCAAAAGGTAAACCTCACCGGTACCCTAACTCTACCCAAACCCGTACTCTAACCCTAACCCTAACCCTAGCCGCACACTAAACCTAACCGTAACACTAGACCTAACACGTACACTAAACCTATCATACCGGAACCTTAAACCTAACCCATACCATAACCCTAACAATAAGCCTAACCCTAAACGTAACCCTAACCCTATCCCGTAACCTAAAACTAACCTGTACCCTAACCCTAAACCTAACCCTAACCCGTACCCTATCCCTAAACCTACCCTAAACCTGACCCAAAACCTAACCCTAACACGAACCCTAAGCCTTACCCATAACCTAACCCTAACCCTAACCCTAACACTAACACTAAACCTACCCCGTAATCTAACCCTAACCCTAACCCGTACCCGTACCCGTACACTAAACCTAACCCTAACCCTAACCCTAACCCTAACACTAACACTAACCCGTACTCTAACCCTAATCCTAACCCTAACACTAACCCTAACCCGTACTCTAACCCTAACCCTAACCCTAACCGTAACCTAAACCTAACCCTAACCCTCATCCTAACCCGAACCCGTACTGTAACCCTAACCCATACCATAACTCTAACCCTAATGCGTACTCTAACCCTAACCCTAATTCGTACCCTAACCCTAACCCTAACCCTGACACTAACCCTAACCCTAACCCGTACCCTAAACCTAACCTGTACCCTAACCCTAACCCTAACCTAACTCACACGCTAACTTAACCCAAACCCTAACACAAACCATAACCCATAACCGTAACTTAACCCTAACCCATACCCTAACCCTAACCCTAAACTTAACCATAATCCCTACCTGTACCCTAAACCTAAAACTAACCCGCACCCTAACCGCAACCGTAACCTGTACCCTATCACTAACCCTAACCCTAACCATGACCCTAACCTAAGCCTAACCCTTACACTAACTCTAACCCTAACCCGCACCCTAAACCTAACCCTAACCTGGACCCTAACCCTAACCCGTAACCTAAACCTAACCCTAACCCTAAACTTTACCCGTACGCAAACACTATCCCGTACCCTAAACCTAAACATAACCCGTATCCTAACCCTAAACCTAACCCTTAGCCTAACCCGTACATGAACCCTAACGCTAACCCTAACACTAACATTACCGGGTACTCTAAAACTAACCCTAATCCTAACCCATACCCTAACCCTAAACCTAACCCTAACCCTAACCCTAACCCTAACCGTATTCTAAACCTAATCCTAACCTTCACCCTAACCCTAACCCGTACTGTAACCCTAACCCGTACCATAACCCTAACCCTAACCCGTAACCTAACCCTAACCCTAATTCGTAACCTAACCCTAACCCTAACCCTGACCCTAAACCTAACCCTAACCCGTACCCTAATCCTAACCCTAACCGTAACCCTCACCTAAACCTGACCCTAACCCGTACCCTAACCCAAACGCGCACCTAAATCTAACCTTAATCCGTACCCTAACCCTAACCCATCACCTAAACCTAACCCTAACCCTAAACTTAACCCGTACACTAACCCTATCCCGTACCCTAAACCTAACCCTAACCCGTACCCTAACCCTAACCCTCACCCTAACACTATCCGTACACTATCCCTAACCCTAACACTAACACTAACCCTAACCGGTACTCTAACCCTAATCCTAAACGTAACCTAACCCTAACCCGAACTCTAACCCTATCCCGTACCCTAACACTAACATTTACCCTAACCCTAAACCTAACCCGTACCCTAACCATAAACCTAACCCTAAACCGTCCCCAAACCCTAACCCTAAACGTACCCTACACTAACCCTAACCCTTAACCTAACCCGTACCCATACGGTAAACCTAACTTGTAGCCTAACACTAACCCAAACCCGTACTCTAACCCTAACCCTAACTCTAACACTAACCCTACACCGTACTCTAACACTAACCCTAACCCTAACCCTAACCCGTACCCTAACCCTAAACCTAACCCTAATCCTAACCCTAACACTAACCCTACCCCGTACTCTAACCCTAACCCTAACCCGTACCCTAACACTAACCCTAACCCTAAAACTAAACCTAACCTGTACTCTAACCCTAACCCTAACCCTAAACCTAACCCTAACCGTATTCTAACCCTAACCCTAAACCTCACCCTAAACCTAACCCGAACTGTAAACCTACGCCGTACCATAACCATAACCCTAACCAGTACCCTAACCCTAACGCTAATTCGTACCCTAACCCTAACCCTGACCCTAAACCTAACCCTAACCCGTACCCTAAACCTAACCCGTACCCTAACCCTAACAATAACCGAAACCTGTACACTAAACCTAACCCTAACCGGTACCCCAACCCTAAACCTAACCCTAAACCTGACACTAACCCTAAACCTAACCCGTACCCTAAGCCTAACCGATACCTTACCCTAACCCTAAGCCTAACTCTAACACTAACCCTACCCCATAATCTAACCCTAACCCTAACCCTAACCCTAACCCCTACCCGTACCCTAACCCTAACCCTAACCCTAACACTGAACCTATCCCGTACTCTAACCCTAACCCTAAACCTAAACCTAACCCTAACCGTACTCTAACCCGTACCCTAAACCTCACCCTAACCCTAACACATACCCTAACACTAACGCTATCACTGACCCTAACCATAAACCTAACCCGTACCCTAAACCTAACCCATACCCTCAACCTAACCCTAAACCTAACCCTAACCCTATCCTGTACCCTAAACCTAACCCTAACCCTTGTCCTAACCTGTACCCAACCCTATCCCGTACACTAACCCTAACCATAACCCGTATCCAAACCCAAAGAGTAACCCTAACCCATACCCTTGCGCTAACCCTAACCCTAAACCTAAGCCTAAGCCGCACCCTAAACCTAAACCTAACCGTAACCCTAACCATAACCCTTACCCGTACCCTAACACTAAACATAACCTAACACTGACCCTAACATTAACCGTAAACCTAACCCGTACCGTAACCCTAAAAATAACCTGTACCGTAACCCCAAACCTAACCCTAAACCTAACCCTGACCCTAAACGTAACCCTAACCCGTATCCAAACCATAAGCATAACACGTACCCTAAGCCTAACCTTAACCCTAACCCTTACCATAACCCGTACCCAAACGGTAAACCTAAACCATACCCTAACACTAACCCAAAACAGTACTCTAACCCTAAGCCTAACCATAACCATTACCCGCACCCAAACATAACCCTAACCCTAACCCAAACCATAATCCTTAACCGTAACCTAACCTTAACCCATAACGTAACCCTAACCCTAACCTTAACCGTAACCCTAACCCATACCCTAACCCCAAAAGTCACCTGTACCTGAACCCCAACCCTAACCCTAACCCATACCCTAACACTAACCCTAACCCTAAACCTGACCCTAAACCTAACCCTAACCCTTACACTAATCCTTACCCTAACCCTAACCCGCACCCAAAACCTAACCCTCACCCGAACCCTAACCCTAACCCGTGACCTAAACCTAACCATAACCCTAAACTTAAACCGTACGCTAACCCTATCGCGTACCCGAAACCTAACCCTAACCCGTATCCTAACCCTAAACCTAACCCTAAGCCTAAACCGTACATTAACCCCAAAACTAACTCTAACACTAACCCTACCCCATACTCTAACCCTAACCCTAACACTAACACTAATCCTACACTGTACTCTAACCCTAAACCTAACCATAACCTTAACCCGTACCCTATCCCTAACCCTAACCCTAACCCGTACTCTAACCCTAACCCTAACGCTAACCCTAACCGTACTCTAACCGTAACCCTAACCCTCACCCTAACCCTAACCCGTACTGTAACCCTAACCAGTACCATAACCCTAACCCTAACCCGTACCCTAAACCTAACCCTAACTCGTACCCTAACCCTAACCGTAACCAAGACCATAACCCTAACCCTAACCGGTACCCTAAACCTAACCCGTACTTTAAACCTAACCCTAACCCTAATCCGTACCTTAACGTAACGCTAACCCTAACTCGTACCCTAAACCTACCCTAACCCTGACACTAACCCTAACCCTAACCCATACCCTAAGCATAACCCATACCCTAACCCTAAACCTAAACCTAACCCTAACCCTAACCCGAACCCTAAACGTAACCCTCACCCTCCACCTAACCCGTACCGAAACCTATCCCGTACCCTAACCCTAACCCTAACATGTACGCAAACCCTAACAGTAACCCTAACCCATACCCTAGCGCTAACCCTAACACTAACCCTAAGACTAACCCGCACCCTAAACCTAAACTTAACCCTAACCCTAACCATAAACCTTACCCGTATCCTAACCCTAACCCATACCCTAACACTAACCTTAACTTTAACCGTAACCCTAAACCGTACCCTAAACCTAAAACTAACCCGTACCCTAACCCCAACCCTAACTCTAACCCGTACCATAACCCTATCCATAACCCTAACACTGACCCTAAACCTAACCCTAAACCGTACCCTAACCCTAACCTGCACCTAAACCTAACCCTACCCCGTACCCTAACTCTAACCCATAACCTAAACCTAACCCTAACCGTAAACTTAACCCATACACTAATCCTATCCCGTACCCTAAACATAACCCTAACTCGTACCCTAACCCTAACCCTAACCCTAACACTATCCATACACTAACCCTAACCCTAATCCTAACACTAACCCTAACCCGTACCCTAACCCTAACCCTAACCCTGACCCTAAACCTAACCCTAACCCTTACACTAATCCTAACCCTAACCCTAACCCGCACCCAAAACCTAACCCTAACCTGCACCCTAACCCTAACCCGTGACCTAAACCTAACCATAACCCTAAACTTAACCCGTACGCTAACCCTATCCCATACCCGAAACCTAACCCTAAACCGTATCCTAACCCTAAACCTATCCCTAAGCCTAAACTGTACATTAACCCCAAACCTAACCCTAACACTAACCCTACCCCGTACTCTAACCCTAACCCTAACCCTAAAACTAATCATACACCGTACTCTAACCCTAACCCTAACCCTAACGCTAACCGTACTCTAACCGTAACCCTAACCCTCATCCTAACCCTAACCCGTCCTGTAACCCTAACCGGTACCATAACCCTAACCCTAAACAGTACCCTAAACCTAACCCTAACTCGTACCCTGACCCCCCCTAAACATGACCATAACCCTAACCCTAACCGGTACCCTAAACCTAACCCTTACTTTAAACCTAACCCTAATCCTAACTCGTACCCTAAACCTAACCCTAACCCTAACTCGTACCCTAAACCTACGCTAACCGTGACCCTAACCCTAACCTTAACCCATACCCTAAGCATAACCCATACCGTAACACTAAACCTAAACCTAAACCTAACCCTAACCCGAACCCTAAACGTAATCCTAACCCTCTACCTAACCCGTACCCAAACCTATCCCGTACCCTAACCCTAACCTAACACGTACGGAAAACCTAACAGTAACCCTAACCCATACCCTAGCGCTAACCCTAACCCTAACCCTAACCCTAACCCGGACCCTAAACCTAACCCTAACCCTGACCCTAAAACTAACCCTATCCATACCTTAACCCTAAACCGTACACGAACCCTAACCCTAAACCTAACCCATACCCTAACGCTAAACGTAAACCTAGCCTGTACCCAAACCCTAACCCGAACATTAACGTTAACCCTAACCCGTACCCTAACCCTACCTGTAGCCTAATCCTAACTCTAAACCTAACCCCTAACCCTAAGCCTAACCCAAACCCTTACCCAAACCCGTACCCAAACGGTAAACCTAACCCGTACCCTAACACTAACCCAAACTCGTATTCTAACCCTAACCATAAACCTAACCCTAACCAGCACCCTAAACTTAACCCTAACCCTAACCCAAACCATAACCCTTAACCGTAACCTAACCCTAACCCATAACCTAACCCTAACCCTAACCTTAAACATAACCCTAATCAATACCTAAACCCTAAACCTAACCCATACCCTAACCTCCACCCTAACGCTAACCCGTACCCTAACACTAACCCTAACCCTAACCCTGACCCTAAACCTAACCATAACCCTTACACTAACCCTAAACGGTAACCTAAACCGAACCCTAACCCTAAACTTAACCATTCGTTAACCCTATCCCGTACCCTAAACCTAACCCTAACCCGTATCCTAACCCTAACCTAACCCTAAGCCTATCCCGTACATTAACCCCTACCTTACACTAACACTAACCCTACCCCGTATTCTAACACTAACCCTAACCCTAACCCTAACCCGTACCCTAAAACTAACCCATACCCTAACCCTAAACATAAACCTAACCCTAACCCTAACCCGTACCCTAAACCTAAACCTAACCCTTGACCTAACCCATACCCAACCTTATCCCGTACCCTAACCCTAATGCTAACCCGTACCCAAACCCTAACAGTAACCCTAACCCATACACTAGCACTAACCCTAACCCTAACCCTAAGACTAACCTGCACCATAACCTAAACCTAACCCTAACCGTAACCATAAACCTTACCCATATCCTAACCCTAACCCATACCCTAACACTAACCCTAACCTTAACCATAAACCTAACCCGTACCCTAACCCTAAAACTAACCCGTACCCTAACCCCAACCCTAACCCTAACCCGTACCATAACCCTATCCCTAACCCTAACACTGACCCTAAACCTAACCCTAACCCGTACCCTAACCCTAACCTGCACCTAAACCTAACCCTACCCCATTCCCTAACTCTAACCCATAACCTATACCTAACCCTAACCGTAAACTTAACCCATATACTAACCCTATCATACCGTAAACCTAACCCTAACCCGTACCTTAACCCTAACCCTAACCCTAACCCTATCCGTACACTAACCCTAACCCTAACCCTAACACTAACCCTAACCCGTACTCTAACCCTAACCCTAACCCTAAACCTCACCCTAACCCGTACTCTAACCCTATCCCGTACCCTAACACTAACCCTTACCCTAACCATAAACCTAACCCGTACCCTAACCCTAAACGTAACTCTAACCCGTCCCAATCTCTAACCCTAACACGTACCCAAACCCTAACCCTAACCCTAACACTTTCCCTACCCGTACCCAAACTGTAAAACTAACCCGTACCCTAACACAAACCCAAACCCGTACTCTAAACCTAACCCTTACCCTAACACTAACCCTACCCCGTACTCTAACCCTAAACATAACCCTAACCCGTACACTAACCCTAACACTAACCCTAACCCTAAAACTAACCCTAACCCGTACTCTAACCCTAAACCTAACCCTAACACTAACCCTACCCCATATCTAACACTAACCCTAACCCTAAACTTTACCCTAACCCTTACCCTAACCCTAACACTAACCTTAACCCGTACTCTAACCCTAACCCTAACCCTAACCGTATTCTAAGCCTAACCCCAACACTCACCCTAACCGTAACCCGTACTGTAACCCTAACCCGTACCATAACCCTAAACCTAACCCGTACCCTAACCCTAACCCTAATTCGTACCCTAACCCTAACCGTAACCCTGACCCTAACCCTAACCCTATCCCATACCCTAAACCTAACCTGTACCCTAACCCTAAACCTAACCCTAACCCGTACCCTAACCCTAAACCAATCCTAAACCTGACTCTAACCCTAACACGTACCCTAAGCCTAACCCATAACCTAAACCTAACACTAACCCTAACACTAACACCAAACCTAACCCGTACTCTAACCCTAACCAAAACCCTAATCCGTACCCGTACACTAAACCTAACCCTAACCCTAACCCTAACATTAACCCTAACCCGTACTCTAACCCTAACCCTAACCCTAACACTAACCCTACCCCGTACTCTAATACTAACCCTAACCCTAACCCTAACCCGTACTCTAACCCTGACCCTAACCCTAACCCTAACACTAACCCTAACCTGTATTCTTTTTTTTATTTTTTTTAATTTTTTTTCCTAACCTGTACTCTAACCCTAACCCTAACCCTAACCGACACCTAACCCTAACCCTAACCCTAAACCTAACCCTAACCCGTACTCTAACCCTAAACCGTACCCTAACACTAACCCTTACCCAAACCCTAAACTTAGCCCATACCCTAACCCTAAACGTAAACCTAACCAGTACCCAAAACCTAACCCTAACACGTACCCTAACCCTAACCCAACCTAACCCGCACACTAAACCTAACCCTAACCCTAGACCAAACACGTACACTAAACCTATCCTGTACCGTAACCTTAACCCTAACCTGTACCGTAAACCTAACACTCACCCTAACCCTAACCCTAAGCCGTACACTAACCTTAACCCTAACCCTAAACGTACCCTAACCCTAACCCTAACACTAACACTAACCCTCACCCGTACTCTAACCTACCCTAATCCTAAACCTAACCCTTACCTGTACTCTAAACCTAACACTAACCCTAACCCTAAACCTAACCATAAACCTTACCCGTACCCTATCCCTAACCCATACCCTAACACTAACCCTAACTTTAACCGTAACCCTACCCCGTACCCCAACCTTAAAACAAACCCGTACCCTAACCCCAACCCTAACCCTAACCCGTAACATAACCCTATCCCTAACCATAACCCTGACCCTAATCCTAACCCTAACCCGTACCATACCCTAACCCGCACCTAAACCAAACCCTATCCCGTACCCTAACACTAACCCGTAACCTAAACCTAACCCTAACCCTAAATTTAACCCGTACACTAACTTTATCCCATACCCTAAACCTAACCCTAACCCGTACCCTAACCCGTACCCTAACCCTAACCCTATCCGTACACTAACCCTAACGCTAACCCTAACACTAACCCTAACCCATACTGTAACCCTAACCCTAACCCTAAACCTAACCCTAACCCACACTCTAACCCTAACCCGTACCCTAACACTAACCCTTACCTTAACCCTAAACATAACACGTACCCTAACCTTAAACGTAACCCTAAAAAGTACCCAAACCCTAAACCTAACACATACCCTAACCCTAACCCTAACCCGCACACTAAACCTAACCCTAACTCTAGACCTAACACGTACACTAAACCTATCCCGTACCGATCCTTAAACCTAACCCGTACCGTAACCCTAACAATAAGCCTAACCCGAAACCTAAACCTAACCCTAAACCATACACTAACACTAATCCGAACCCTAACTCGTAACCTAACACTACCCGTAGCCCAACCCTAACTCTAACACTAACCCCTAACCCTAAACCAAATCTAACCCTTACCCTAACCCGTACCCAAACGGTAAACCTAACCCGTACCCTAACTCTAACCCAAACCCGTACTCTAACCCTAAAGCTAACCCTAACCCGCACACTAAACCTAACCCTAACACTAGGCCTAACACGTACACTAAACCTATCCCAAACCGGAACCTTAAACCTAACCCGTACCGTAACCCTAACAATAAGCCTAACCCTAAACCTAACCCTAACCCTATCCCGTACCCTAAACCTAACCTGTACCCTAACCCTAAACCTAACCCTAACACATACCCTAAACCTAATACTAACCCGTACCCTAACCCTAAACCTACCCTAAACCTGACCCTAACCCTAACCCTAACACGTACCCTAAGCCTAACCCATAACATAACCCTAACCATAACACTAACACTAAACCTACCCCGTACTCTAACCCAGCCCTAACCCTATCCTGTACCCGTACACTAAACCTAACCCTAACCCTAACACTAACCCTAACCCGTATTCTAACCCTAATCCTAACCCTAACACTAACCCGTACTCTAACCCTGACCCTAACCCTAACCCTAACACTAACCCTAAACCCGTACTCTAACCATAACCCTAACCCTAACCGTAACCTAAACCTAACCCTAACCCTCACCCTAACCCAACCCGTACTGTAACCCTAACCCGTACCATAACCCTAAACCTAATGCGTACTCTAACCCTAACCCTAATTCGTACCCTAACCCTAAGCCTAACCCTGACCCTAACCCTAACCCTAAACCGTACCCTAAACCTAACCTGTATCCTAACCCTAACCCTAACCTAACTCACACCCTAAACTTAACCCTAACCCTAACCCAAACCATAACCCTTAACCGTAACTTAACCCTAACCCATACCCTAACCCTAACCCTAACCTTAACCATAATCCCTACCTGTACCCTAAACCTAAAATTAACCCGTACCCTAACCGCAACACTAACCCGTACGCTAACACTAACCCTAAACCTAACCCAGACACTAAACCTAACCCTAACCCTTACACTAAGCCTAACCTGCACCCTAAACCTAACCCTAACCCTAACCCATAACCTAAACCTAAACCTAACCCTAAACTTAACCCATACACAAATCCTATCCCATACCTTAAACCTAAACATAATCCGTATCCTAACCCTAAACATAACCCTAAGCCTAACCCGTACATTAACCCTAACCCTAACCCTAACACTAACCCTACCCCGTACTCTAACACTAACTCTAACCCTAACCCGTACCCTAACCCTAAACCTAACCCTAACCCTAACCCTAACCGTACACTAACCCTAAACCTAACCCTCACCCTAACCCTAACCCGTACTCTAACCCTAACTCGTACCATAACCCTAACTCGTACCCTAACCCTAACCCTAATTCGATCCCTAACACTAACCCTAACCCTGACCCTAAACCTAACCCTAACCTGGACCCTAATCCTAACCCATACCCTAACCCTCACCTAAACCTGACCCTAACCCGTACCCTAACCCTAACGCGCACCTAAACCTAACCCTAACCCGTAACCTAACCCTAACCCATCACCTCAACCTAACCCTAACCCTAAAATTAACCCGTACACTAACCCTATCCCGTACCCTAAACCTAACCCTAACCCGTACCCTAACCCTAACCCTAACCCTAACACTATCCGTACACTAACCTTAACCCTAACACTAACACTAACCCTCACCGGTACTCTAACCCTAACCCTAAACCTAAACCTAACCCTAACCCGTACTCTAACCCTATCCCGTACCCTAACACTAACATTTACCCTAACCCTAAACCTAACCCGTACCCTAACCCTAAACATAACCCTAAACCGTCCCCAAAACCTAACCCTAACACGTACCCTAACACTAACCCTAACCCTTACCCTAACCCGTACCCATACGGTAAACCTAACTTGTTCCCTAAAACTAACCCAAACCCGTACTCTAACCCTAACCCTAACCCTAACACTAACCCTACCCGGTACTCTAACACTAACCCTAACCCTAACCCTAACCCGTACCCTAACCCTAATCCTAACCCTAATCCTAACCCTAACACTAACCCTACCCCAACTCTAACCCTAACCCTAACCCGTACACTAACACTAACCCTAACCCTAACCCTAAAACTAACCCTAACCTGTACTCTAACCCTAACCCTAACCCTAACCTTTACCCCTACCCGTACCCTAACCCTAACCCTAAACCTAAACCTAACACTAACCCTATCCCATACTCTAAACCTAACCCTAACCCTAACCCTAAACGTACGCTAACCCGTACCCTAAACCTCACCCTAACCCTAACACGTACCCTAACACTAACCCTAACCCTGTCCCTAACGCTAACACTAACCCGTACCCTAAACCTAACCCATACCCTCAACCTAACCATAAACCTAACCCTAACCCTATCCCGTACCCTAAACCTAAACCTAACCCTTGTCCTAACCTGTACCCAACCCTATCCCGTACACTAACCCTAACCATAATCCGTACCCAAACCCTAAGAGTAACCCTAACCCATACCCTAGCGCTAACCCTAACCCTAACACTAAGCCTAACCCGCACCCTAAACCTAAACCTAACCGTAACCCTAACCATAAACCTTACCCGTACCCTAACCCTAAACCATAACCTAACACTGACCCTAACATTAACCATAACCCTAACCC
Source organism: Urocyon cinereoargenteus (assembly GCA_032313775.1). Classification (NCBI taxonomy): domain Eukaryota; kingdom Metazoa; phylum Chordata; class Mammalia; order Carnivora; family Canidae; genus Urocyon; species Urocyon cinereoargenteus. The sequence continues at coordinate 5,460,904 of JAVLSZ010000001.1, read as the reverse complement.
GTACCGTAACCCTAAAAATAACCTGTACCGTAACCCAAACCCAAACCCTAATCCTAACCCTGACCCTAAACGTAACCCTAACCCATATCCAAACCCTAACCATAACACGTACCCTAACCCTAACCCTAACCCTTGCCCTAACCCTAACCTTAAACCTAACCCTAACTCTAACCCATACCCTAACCCTAACCCTAACCCTAACCCTAACCCGCACCTAAAACTAACCCTAACCCATACCCTAAACGTAACCCGTAACTTAAACCTAACCCTAACCCTAAACTTAACCTGAACACTAAACCTATCCCATTCCCTAAACCTAACCCTAACCCGTACACTAACCCTAACCCTAACCCTAACAATATCCGTACACTAACCCTAACCCTAAATCTAACCCTAACCCATACTCTAACACTAAACCTAACCCTAAACCCAACCCTAACCTGTAATCTAACCCTAACCCGCACCCTAACACTAACCCTTACCCTAACCCTAAACCTAACCCGTACCCTAACACTAAACGTAACCTTAACCCGTACCCAAACCCTAACCCTAACACATACCCTAAACCTAACCCTAACCCGCACACTAAACCTAACCCTAACCCTTGACCTAACACGTACACTAACCCTATCCCTTACCGGAACCTTAACTCTAACCAGTACCGTAACCCTAAAACTAACCCTAACCCTAACCCTAACCCTAACGCTAACCCTAACCCTAACCCTAACCCTAACACTAACCCTAACCCGTACTCTAACTCTAACCCTAACCGTAACCATACTCTAACCCTAACCCTAGCCCTCACCCTAATCCTAAACCGTACTGTAACCCTAACCCGTACCATAACCCTAACCCTAAACCATACCCTAACCCTAACCCTAACTCGTACCCTAAACCTAACCCTAATCCTGACCCTAAACCTAACACTAACCCGTACCCTAAACCTAACCCGTACTTTAAACCCTAACGCTAACACTAAACTGTACACTAAACCTAACCCTAACACTAAGTCGTACCCTAAACCTAACCCTAACCCTGACCCTAAACCTAACCCTAACCCGTACCCTAAGCATAACCCATACCCTAACCCTAACCCTAAACCTAACCCTAACCTTAACCAGCACCCTAAACCTAAACCTAACCCTTGACCTTACCCGTACCCAAACCTATCCCGTACCCTAACCCTAACCCTAACCCGTACCCAAACCCTAACAGTAACCCTAAAACATACCCTAGCGCTAACACTAACCCTAACCCTAACTCTAACCATTACCCGTACCCTAACCCTAACCCATACCCTAACCCTAACCCTAAACTTAACCGTAACCCTGACCAGTACCCTAAACCTAAAATTAACTCGTACCCTAACCCCAACCCTAACCCTAACCCGTACCCTAACCCTAATCCTAACCCTTACCCACACCTAAACCTAACCCTAACCCGTAACCTAAGCTTAACCCTAACCCTAAACTTAACACGTACGCTAACCCTATCCCGTACACTTAACCTAACCCTAACACGTAACCTAACCCTAAACCTAACCCTAAGCCTTCCCGTACATTAACCCTAACCCTAACACTAACACTAACCCTACCCCGTACTCTAAACCTAACCCTAACTCTAACCCTAACCCGAACCCTAACCCTAACCCTAACCCTAAACCTAACACAAACCCTACCCTGTTCTAACCCTAACACAAACCCTAACCCTAACCCGTACCCTACCCTAACCCTAACCCTAATCCTAACACTAACACTAAACCTAACCCGTACTCTAACCCTAACACAAACCCTAACCCTAACCCGTACCCTACCCTAACCCTAACCCTAACCCTAACACTAACCCTAACCCGAACCCTAAACCTTACCCTAACCCTAACCCTAACCCTAACCCTAACCGTACTCTAACCCTAACCCTAACCCTCACCCAAACCCTAACCCGTAATGTAAACCTAACCCGTACCATAACCCTAACCATACACTAAACTTAACCGTAACCCTAACACGTAACCTAACCCTAAAACTAACCCGTACCCTAACCCCAACCCTAATGCTAACCTGTACCCTAACCCTAATCCGTAACCTAAACCTAACCCTAACCCGAAACTTAACCCATACGCTAACGTTATTGGTACCCTAAACCTAACCCTAACCTTTACCCTAAACCTAACCTGAACCCTAACCCGATCCATACTCTAACCTTAACCCTAACACTAAACCTAACACTTACCCTAACCCGTACTCTAACCCTAACCCTAAAACTAAATGTAACCCTAACCCGTACTCTAACCCTAACCCGTTCCCTAACACTAACCCTAAACTTAACACTATCCCTAACCACTACTCTAACCCTAAACCTAACCCTAACTCTAACCCTAACCCGTACTATAACCCTAAACCTAACCCTAACCCTAAACTTAACAATAACCCATACTCTAACCCTATCCCGTAGCCTAACACTAACTCTAACCCTAACCCCTAACCCTAACCCTAAGCCTAACCCTTACCCTAACCCGTACCCAAACGGCAAAAGTAACCCGTACCCTAACACTAACCCAAACCCGTACTCCCCTAACCCTAACCCTAACCCTAACCCTAAACACTAACCTAAACTTAACCCTAACCCAAACCCTAACCATAACCCTTCACCGTACCTAACCCTAACCCTAACTCGTACGCTAACCCTAACACTGACCCTGACCCTAACCCGTACCCTAACCCTAACCCGTACCCTAACCCGTACCCTAACCCTAACCTTTTCCGTACTCTAACCCTAACCCTAACCTTATCCCGTACTCTAAACCTAACCCTAACTCTAAGCCTAACCCGTACCCTAACCCTAAACCTAACCCTAACACTAACACTACCCCGTACTCTAACCCTAACCCTAACACTAACCGTAACCTGAACCCGTACCCTAAACCTCACTCTAACCCTACCTCGTTACCTAAACCTAACCCTAACCGTGATCCTAACCCTAACCCAAACCCGTACCCTAAACCTAACCCATACCATAACCCTAAACCTAAACCTAACCCTAACCCTATCCCGTACCCTAAACCTAACCCTAACCCTTGTCCTAACCCGTACCCAACCCTATCCCGTATCCTAACTCTAACCCTACCCGTACCCAAACCCTAAGAGTAACCCTAACCCATACCCTAGCGCTAAACCTAAACCTAACCCTAAGCCTAACCCGCACCCTAAACCTAAACCTAACCGTAACCCTAACCATAACCCTTACCCATACCCTAACCCTAACCCATAACCTAACACTAACCCTAACCTTAACCGTAACCCTAACCCGTACCCTAACCCTAAAACTAACCCGTACAGTAACCCCAACCCTAACCCTAACCTGTACCATAACCCTATCCCTAAACCTAACCCTGACCCTAAACCTAACCCTAACCCGTACCCTAAGACTAACCCGCACCTAAACCTAACCCTAACCCGTACCATAACCCTAACTGAACCTTAACCCTAACCCTAACCCGTATCCTAACCTTACCCGTAGCCTATTCCTAACTCTAACCATAACCCCTAAACCTAAGCCTAACCGTAACCCTTACCCGAACCCGTACACAAACGGTAAACCTAACCCGTACCCTAACACTAACCCCAATCCGTACTCTAACCCTAACCGGAACCCTAACCCTAACCCTAAACCGCACCCTAAACTTAACCCTAACCCTAACCCAAACCATAACCCTTAACCGTAACCTAACCCTAACCCATACCCTAACACTAACTCTAAACTTAACCATAACCCTAAACCGTACCCTAACTCTAAAACTAACCCAAACCCTAACCTCAACCCTAACCCTAATCCGTACCCTAACACTAAACCTAACCCTAACACTGACCCTAAACCTAACCCTAAACCTTACACTAACCCTAACCCTAACCCTAACCCGCACCCTAAACCTTACCCTAACCCGTACGCTAACCCTATCCCTTACCCTAAACCTAACCCTAACCTGTATCCTAACCCTAAACCTAAACCTTAGCCAAACCCGTTCATTAACCCTAACCCTAATACTAACCCATACCCTAACACTAAACCTAACCCGTACTCTAACCCTAACCCTAACCATACTCTAACCCTAACCGTAACCCTCACCCTAACCCTAACCCGTACTGTAACCCTAACCCGTTCCATAACATTAACGCTAACCCGTACCCTAACCCTAACCCTAATTCGTACCCTAACCCTAACCCTAACACTGACCCTAAACCTAACCCTAACCCGTACCCTAAACCTAACCCGTACTTTAACCTGAACCCTAACCCTAACCCGTACACTAAACCACCCCTAACACTAACTCGTACCCTAAACCTAAACCTAACCCTGACCCTAACCCTAACCCTAACCCGTATCCTAAGCATAACCCATACCCTAAACCTAACCCTAAACCTAACCCTAACCCGAACCTGTAACCTAAACCTAACCCTAACCCTTGAACTAACCCGTACACAAACCTATCCTGTACCCTAACCCTAACGCTAAACCGTAACCAAACACTAACAGTAACCCTAACCAATACCTTAGCGCTAACCCTAACCCTAACCCTAACCCTAACCATACTCTAACACTAACCCTAAACCTCACCCTAACCCTACCCCGTACTGTAACCCTAAACCGTACCATAACCCTAAACCTAACCTGTAACCTAACCCTAACCCTAACTCATACCTTAACACTAACCCTAACCCTGACCCTAAACCTAACCCTAACCCGTACCCTAAAACTCACCCGTACGTTAACCCTAACCCTAACCCAACCCGTAACCTAAACCTAACCCTAACACTAACTCGTACCCTAAACCTAACCATAACCCTGACCATAACCCTAACCTAACCCGTACGCTAAGCATAACCCATACCCTAACCCTAACCCTAAACCTAACCCTAACCCGAACCCGTAACCTAAACCTAACCCTAATCCTTGGACTAACCCGTAAACAAACCTATCCCATACCCTAACCCTAACGCTAAACCGTAACCAAACACTAACAGTAACCCTAACCAATACCTTAGCGCTAACCCTAACCCTAACCCTAACCCTAACCATACTCTAACACTAACCCTAACCCTCAACCTAACCCTACCCCGTACTGTAACCCTAAACCGTACCATAACCCTAAACCTAACCCGTACCCTAACCCTAACCCTAACTCGTACCTTAACCCTAACCCTAACCCTGACCCTAAACCTAACCCTAACCCGTACCCTAAAACTCACCCGTACGTTAACCCTAACCCTAACCCAACCCGTAACCTAAACCTAACCCTAACACTAACTCGTACCCTAAACCTAACCATAACCCTGACCATAACCCTAACCCTAACCCGTACCCTAAGCATAACCCATACCCTCACCCTAACCCTAAACCTAACCCTAACCCTAACCCGTACCCTAAACCTAACCCTAACCCTTGACCTAACCCGTAACCAAACCTAACCCGTAACCTAACCCTAACCCTAACCCGTACCCAAATCCTAACAGTAACCCTAACCCATAACCTAGCGCTAACCCTAACCCTAAGCCTAACCCGGACCCTAAACCTAACCCTAACCCTGACCCTAACACTAGCCCTATCCCATACCTAACCCTAAACTGTACCCGAACCCTAACCCTAAACCTAACCCATACCCTAACACTAAACGTAACCCTAACCCGTACCCAAACCCTAACCCTAACGCGTATTCTAACCCTAAACCTAACCCTAAAACACACACTAAACCTAACCCTAACACTAGACCTAACACGTACACTAAACATATCCCGTACCCTAAACTTAACCCTAACCCGTACCGTGTCCCTAACACTAACCCTAACCCTAACCCGTACACTAAACCTAACTGAACCTTAACCCTAACCCTAACCCGTACCCTAACCCTACCCGTAGCCTATTCCTAACTCTAACCCTAACCCCTAAACCTACGCCTAACCATAACCCTTACCCGAAACCGTACCCAAACGGTAAACTTAACCCGTACCCAACACTAACCCAAATCCGTATGCTAACCCTAACCGTAACCCTAACCCTAACCCTAACCCGCACCCTAAACTTAACCCTAACCCTAAACCAAACCAACCCTTAACCGTAACCTAACCCTAACCCATAACCTAACCCTAACCCTAACCTTAACCATAACCCTAATCCGTAAACTAACCCTAAAACTAACCCGTACCCTAACCCCAATCCTAACCCTAACCCGTAACCTAACACTAACCCTAACCCTAACCCTGACCCTAAACCTAACCCTAACCCTTACACTAACTCTAACCCTAACCCAACCCGCACCCTAAACCTTACCGTAACCCGTACCCTAACCCTAACCCGTAACCTAAACCGAACCCTAACCCTAAACTTAAACCGTTCGCTAACCCTATCCCGTACCCTAAACCTAACCCTAAACCGTATCCTAACCCTGACCTACCCCTAAGCCTAACCCGTACTTTAAACCCAACCCTAAACCTAACACTAACCCTACCCCGTACTCTAACCCAAACCCTAACCCTAACCCTCCCTAGTACCCTAAACCTAACCCTAAACCTAACTCGTACCCTATCCCTAACAGTAAACCTGACCCTAACCCTAACCCTAACCCGTACCTTAAACCTAACCCATACCCTAATCCTAACCCTAAACCTAACTCTAACCCTAACCCGTACCCTAAACCTAACCCTAACCCTTGACCTAACCTGTACCCTACCCTATCCCGTACCCTAACCCTAACCCTAACCCTAACCCTAACCCGTACCCAAAACCTAACAGTAACCCTAACCCATACCTTAGCGCTAACCCTAACCGTAACACTAAGCCTAACCCGCACCCTAAACCTAAACCTAACCTTAACCTAAACCATAACCCTTTCCGTACCCTAACCCTAACCCATACCCTAACACTAACCCTAACCTTAACTGTAACCCGAACCCGTACCCTAACCCTAAAACTAACCCGTACCCTAACCCAAACGCTAACCCTAACCCGTACCATAATCCGATCCCTAACCCTAACCCTGACCCTAAACCTAACGTTAACCCGTACCCTAACTCTAACCCATAACCTAAACCTAACCCTAACCCTAAACTTAACCCGTACACGAACCCTATTCTGTACCCTAAACCTAACCGTAACCTGTACCCTAACCCTAACCCTAACCCTAACCCTAACCCTAACCCTAACCCTATCCATACACTAACCCTAACCCTAACACTAACACTAACCCTAACACGTACTCTAACCCTAACCATAACCCTAAACCTACCCCTAACCCATGCTCTAACCCTATCCCGTACCCTAATACTAACGCTTATCCTAACCCTAAACCTAACCCGTACCCTAACCCTAAAGTAAACCTAACCCCTACCCAAACCCTAACCCTAACACGTACCCTAACCCTAACCCCAACCCTAACCCTTACCCTAACCCGTACCCAAACGGTAAACCTGACACGTACCCTAACACTAACCCAAACCCGTACTCTAACTCTAACCCTAACCCGAACACTAAACCGCACCCTAAACTTAACCCTAACCATAACCCTAACCATAACCCTTAACCGTACCCTAACCCTAACCCTAACTCGTACCCTAAAACTAACGCTTACCCTAACCCTAACCCGTACCCTAAACCTAACCTGTACCAACCCTAAAGCTAACCCTAACCCTAACCCGTACCCTAAACCTAACCCTAATCTTAACTCGTACCCTAACCCTAACCCCAACCCTGACTCTAACCCTAACCCTAACCCATACCCTAATCCTAACCCTAAACCTAACCCTAACCCTATTCCGTACCCTATACCTAACCCAAACGCTTGACCTAACCTGTACCCAACCCTATCCTGTACCCTAACCCTAAACCTAACCTGTATCCAAAACCTAAGAGTAACCGTAACCCATAACCTAGTGCTAACCGTAACCCTAACCCTAAGCCTAACCCGCACCCTAAACCTAATCCTAACCCTAACCCTAACCATAACCCTTACCAGTACCCTAACCCTAACCCATACCCTAACCCTAACCCACACCTAAACCGTACCCTAACCCGTACCCTAACCCTAACCCGTAACCTAAACCTAAACCTAACCCTAAACTTACCCCGTACACTAACACTATCCCGTACCCTAAACGTAACCCTAACCTGTACCCTAAACCTAACCCTAACGGTAACCCTATCCGTACACTAACCCTAACACTAATACTAACACTAACCCTATCCCATACTCTAACCCTAACCCTAACCCTAACCCTAACCCTAACACTAACCCTAACTTGTACTCTAACACTAACCCTAACCCTAAACATAACCCTAACCCGTACTATAACCCTAACCCGGACCCTAACACTAACCCTAACTCTAACACTATACCTAACCCGGAACCTAACCCTAAACGTAACCCTAACCCTTACCCAAACCCTAACCCTAACACGTACCCTAACCCTAACCCGCACACTAAAACTAACCCTAACCCTAGACCTAACATGTACACTAAACCTATCAAGTACCATAACCTTAACTCTAAACCATACCGTAAACCTAACCCTAACCCTAACCCAAACCCTAACCCTAACACTAACCCGTAGACTAACCCTAACCCAAACCCTACCCCTAACCCTAACCCGTACCCTAAACCTAACCCATACCCTTACCCTAAACCTAAGCCTAACCCTAACCCTAACCCGTACCCTAAACCTAACCCTAACCCTTGACCTAACCTGTACCCAAACCTATCCCGTACCCTAACCCTAACCCTAACCCGTACCCAAACCCTAAATGTAACCCTAACCCATATCCTAGCGCGAACCCTAACCCTAACCCTAACCCTAACCCGGACCCTAAACCTAACCCTAACCCTGACCCTAACAATAACCCTATTCCGTACCCTAACCCTAAACCGTACCCGAACCCGAACCCTAAACCTAACCCATACCCTAACCCTAAACTAAACCCTAGCCCGTACCCAAACCCTAAACCTAACGCGTATCCTAACCCTAAACCTAACCCTAAACCACACACTAAACCTAACCCTAACCCTAAACGTAAAACGTACACTAACCCTATCTCGTAACCTAAACTTAACCCTAACCCGTACCGTGTCCCTAACACTAACCCTAACCCTAACCTGTACACTAACCCTAACTGAACCTTAACCCTAACCCTAACCCGTACCCTAACCCTACCCGTAGCCTATTCATAACTCTAACCCTAACCCCTAACCCTAAGCCTAACCATAACCATTACCCGAACCCGTACCCAAACGGTAAACCTTACCCATATCCTAACACGAACCCAAATGCGTACTCTAACCCTAACCGTAACCATAACCCTAACCCTAACCCGCACCCTAAACTTAACCCTAACCCTAACCCAAACCATAACCCTTAACCGTAACCTAACCCTAACCCATAACCTAACCCTAACCCTAACCTTAACCATAACCCTAATCCGTAACCTAACCCTAAAACTAACCCAAACCCTAACCCCAATCCTAACCCTAACCCGTAACCTAACACTAACCCTAACCTTAAACCTGACCCTAAACCTAACCCTAACCCTTACACTAACCCTAACCCTAACCCAACCCGCACCCTAAACCTAAACCTAACCCGTACCCTAACCCTAACCCGTAACCTAAACCGAACCCTAACCCTAAACTTAAACCGTTCGCTAACACTATCCCGTACCCTAAACCTAACCCTAAACCGTATCCTAACCCTAACCTACCACTAAGCCTAACTCGTACTTTAAACCCAACCCTAACCCTAAAACTAACCCTACCCCGTATTCTAACCCTAACCCTAACCCTAACCCTCACCCGTAACCTAAACCTAACCCTAACCCTAACTCGTACCCTAACCCTAACCCTAAACCTGACCCTAACCCTAACCCATACCCTAACTTAACCCATACCCTAAACCTAACACTAACAGTAACCCATACCCTAAACCTAACCCTAACCCTTGACCTAACCCGTACCCAACCCTATCCCATACCCTACCCCTAACCGTAACCCGTACCCAAAACCTAACAGTAACCCTAACCCATACCTTAGCGCTAACCCTAACCCTAAGCCTAAGCCTAACCTGCACCCTAAACCTAAACCTAACCCTAACACTAACATAATCCTTACCCGTACCCTAACCCTAACCCATACCCTAACACTAACCCTAACCTTAACTGTAACCCTTACCCGTACACTAACCCTAAAACTAACCCGTTCCCTACCCCAAACGCTAACCCTAACCCGTACCATAATCCTATCCCTAACCCTAACCCTGACCCTAAACATAACCCTAACCCGTACCCTAACCCTAACCCGCACCTAAACCTAACCCTAACCCATACCCTAACTCTAACCCATAACCTAAACCTAACCCTAACCCTAAACTTAATCCGTACACTAACCCTATTCTGTACCCTAAACCTAACCCAAAACCGTACTCTAACCCTAACCCTAACCCTAACCCTAAACAGCACCCTAACCTTAACCCTAACCCTAACCCTAAGCCGTACCCTAACCCTAACCCTAACCCTAAACCTAACCCATACCCTAACCCTAAACCTAAACCTAACCCGTACTCTAACCCTAACCCTAACCCTAACCGTAACCCTAACACATACCCTAAACCTCACTCTAACCCTAACTCGTTCCCTAAACCTAACCCTAACCCTGACCCTAACCCTAACCCTAACCCTAACCCGTACCCTAAACCTAACCCATACTCTAACCCTAACCCTAAACCTAAACCTAACCCTATCCCATACCCTAAACCTAACCCTAACCCTTGTCCTAACCCGTACCCAAACCTATCCCGTATCCTAACTCTAACACTAACCCGTACCCAAACCCTAAGTGTAACCCTAACCAATACCCTAGCGCTAAACCTAAACATAACCGTAACCCTAACCATAACCCTTACCCGAACCCTAACCCTAACCCATAACCTAACACTAACCCTAACCTTAACCATAACCCTAACCCGTACCCTAACCCTAAAACTAACCCGTACCGTAACCCCAACCCTACCCTAACCAGTACCATAACCCTATCCCTAAACCTAACCCTGACCCTAAACCTAACCCTAACCCGTACCCTTACCCTAACTGAACCTTAACCCTAACCCTAACCCATATCCTAACCCTACCTGTAGCCTATTCCTAACTCTAATCCTAAACCCTAACCCTAAACCTAACCGTAACCCTTACCCAAACCCGTACCCAAACGGTAAACCTAACCCGTACCCTAACACTAACCCAAATCTGTACTAAACCATAACCATAACCCTAACCCTAACCCTAAACCGCACCCTAAATTTAACTCTAACCCTAACCCAAACCGTAACACTTAACCATAACCTAACACTAACTCATACCCTAACCCTAACTCTAACCTTAACCATAACCCTAAACCGTACCCTAACTCTAAAACTAACCCAAACCCTAACCTCAACCCTATCCCTTACCCTAAACCTAACCCTAACCCGTATCCTAACCCTAAACCTAAACCTTAGCCTAATCCGTTCATTAACCCTAACCCTAACACTAACCCATACCCTAACACTAAACCTAAACTGTACTCTAACCCTAAACCTAACCCTAACCATACTCTAACCCTAACCGTAACCCTCACCCTAACCCTAACCCATACTGTAACCCTAACCCGTACCATAACCTTAACGCTAACCTGTACCCTAACCCTAACCCTAATTCGTACCCTAACTCTAACCCTAACACTGACCCTAAACCTAACCCTAACCCGTACCCTAAGCCTAACCCGTACTTTAACCCTAACCCTAACCCTAACCCGTACACTAAACCACCCCAAACACTAACTCGTACCCTAAACCTAAACCTAACCCTGACCCTAACCCTAACCCTAACCCGTATCCTTAGCATAACCCATATGCTAAACCTAACCCTAAAACTAACCCTAACCATAACCCGTAACCTAAACCTAACCCTAACCCTTGAACTAAGCCCTACCCAAACCTATCCTGTACCCTAACCCTAACCCTAAACCGTACTCAAACACTAACAGTAACCCTAAACCATACCCTAGCGCTAACCCTAACCCTAACCCTAAACCTAACGATACTCTAACACTAACTCTAACCCTCACCCTAACCCTACCCCGTACTGTAACCCTAAACCGTACCATAACCCTAAACCTAACCCGTACCCTAACCCTAACCCTAACTCGTACCCTAACCCTAACCCTGACCCTAAACCTAACCCTAACCCGTACCCTAAACCTCACTAGTACTTTAACCCTAACCCTAACCCAACCCGTAACCTAAACCTAACCCTAACACTAACTCCTACCCTAAACCTAACCATAACACTGACCCTAACCCTAAACCTAACCCGTACCCTAAACCTAACCCTAACCCTTGACCTAACCCGTACCCAAACCTAAAATGTACCCTAACCCTAACCTAACCCGTACCCAAACCCTAACAGTAACCCTAACCCATAACCTAGCGCTAACCCTAACCCTAACCCTAACCCGGAACCTAAACCTACCCTAACCCTGACCCTAACACTAGCCCTATCCCGTACCTAACCCTAAACCGTACCCGAAACCTAACCCTAAACCTAACCCATACCCTAACACTAAACGTAACCCTAACCCGTACCCAAACCCTAACCCTAACGCGTATTCTAACCCTAAACCTAACCCTAAACCACACACTAAACCTAACCCTAACACTAGATCTAACATGTACACTAACCATATCCCGTAACCTAAACTTAACCCTAACCCGTACCATGTCCCTAACACTAACCCTTCCCCTAACCCGTACACTAACCCTAACTGAACCTTAACCCGTACCCTAACCCGTACCATAACCCTACCCGTAGCCTATTTCTAACTCTAACCCTAACCCCTAACCCTAAGCCTAACCGTAACCCTTACCAGAAACCGTACCCAAACGGTAAACCTAACCCGTACCCTAACACTAACCCAAATCCGTAATCTAACCCTAACCGTAACCCTAAACCTAACCCTAACCTGACCCTAAACTTAACCCTAACCCTAACCCAAACCATAACCCTTAACCGTAACCTAACCCTAACCCATAACCTAACCCTAACCCTAACCTTAACCATAACCCTAATCCGTAACCTAACCCTAAAATTAACCCGTACCCTAACCCCAATCCTAACCCTAACCCGTAACCTAACACTAACCCTAACCCTAACCCTGACCCTAAACCTAACCCTAACCCATACCCTAACCCTAACCTGTAACCTAAACCGAACCCTAACCCTAAACTTAAACGGTTCGCTAAGCCTATCCCGTACCCTAAACCTAACACTAAACCGTATCCTAACCCTAACCTAACCCTAAGCCTAACCCGTACTTTAAACCCAACCCTAACTCTAACACTAACCCTACCTCGTACTCTAACCCTAACCCTAACCCTAACCCTCACCAGTACCCTAAACCTAACCCTAACCCTAACTTGTACCCTATCCCTAACAGTAAACCTGACCCTAACCCTAACCCTAAACAGTACCCTAAACCTAACCCATACCCTACACCTAACCCTAAACCTAACTCTAACCCTAACCTGTACCCTAAACCTAACCCTAACCCTTGACCTAACCCGTAACCAACCCTATCCCGTACCCTATACCTAACCCTAACCCGTACCCAAAACCTAACAGTAACCCTAACCCATACCTTAGCGCTAACCCTAACCATAACACTAAGCCTAACCCGCACCCTAAACCTAAATCTAACCTTTACCCTAACCATAACACTTACCGTACCCTAACCCTAACCCATACCCTAACACTAACCCTAACCTTAACTCTAACCCTAACCCGTACCCAAACCCTAAGAGTAACCCTAACCCATACCCTAGTGCTAAACCTAAACCTAACCGTAACCCTAACCATAACACTTACCCGTACCCTAACCCTAACCCATAACCTAACACTAACCCTAACCTTAACCGTAACCCTAACCCGTACCCTAACCCTAAAACTAACCCGTACCGTAACCCCAACCCTAACCCTAACCCGTACAATAACCCTATCCCTAAACCTAACCCTGACCCTAAACCTAACCCTAACCAGTACCCTAAGCCTAACCTGCACCTAAACCTAACCTTAACCCGTACCCTTACCCTAACTGAACCTTAACCCTAACCATAACCCGTATCCTAACCCTACCCGTAGCCTATTCCTAACTCTAATCCTAACCCCTAACCCTAATCCTAACCATAACCCTTACCCAAACCCGTACCCAAAAGGTAAACCTAACCCGTACCCTAACACTAACCCTAACCCTAACCCTGACCCTAAACCTAACCCTAACCCTTACACTAACCCTAACCCTAACCCGCACCCTAAACCTAACCCTAACCGGTACCCTAACCCTAACCCGTAACCTAAACCTAACCCTAACCCTAAACTTACCCGTACGCTAACCCTATCCGTTCCCTAAAACTAACCCTAACCCTAACCCACCCCTAAACCTAACCCTAACCCTAACCCTAACACTAACTAATCCTAACCCATACACTAACCCTAACCCTAACCCTAAACCTAACCCTAACCCGTATCCTAACCCTAAACCTAAACCTTAGCCTAACCCATTCATTAACCCTAACCCTATGACTAACCCGTACCCTAACACTAAACCTAACCCTTACTCTAACCCAAACCCTAACCCTAACCATACTCTAACACTAACCATAACCCTAACCCTAACACTAACCCGTACTGTAACCCTAACCCGTACCATAACCTTAACGCTAACCCGTACCCTAACCCTAACCCTAATTTGTACCCTAACCCTAACCCTAACACAGACCCTAAACCTAACCCTAACCCGTACCCTAAACCTAAACCGTACTTTAACCCTAACCCTAACCCTAACCCGTACACTAAACCTAACCCTAACACTAACTCGTACCCTAAACCTTAACTTAACCCTGACCCTAACCCTAACCCTAACACGTATCCTAAGCATAACCCATACCCTAAACCTAACCCTAACCCTAACCCTAACCCTAAACCGAACTCTAAACCTAACCCATACTCTAACACTAACCCTAACCCTACCACTCACCCTAACCCGTACTCTAACCCTAAACCTAACCTTAACTGTAACCCTAACACGTACTATAACCCTAACCCTAACCCTAACCCTAACCCTAAACATAACCCTAACCTGTACATTAACCCTATCCCGTAGGCTAACACTAACTCTAACCCTAACCCCTAAACCTAACCCTAACCCTTACCCTAACCCGTACCCAAAGGTAAACCTAAACCGTACCCTAACACTAACCCAAACCCGTACTCTAACACTAACCCTAACCCTAACCCTAACCCTAAACCGCACCCTAAACTTAACCCTAACCCTAACCTTAACCATAACCCTTAACCGTACCCTAACCCTAACACTAACCCTAACTTTAACCCTAACCCTCTCTCGTACCCTTACCCTAATACTAACCCGTACCCTAATTCTAAACCTAACCCTAACCCATACCCTAACACTAACCCTAACCCTAACCTTGACCCAAAACCTAACCCTAACCCGTACACTAAACCTAACCCTAACCTTAACCTGCACCCTAAATCTAACCGTAACCCGTACCCTTACCATAACCCGTAACCTAAACCTAACCATAACACTAAAATTAACCTGTATGCTCACCCTATCCTGTGCCCTAAACCATACCCTAACCCGTAAACTAACACTAAACCTAATCCTAAGCCTAACCCGTACATTAACCACAACCCTAACCCTACAATAACCCTACTCGTACTCTAAACCTAACCCTAAACCTAAGCCTAACCCATACCATAACCCTATCCCTAACCCTTTCCCGAAACCTAACACTAACCCAACCCGTACTCTAAACCTAAACCTAAACCTAACACTAACCCTAACACTAACCGTACTCTAACCCTAACCCTAACCCTCACTCTAACCCTAAACCGTACTGTAAACCTAACCCGTAACATAACCCTAACACTAACCCATACCCTAACCCTAACCCTAAATCGTACACTATACCTAACCCTGACCCTAACACTAACCCTAACCCGTAACCTAACCTAACCCGTACCCTAAAACTAACCCTGACGCTAACCCGTTCCCTAAACCTAACCCATACCTTAACCCTAAACCTAATCCTAACCCTAACCAGTACCCGAAACCTAAACCTAACCCTTGACCTAACCCGTACCCAACACATTCTTGTACCCTAACCCTAACCCTAACCCGTACCCAAACCCTAACTTTAACCCTACCCATACCCTAGTGCTAACACTAACCCTAAACCTAAGCCTAACCCGCACCCTAAAACTAAACCTAACCCTAACACTAACCATAAACCTTACCCGTACCCTAACCCTAACCCATACCCTAACACTAAACCTAACCTTAACCGTAACCCTAACCCTAACCCGTACCCTAACCCTAAAACTAACCCGTACCCTAACCCCAACCCTAACCTTAACCCGTACCATAACCCTATTCCTAACCATAACCCTTACCATAAACTTAACCCTAACTTGTACCCTAACCCTAACCCGCACCTAAACCTAGCCCTAACACGTACCCTAACCCTAACCCGTAACCTAAACCTAACCCTAACCCTAAACTTAACCTGTACACTAACCCTATCCCATACCCTAAACCTAACCCTAACCCGTACCCTAACCCACACCCTAACCCTTATCTTATTCGTAAACTAACCCTAACCCGAACCCTAACACTAAACTTAAACCGTACTCTAACCCTAACCCTAAACCTAAACCTAACCCTAACCCGTACTCTAACCCTAACCCGTACCCTAACACTAATCCTTACCCTAACCCTAAACCTAACCCATACCCTAACCCTAAACGTAACCCTAACCCGTCCCCAAATGCTAACCCTAAAACATACCTTAACCGTAAACCAAACCCTAAGCCGCAAACTAAACCTAACCCTCACCCTAGACCTAACATGTACACTAACCCTATACCGTAACCCAAACTTAACCCTAACCCGTACCGTAAACCTAAACCTAACCCTAAACCTAACCTTAACCCTAACCCTAACCCGTACACTAACCCTATCCCGAACCCTATGCCTAACCCTAACCCGTACCCTAACAATGCCCGTAGCCTAATCTAACTCTAACCCTAACCCCTAACCCTAACCCTAACTCTTACCCTAACCCGTACCCAAACGGTAAACCTAACCCGTACCCTAACACTAAGCCAAACCCGTACTCTAACCCTAACCCTTACACTAATCCTAACTCTAACCCTAACCCGCCCCCTAAACCCAACCCTAACCCGTACCCTAACCCTAACCCGTAACCTAAACCTACCCCTAACCCTAAACTTAACAAGTACGCTAACCCTATTCCATACCTTAAACCTAACCCTAACCCGATCCTAACCCTAAACCTAACCCTAAGCCTAAGTTGTACATTAACCCTAACCCTAACACTAAACCTACCCCGTACTCTTACACTAACCCTAACCCTAAGCAGTACCCTAACCCTAACCCTAACCCTGACCCTAACCCTAACCCTAACACGTACCCTTAACCTAACCCATACCCTAACCCTAACCCTAATCCTTGACCTAACCCACACCCAACCCTATTCCATACCCTAACCCTAACCCTAACCCGTACCCAAAAACTAACAGTAACCCTAAGCCATACCCTAACGCTAACCCTAAACATAACCCTAAGCCTAACCCGCACCCTAAACCTAATCCTAACCCTAAACCTAACCCGTACCCTAAGCCTAACCCATACCCTAACCCTAACCCTAAACCTAACCCTAACACTAACCCGTACCCTAAACCTAACCCTAACCCTTGACCTAACCCGTACCCAACCCTATCCCGGAACCTAACCCTAACCCTAAGCCGTAAATAAACCCTAAGAGTAACCCTAACCCATAACCTAGTGCTAATCCTAACCCTAACCCTAACTCGCACTCTAAACCTAAAACTACCCCTAACCCTAAGCATAACCCTTACCCGTACCCAAACCCTAAACCATACCCTAACCCTAACCCTAACCTTAACCATAACCTTGACCTGTACCCTAACCCTAAAACTGATCCGTACCCTAACCCCAACCCTAACCCTAACCGGTACCATAACCCTATTCCTAACCCTAACCCTGACCCTAAACCTAACCCTAAACCGAACCCTAAACCTAACCCTAACCCTAACCCTAAACCTAACCCACACCTAAACCTAACCCTAAACCGTACCCTAACCCTAACCTGTAACCTAAACGTAACCCTAACCCTAAACTTACCCAGACGCTAACCCTATCCATTCCCTAAAACTAACCCTAACCCTAACCCGCCCCTAAACCTAACCCTAACCCTAACCCTAACACTAACTAATCCTAAACCGTACACTAACCCTAACCCTAACCCTAAACCTAACCCTAAACCGTACTCTAACCCTAACCCGTCCCCTAACACTAACCCTAACCCTAACACTAACCCTAACCCGTACTCTAACCTTATACCTAACCCTAACTCAAACCCTAACCTGTACTATAACCCTAACCCTAACCCTAACCCTAACCCTAACCGTAACCGTACTCAAAAACTAACCATAAGCCTCACCCTAACCCTAACCCGTTTTGTAAACCTAACCCGTAACATAACCCTAACCCGTATCCGTACCCTAACCCTAACCCTAACTCGTACCCTAACCCTAAACCTGACCCTAACACTAACCCTAAACCGTACTCTAACCCTAACCCTAACCCTAACCGTACTCTAACCCTAACTCTAAACGTACTCTAACCCTAACCCTAAACATCACCCTAACCCTAACCCGTACTGTAAACCTAACCCGTAACATAAACCTAACCCGTACCCGTACACTAACCCTAACCCTAACTCGTACCCTAACCCTAACCCTGACCCTAACACTAAAACTAAACCGTAACCTAAACCTAACCCGTACCCTAACCCTAACCGTAACCCTAACCCGTACCCTAAACCTAACCCTAACCCTAACCCTGACCATAACCCTAACCCTAACCCATACCCTAAACCTAACCCATACCCTAGCCCTAAACCTAAACCTAACCCTAATCCTAACCCATACCCTAAACCTAACCCTAACCCTTGTACCTAACCCGTACCCTCCCCTAACCCGTAACCTAACCCTAACCCTACCCATACCCAAACCCTAACAGTAACCCTAACCCATACCATTTTGCTAACCCTAACCCTAACCCTAACACTAACCCGCATCCTAAACCTAAACCTAACCCTAACCCTAACCATAACCCTTACCTGTATACTAACCCTAACGCATACCCTAAACCTAACCCTAAGCTTAACCGTAACGCTGACCTGTAGCCTAAACCTAAATCTAACCCGTACACTAAACCCAACACTAACCCAAATCGGTACCATAACCCTATCCCTAACCCTAACCCTGACCCTAACCCTAACCCTAACCCTAACCCTAACCCTAACCCATAACCTAGTGCTAACCCTAACCCTAAATCTAACTCGCACTCTAAACCTAAACCTACCCCTAACCCTAACCATAACCCTTACCCGTACCCAAACCCTAAACCATACCCTAACCCTAACCTTAACCGTAACCCTGACCCATACCCTAACCCTAAAACTGATCCGTACCCTAACCCCAACCCTAACCCTAACCGGTACCATAACCCTATTCCTAACCCTAACTGTGACCCTAAACCTAACCCTAAACCGAACCCTAAACCTAACCCTAACCATAACCCTAAACCTAACCCACACCTAAACCTAACCCTAACCCGTACCCTAAGCCTAACCCGTAACCTAAACGTAACCTTAACCCTAAACTTACCCGTACGCTAACCCTATCCGTTCCCTAAAACTAACCCTAACCCTAACCCTAACACTAACTAATCCTAACCCGTACACTAACCCTAACCCTAACCCTAAACCTAACCCTAAATCGTACTCTAACCATAACCCGTACCCTAACACTAACCCCAACCCTAACCCTAACCCTAACCCTAACACTAACACTAACCCTAACCCGTACTCTAACCCTAACCCTAAAACTAAACCTAACCCTAACCCGTACTCTAACCCTAACCCGTACCCTAACACTAACCCTAACCCTAACACTAACCCTAATTCGTACTCTAACCCTAAACCAAACCCTAACTCTAAACCTAACCTGTACTATAACCCTAACCCTAACCCTAACCCTAACCCTAACCCTAACCCTAAACCGTACAGTAACCCTAATCTGTACCCTGACCCTAACCCTAAACCTAACCCTAACCATGACTCTAACCCTAACGCTAACCCGTACCCTAATCCTAAACCGTACTCTAACCCTAACCCTAAACCTAACCCGTACCCTAACCCTAAATGTAACGTAACCCGTACCCAAACCCTAACCCTAACACGTACCCTAAACCTAACCCTAACCCTAACCCGCACACTAAACCTAACCCTAACCCTACACCTAACACGTATACTAACCCTATCCCGTAACCAAAACTTAACCCTAACCCGTACCGTAACCCTAAACCTAACCCTAACCCGTACACTAACCCTATCCCGAACCGTAACCCTAACCCTAACCCGTACATCAACAATACACGTAGCCTAATTCTAATTCTAACCCTAAACCCTAACCCTACCCTAACTCCTACCCTAACCTGTACCCAAACGGTAAACCTAACCCGTACCCTAACACTAACCCAAAACCGTACTCTAACCCTAACCCTTACATTAATCCTAACTCTAAACCTAACCCGCACCCTAAACCTAACCCGTACCCTAACCCTAACCCGTAACCTAAACCTAACCCTAACCCTAAACTACACAAGTACGCTAACCCTATCCCATACCTTAAACCTAACCCTAACCCGTATCCTAACCCTAAACCTAACCCTAAGCCCAAGCTGTACATTAACCCTAACCCTAACCCTAACCCTAACACTAACCCTACCCCGTACTCTAACACTAACACTAACCCTAACCAGTATCCTAACCCTAACCCTAAACCTGACCCTAACCCTAAACCTAACCCATACCCTTAACCTAACCCATACCCTAACCCTAACCCTAACCCATACCCAAACGCTAACAGTAACCCTTAGCCATACCCTAACGCTAACCGTAACCATAACCCTAAGGCTAACCCGCACCCTAAACCTAATCCTAACCCTAACCTTAACCCGTACCCTAAGTCTAAACCATACCCTAAACCTAACCCTAAACCTAACCATAACACTAACCCGTACCCTAAACCTAACCCTAACCCTTGACCTAACCCGTACCCAACCCTATCCTGTAACCTAACCCTAACCCTAAGCCGTACCCAAAACCTAACAGTAACCCTAACCCATACCCTAGCGCTAACCCTAACCCTAAACCTAACCCTAACCCTAACTCGCACTCTAAACCTAAACCTAACCCAACCCTAAAGATAACCCTTACCCGTACCCTAACCCTAAACCATACCCTAACCCTATCCCTAACTTTAACCATAACCCTGACCCGTACCCTCACCCTAACTGATCCGAAACCTAACCCCAACCCTAAGCCTAACCCATACCATAACCCTATCCCTAACCCTAACCCTGACCCTAAACCTAACACTAAACCGAACCCTAAACCTAACTCTAACCCTAACCCTAACCCTAACACGCACCTAAAACTAACCCTAACCCTAACCCGTAACCTAAACGTAACCCTAGCCCTAAACTTACCCGTACGCTAACACTATCCCGTAACCTAAAACTAACCCTAACCTGAACCCTAACCCTAACCTTAACACTAATCCTAACCCGTACTCTAACCCTAACCCTAACCCTAAACTTAACCCTAAACCTTACTCTAACCCTAACCCGTAACCTAACATACCCTAACACTAACCCTCACCCTAACACTAACCCTAACCCGTACTCTAAACCTATACCTAACCCTAACTCAAACCCTAACCTGTACTATAACGCTAACCCTAACCCTAACCCTAACCGTAGTCAAAACCTAACCCTAAACCTCACCCTAACCGTAACCCGTACTGTAAACCTAACCCGTAACATAACCCTAACCCGTACCCGTACCCTAACCCTTACCCTAACGCTGACCCTAACACTAACTCTAAACTGTAACCTAAACCTAACCCGTTCCCTAACCCTAACCCTAACCCGTACCCTAAACCTAACCCTAACCCTAACTCGTACCCTAACCCTAACCCTAACCCTGACCATAACCCTAACCCTAACCCATACCCTAAACTTACCCATACCCTACCCTAAACATAAAAATAACCCGAATCCTAACCCGTACCCAAAACATAACCCTAACCCTTGACCTAACCCGTACCCAACCCTATCCCGTACCCTAACCCTAACCCTAACAGGACCCAAACCCTAATAGTAACCCTAACCCATACCCTAGCGCTAACCCTAAACCTAGCCCTAAGCCTAACCCGCACCCTAAACTTAAACCTAACCCTAACCATAAACCTTACCCGTACCCTAAACCTAACACATACCCTAACACTAACTCTAACCTTAAACGTAACCCTAACCCGTACCCTTACCCTAAAACTAACCCGTACCCTAACCTCAACCCTAAATCTAACCCGTACCATAACCCTATCCCTAACCCTAACCCTAACAATAACCCTAACCCGAACTCTAACACTAACCCTAACCCTAAACCTAACCCTAACCCGTAATCTAACCCTAACCCATACCCTAACACTAATCCTTACGCTAACCCTAAACCTAACCCATACCCTAACCCTAACCCTAAACCCAACCCTAACCCTAACCCTAAACCGTACACTAACCTTAAAACGAAGCCTAACCCTAACCCTAAACCGTACCCTAAACCTACCCGTAGCCTAACCCTGACTCTAACCCTAACCCCTAACCCTAACCCTAATCCTAACCCTTACCCTAACCCATACCCAAACGGTTACCGTAACCCGTACACTAACACTAACCCAAACCCGTACACAAACCCTAACCCTAACCCTAACCCGCAACCTAAATTTAACCCTAGCCCTAACCCAAACCATAACCCTTAACCGAAACCTAACCCTAACCCATAACCTAATCCTAACCCTAAACTTAACCATGACCCTAACATGTACCTTAACCCTAAAACTAACCCGTGCCCTAACTGCAAACCTAAATCTAACATGTACCATAACACTAACCCTAACCCTAACCCTGACCCTAAATCTAACCCTAACCCTTACACTAACCCTAACCCTAACACGCACCCTAAACCTAACCCTAACCCATACCCTAACCCTAACCCGTAACCTAAACCTAACCCTAACCCTAAACTTAACGCGTACGCTAACTCTATCCTGTACACTAACCTAACCCTAAACCGTATCTTAACACTAAACCTAACACTAAGCCTAACCCGTACATTAACCCAAACCCTAACACTAACCCTACCCCATACTCTAACATTAACCCTAACCTTAAACCGTACCCTAACCCTAAACCTAACCCTAACCCTAACCCTAACACTTACCCTAACCCGTACTCTAACCCTAACCGTACCCTAACCGTACTCTAACCCTAACCCTAACCCTCACCCTACCCTAACACATACTGTAACCCTAACCCGTACCATAACCCTAATCCTAACCGTACCCTAACCCTAAACCTAAATCGTACCCTAACCCTAACCCTACCCTAACCCTATCCCGTACCGTAAACAAAACCCGTACCCTAACCCTAAGCCTAACCCAAACCCGTACCCTAAACCTAACCCTAACCCTAACTCGTACGCTAACCCTAAACCTAACCCTGACCCTAACCCTAACCCTAACCCGTACCCTAAGCCTAACCCATACCCTAACCCTAACCCTAAACCTAACCCTAACCCTAACCCGTACCCTAAACCTAACCCTAACGCTTGTACCCAACGCGTACCCTACCCTATCCGGTAACCTAACCCTAACCCTACCCGTACCCAAACCCTAACAGTAACCCTAACCCATACAATTGTGCTAACCCTAACCCTAAACCTAACACTAACCCGCACCCTAAACCTAAACCTAACCCTAACCCTAACCATAACCCTTACCCGTACCCTAACCCTAACACGTACACTAACACTAACCCTAACCTTAACCGTAAACCTGACCTGTACCCTAACCTTAAATATAACCCGTACACTAACCCTATACCTAACCCTAACCCATACCATAACCCTATACTTAACCCTAACCCTGACCCTAACCCTAACCCTAACCTGCACCCTAAACCTAAACTTAACCCTAACCCTAACCATAAACCTTACCTGTACCCTAACCCTAACGCATACCCTAAACCTAACCCTAACCTTAACCGTAAACCTGACCTGTACCCTAACCCTAAATCTAACCCATACACTAACCCCAACACTAACCCAAATCCATACCATAACCCTATCCCTAACCCTAACCCTGACTCTTAACCTAACACTAACCCGTACCCTAACCCTAACCCTAACCCTAAACCGCACGTAAACCTAAACCTAACCCGTACCCTAACCCTAACCCGTAACCTAAACCTAACCCTAAATCTAAACTTAACATGTACGCTAACCCTATTCCATACCCTAAACCTAACCCTAACCCTAACCCGTACCCTAACCCTAACCCTAACCCTCACCTTATCCGTACACTAACCCTAACACTAACCCCAACACTAACACTAACCCTAACCCGTACTCTAACCCTAACCCTAACCCTAAACCTAACCCTAACCCGTACTCTAACCCTAACCCGTACGCTAACACTAACCCTAACCCTAACACTAACCGTAAACCGTACAGTAACCCTAATCCGTACCCTAACCCTAACCCTAAACCTAACCCTAACCCTGACGCTAACCCTAACGCTAACCCGTACCCTAATCCTAAATTGTACTCTAACCCTAACCCTAAACCTAACCCGTACCCTAACCCTAAACGTAACGCTATCCCGTACCCAAACACTAACCCTAACACGTACCCTAACCCTAACCCTAAACCTAGACCTAACACGTACACTAACCCTATCCCGTAACCCAAACTTAACCCTAACACGTACACAAACCCTAACACTAAACCTAAAACTAACCCTAACCCTAACCTGTACCCTAACAATACCCGTAGCCTAACCTCTAACCCTAACCCTTAACCTAACCCTAACTCTTACCCTAACCCGTACCCAAACGGTAAACCAAACCCGTACCCTAACACTAACCCAAACTCGGACTCTAACCGTAACCCTTACACTAATCCTAATTCTACCCAAACCCGCACCCTAAACCTAACCCTAACCTGTATCCTAACCCTAACCCGTAACCTAAACTTAACCCTAACCCTAAACTTAACAAGAAGGCTAACCCTATCCCATATCTTAAACCAAACCCTAACCCGTATCCTAACCCTAAACCTAATCCTAAGCCTATGCTGTACATTAACCCTAACCCTAACCCTAACACTAAACCTACCCCGTACTCTAACACTAAATCTAACCCTAACCAGTACCCTAACCCTAACCCTAACCCTGACCCTAACCCTAACCCTAACCTGGACCCTTAACCTAACCCATACCCTAACCCTAACCCTAACCCTTGACCTTACCGATACCCAACCCTATCCCGTACCCTAACTCTAACCCTAACCCGTACCCAAACCCTAACAGTAACCCTAAGCCATACCCTAGCGCTAACCCTAACCCTAACCCTAACCCTAACTCCACTCTAAACCTAAACCTAACCCTAACCCTAACCATAACCCTTATCCGTATCCTAACCCTAAACCATACCCTAACCCTAACCCTAACCTTAACCGTAACCCTGACCCGTACCCTAACCCTAAAACTGATCCGTACCCTAACCCCAACCCTAACACTAACCCGTACCACAACCCTATCCCTACCCCTAACCCTGACCCTAAACCTAACCCTAAACCGAACCCTAAACCTAACCCTAACCCTAACCCTAACCCTAACCCTAACCCACACCTAAACCTAACCCTAACCCGGACCCTAACCCTAACACGTAACCTAAACGTAACCCTAACCCTAAACTTACCCATACGCTAACCCTATCCCATACCATAAAACTAACCCTAACCCTAACCCTCCCCTAAACCTAACCCTAACCCTAACCCTAGCCCTAACCCGTAACCTAAATGTAACCCTAACCCTAAACTTACCCATACGCTAACCCTATCCCGTACCCTAAAACTAACCCTAACCCTAATCGGCCCCTAAACCTAACCCTAACCCTAACACTAGCACTAATCCTAACCCGTACTCTAACCCTAACCCTAACCCTAACCCTAAACCTAACCCTAAACCGTACTCTAACCCTAACCCGTACCCTAACACTAACCTTAACCCTAACACTAACACTAACCCATACTCTAACACTATACCTAACCTTAACTCAAACCCTAACCCGTACTATAACCCTAACCCTAACCCTAACACTAACCCTACCTGTACTCAAACCCTAACCCTAAACCTCACCCTAACCCTAACCCGTAATGTAAACCTAACCCGTAATATAACCCTAACCCGTACCCGTACCCTAACCCTAACCCTAACACGTACCCTAACCCTAACCCTGACCCTAACCGTAACCCTAACCCTAACCCTAACCGGCACCCTAAACTTAAACCTAGCCATAACCCAAAGCATAAGCCTTAACCGTAACCTAACCGAAACCCACACCCTAACCCTATCCTTATCCTTAACCATAACCCTAACCTGTACCCTAACCCTAAAAGTAACCCGTACCCTAACCGCAACCCTAAACCTAACCCGTACCCTAACACTAAACCTAACCCAAACCCTGTCCCTGAACCTAACCCTAACCCTTACACTAACCCTAACACTAACCCGCACCCTAAACCTAACCCTAACCCGTAACCTAACCCTAATCCATAACCTAAACCTAACCCTAACCCTAAACTTTACCCTTACGTTAACCCTATCCCGTACCCTAAACCTAACCCTAACCCGTATCCTAACCCTAAACCTAACCCTAAGCATAACCCGTACATTAACCCTAACACTAACCCTAAAACTAACCCTACCCTGTTCTCTAACACTAACCCTAACCCTAACCCGTACCCTAACACCAACCCTAACCCTGACACTAAACCTAACCCTAACCCGTACCCAAACCCTAACAGTAACCCTAACCCATACCCTAGCGCTAACCCTAACCCTAACCCTAAGCCTAACCCGCACCCTAAACCTAACCCTAACCCGTACCCTAACCCTAAACAATACCTTAAATCTAACCCTAAACCTAACCCGTAACCTAAACCTAACCCTAACACTAAACTTAACCCATACGCTAACCCTATCCCGTACCCTAAACCTAACCCTAACCCGTATCCTAACCCTAAACATAACCCTGAGCCTAACCCGTACATTAAACCTAACCCTAACCCTAACACTAACCCTACCCCGTACTCTAACCCTAACCCTAACCCTAACCCTAACCCTAACCCTAACCGTACTCTAACCCTAACCCTAAACCTCACCCTAACCCTAACCCGTACCCTAACCCTAACCCTATACCTAACCGTACTCTAACGCTAACCCTAACCCTCACCCTAACACTAGCCCGTACTGTAACCCTAATCCGTACCATAATCCTAACTCTAAGGCGTACCCTAACCCTAACCCTAACTCGTACCTTAACCCGAACACTAACCGTGACCCCAACCCTAAACCTATCCCGTACCCTAAACCTAACCCACACCATAAACCTAACACTAACCCGTACCCTAAACTTAACCCTAACCCTAACTCGTACCCTAACCCTAACCCTAAACCTGACACTAACCCTAACCCTAACCCGTACCCTAAGCCTAACCCATACCCTAACCCTAACCATAAACCTAACCCTAACCCTAACCCGTACCCTAACCCTAACCCTAAAACTTGACCTAACCCTTACCCAACCCTATCCCATAACTTAACCCTATACCTAACCCGTACCCAAACCCTAACATAATCCTAACTCATACCCTAGCACTAACCCTAACCCTAACACTAACGCTACCCGCCCCCTAAACCTAAACCTAACCCTAACCCTAACCATAACCTTACCCGTACCCTAACCCTAACCCATACCCTAACCCTAACACCTAACCTTAACCGCAAACCTGACCCGTACCATAACCCTAAAACTAACCTGTACCCTAATCCCAACTCTAACCCTAACCCGTATTATAACCCTATCCCTAACCCTAACCCTGACCCTAAACCTAACCCTAAACTGAAACATAACCCTAACACTAACCCTAACCCTAACCCTAAACCGCACCTAAACCTAACCCTAACCTGTACCCTAACCCTAACACGTAACCTAAACATATCCCTAACCCTAAACTTAACCCGTCTGCTAACCCTATCCTGTACCCTAACTAACCCTAACCCGTACCCTAAACCTAATCTCTAACCCTAACTATATCCGTACACTAACCCTAACCAAAACCCTAACATTAACACTAACCCTAACACGTACTCTAACCCTAACCCTAACCCTAAACCTAACCCTAACGCGGACTCTAACCCTAACCAACCCTAACACTAACCCTAACCATAACACTAACCCTAACACGTACTCTAACCCTATACCTCACCCTAACTCAAAACCTAACCCGTACTATAATCCTAAACCTAACCCTAACCTGTACAGTAACCCTAACTCGTACCCTAACCCTAACCCTAACCCTAAACCTAACCCTAACCCTGACCCTAAACCTAACCCTAACCCGTTCCCTAACCCTAAACAATACCTTAAATCTAACCCTAAACCTAACCCGTAACCTAACCTAAACATAAGGCTAACCCGTACCCAAACCCTAAACCTAACACGTACCCTATCCCTAACCCTAACCCGCACACTAAACCTAACCCTAACCCTAGACTTAACATGTAACTAACTCTACCCGTAACCTAACCTTAACCCTAAACCGTACCGTAAACCTAACACTAACCCAAACCCTAACACTAACCCTAACTCTAACCCTAACCTGTACACGACTCTAACCCGTACCCTAACCCTAACCCAAACCCGTAACCTAACCCTACCCGTAGCCTAACCCTAACTCTAACCCTAACCTAACCCTAACCCTAAACCTTACCCTAACTCATATCCAAACGGTAAACCTAACCCGTACCCTAACACTAACCCAAAACCGTACTCTAACCCTAACCCTAACCCTATCCCGCACCCTAAACTTAACCCTAACCCTAACCCAAACAATAACCCTTAACCGTAACCTAACCCTAATCCATACCCTAAACCTAATCCTAACCTTAACCATAACCCTAACCCGTACCCTAACCCTAAAACTAACCCGTACCCTAAACCCAACCCTAACCCTAACCCGTACCCTAATACTAACCCTAACCCTAACCCTGACCCTAAACCTAACCCTAACCCTTACACTAATCCTAACCATAACCCTAACCCGTACCCTAACCCTAACCTGTAAACTAAACCTAAACTTATCCCGAATCCTAACCCTAAACGTACCACTAAGCCTAAGCTGTACATTAACCCTAACCCAAACCCTAACACTAACCCTACCCCGTACTCTAACACTAACCCTAACTCTAACCAGTACCCTAACGCTAACCCTAACCCTGACCTTAACCCTAACACTAACCAGTATCCTTAACCTAACCCATACCCTAACCCTAACCCTAACCCTTGACCTAACCCATACCCAACCCTATCCCGTACCCTAACCCTAACCCTAAACTGTACCCAAACCCTAACAGTAACCCTAAGCCATACCCTAGTGCTAACCCTAAACCTAACCCTAACCCTAACTCGCACTCTAAACCTAAACCTAACCCTAACCCTAAAAATAACCCTTATCCGTATCCTAACCCTAAACCATACCCTAACCCTAACCCTAACCTTAACCATAACCCTGACCCGTACCCTAACCCTAAAACTGATCCGTACCCTAACCCCAACCCTAACCCTAACCCGTACCATAACCCTATCCCTAACCTTAACCGTGACCCTAAACCTAACCCTAAACCGAACCCTAAACCTAACCCTAACCGTAACCCTAACCCTAACCCGCACCTAAACCTAACCCTAACCCGTACCCTAACCCTAACCCGTAACCTAAACGTAACCCTAACCCTAAACTTACCCATACGCTAACCCTATCCCGTACGCTAAAACTAACCCTAACCCTAACCCTCCCCTAAGCCTAACCCTAACCCTAACCCTAGCCCTAACCCGTAACCTAAATGTAACCCTAACCCTAAACTTAACCATACGCTAACCCTATCCCGTACACTAAAACTAACCCTGACCCTAACCGGCCCCTAAACCTAACCCTAACCCTAACACTAACACTAATCCTAACCCGTACTCTAACCCTAACCCTAAGCCTAAACCTAACCCTAAAACGTACTCTAACCCTAACCCGTACCCTAGCACTAACCCCAACACTAACCCTAACCCTAACCCTAACACTAACACTAACCCTAACCCGTACTCTAACCCTAACCCTAACCCTAAACCTAACCCTAAACCGTACTCTAACCCTAACCCGTACCCTAACACTAACCCTAACCCTAACACTAACCCTAACCCGTACTCTAACCCTATACCTAACCTTAACTCAAACCCTAACTCGTACTATAACCCTAACCCTAACCCTAACCCTAACCCTAACCGTACTCAAACCCTAACCCTAAAACTCACCCTAACCCTAACCCGTACTGTAAACCTAACCTGTAACATAACCCTAACCCGTACCCGTACCCTAACTCTAACGCTAACACGTACCCTAACCCTAACCCTGACCCTAACACTAACCCAAAACCTAAACCTAACCCTAACCCGCACCCTAAACTTAACCTAACCATAACCCAAAGCGTAAGCCTTAACCGTAACCTAACCCTAACCCACACCCTAACCCTATCCCTATCCTTAAACATAACCCTAACCTGTACACTAACCCTAAAACTAACCGGTACCCTAACCGCAACCCTAAACCTATCCCGTACCCTAAAACTAAACCTAACCCAAACTCTGTCCCTGAACCTAACCCCAACCCTTACACTAAACCTAACGCTAACCCGCACCCTAAACCTAACCCTAACACGTAACCTAACCCTAATCCATAACCTAAACCTAACCCTAACCCTAAACTTTACCCTTACGTTAACCCTATCCCGTACCCTAAACCTAACCCTAACCCGTATCCTAAACCTAAACCTAACCCTAAGCATAACCCGTACATTAACCCTAACAGTAACCCTAAAACTAACCCTACCCCGTTCTCTAACACTAACCCTAACCCTAACCCGTACCCTAACACCAAACCTAACCCTGACACTAAACCTAACCCTAACCCGTACCAAAACCCTAACAGTAACCCTAACACATACCCTAGCGCTAACCCTAACCCTAACCCTAAGCCTAACCCGCACCCTAAACCTAACCCTAACCCGTACCCTAACCCTAACCCATAACCTAAACCTAACCCTAACCCTAAACTTAACCCATACGCTAACCCAATCCCGAACCCTAAAACTAACCCTAACCCGTATCCTAACACTAAACATAACCCTGAGCCTAACCCGTACATTGACCCTAACCCTAACCCTAACACTACCTTACCCCGTACTCTAACCCTAACCCTAACCCTAAACCTAACCGTACTCTAACGCTAACCCTAAACCTCACCCTAACACTAGCCCGTACTGTAACCCTAATCCGTACCATAACCCTAACTCTAAGGCGTACCCTAACCCTAACCCTAACTCCAACCCTAACCCGAACACTAAACCTGACCCCAACCCTAACCCTAACCCGTACCCTAACCCTAACCCGTACCATAACCCTAACCCTAACCCGTACACTAAACTTAACCCTAACCCTAATGCGTACCCTAACCCTAACCCTAAACCTGACCCTAATCCTAACCCTAACCCGTACCCTAAGCCTAACCCATACCCTAACCCTAACCCTAAACCTAACCCTAAACCTAACCCGTACCCTAAACCTAACCCTAAACCTTGACCTAACCCGTACCCAACCCTATCCCGTAACCGAACCCTAAACCTAACCCGTACCCAAACCCTAACATAACCCTAACTTATACCCTAGCACTAACCCTAACCCTAACCGTAACGCTACCCGCCCCCTAAACCTAAACCTAACCCTAACCCTAACCATAATCCTTACCCGTACACTAACCATAACCCATACCCTAACCCTAACACCTAACCTTAACCATAAACCTGACCCGTACCATAACCCTAAAACTAACCCGTACCCTAATCCCAACTCTAACCCTAACCCGTACCATAACCCTATCCCTAACCCTAAACCTAACCCTAACCCTAACTCTAAACCGCACCTAAACCTAACCCTAACCCGTACCCTAACCCGTAACCTAAACCTATCCCTAACACTAAACTTAACCCGTCCGCTAACCCTATCCTGTACCCTAAAACTAACCCTAACCCGTACCCTAAGCCTAACTCTAACCCTAACCCTATCCGTACACTAACCCTAACCAAAACCCTAACATTAACACTAACCCTAACACGTACTCTAAC
Source organism: Urocyon cinereoargenteus (assembly GCA_032313775.1). Lineage (NCBI taxonomy): Eukaryota > Metazoa > Chordata > Mammalia > Carnivora > Canidae > Urocyon > Urocyon cinereoargenteus. The sequence goes on along the minus strand of JAVLSZ010000001.1, from coordinate 5,428,300 downwards.
CCTAACCCTAACCCTAAACCTAACCCTAACCCGGACTCTAACCCTAACCAACCCTAACACTAACCCTAACCATAACACTAACCCTAACACGTACTCTAACCCTATACCTCACCCTAACTCAAAACCTAACCCGTACTATAATCCTAAACCTAACCCTAACCCGTAGAGTAACCCTAACTCGTACCCTAACCCTAACCCAAACCCTAAACCTAACCCTAACCCTGACCCTAACCCTAACCCTAACCCGGTCCCTAACCCTAAAAAAACCTTAACCCTAACCCTAAACCTAACCAGTAACCTAACCTAAACATAAGGCTAACCCGTACCCAACCCTAAACTTAACACGTACCCTAACCCTAACCCTAACCCGCACACTAAACCTAACCATAACCCTAGACCTAACATGTAACTAAGTCTACCCGTAACCTAACCTTAACCCTAACCCGTACCGTAACCCTAACACTAACCCAAACCCTAACTCTAACCCTAACCCTAACCCTAACCCGTACCGTAACCCTACCCGTAGCCTAACCCTAACTCTAACCCTAACCTAACCCTAACCCTAAACCTTACCATAACTCGTACCCAAACGGTAAACCTAACCCGTACCCTAACACTAACCCTAACCCTAACCCTATCCCGCACCCTAAACTTAACCCTAACCCTAACCCAAAACATAACCCTTAACCGTAACCTAACCCTAACCCATACCCTAAACCTAATCCTAACCTTAACCATAACCCTAAACCATACCCTAAGCCTAAAACTAACCCGTACCCTAAACCCAACCCTAACCCTTACCCGTACCCTAACACTAACCCTAACCCTAACCCTGACCCTAAACCTAACCCTAACCCATACACTAATCCTAACCCTAACCCTAACCCGCACCCTAACCCTAACCTGTAACCTAAACCTAACCCCATCCCGAATCCTAACCCTAAACCTACCCCTAAGCCTAAACCGTACATTAACCCTAACACTAACCCTAACATTAACCTTACCCCGTACTCTAACACTAACCCTAACCCTAACCCTAAACCGTACCCTAACCCTAACCCTAACCTTAAACCTAACCTTAACCCGTACTCTAAACCTAACCCTAAACCTAACCCTAACTCTAACCGTACTCTAACCCTAAACCTAACCCTCACCCTAACCCTAACCCGTACTGTAACCCTAACACGTACCATAGCCCTAACCCTAACCCATACCCTGAACCTGACCCTAACTCGTACCCTAACCCTAACCCTGACCCTGACCCTAAACCTTACCCTAACCCGTACCTTAAACCTAAACCGTACCCTAATCCTAACCCTAAACATAACCTATACCCTAAACCTAACCCTAACTCGTACCCTAAACCTAACCCTAACCCTAACCCGGACCCTAACCATAACCCTAACCCGTACTCTAAGCCTAACCCATACCCTAACCCTAACCCTAAACCTAACCCTAACCCTAACCCATACCCTAAACCTAACCCTAATCCTTGACCTAACCCGTATTCAAACCTATTCCGTACCCTAACCCTAACCCTAACCCATACCCAACCCTAACAGTAACCCTAACCCATACCCTCGTGCTAACCCTAACCCTAAACCTAAACCTAAAACTAACCGGTACCCTAAACCTAAAACTAACCCATACCCTAACCCAAACCCTAAACCTAACCCTAACCCTAACCCATACCCTAAACCTAACCCTAATCCTTGACCTAACCCGTATTCAAACCTATTCCGTACCCTAACCCTAACCCTAACCCATACCCAACCCTAACAGTAACCCTAACCCATACCCTCGTGCTAACCCTAACCCTAAACCTAAACCTAAAACTAACCGGTACCCTAAACCTAAAACTAACCCTAACACTAACCATAACCCTAACCCGTACCCAACCCTAACAGTAACCCTAACCCATACCCTCGTGCTAACCCTAACCCTAAACCTAAACCTAAAACTAACCGGTACCCTAAACCTAAAACTAACCCTAACCTTAACTGTAACCCTGACCCGTACCCTAACCCTAACCTTAACCGTACCCTAACCCTAACCCTAAACCTAACCCTCACCTATACCTAACCCTAACCCGTACCCTAACCCTAACCGGTAACCTAAACCTAACCCTAACACTAAAATTAACCCGTACGCTAACTCTATCCCGTACCCTAAACCTAACCCTAACCCGTAAACTAACCCTAAACCTAAACCTAAGCCTAACCCGTTCATTATCCCCAACCTTAACCCTAACACTAACCGTATCCGTACTCTAACCCTAACCTTAACCCGAAGCCTAACCCATACCCTAACCATTTCCCTAACCCTTTCCCTAATCCAAACACTAACCCCACCCGTCCTCTAACCCTAACCCAAACCCTAACCCGTACTGTAAACCTAACCCATAACATAAACCTAACACTAACCCGTACCCTAACCCTAAACCTAACTCGTACCCTATCCCTAACCCTGACCCTAACACTAACCCTAACTCGTAACCTAAACCTATTCCGTACCCTAACCCTAAACGTAATGCTAACCCATACCCTAAACCTAACCCTAACCCTAACCCGTACACTAAACCTAACCCATACCCTAACCCTAAGCCTAAACCTAATCCTAACCCAAACAAGTACCATAAACCTAACCCTAACCCTAACCCGTACCCAAACCCTAACTGTAACCCTAACCCATAACCTAGTGCTAACCCTAACACTAAACCTAAGCCTAACCCGCACCCTCAACCTAAAACTAACCCAAACCCTAAACATAACCCTTACCCGTACCCTATCCCTAACCCATACCCTAACACTAACCCTAACCTTAACCGTAACCCTAACCCGTACCCTAACCCTAAATCTAACCCATACCCTAACACCAACCCTAACCCTAACACCAACCCTAACCCTAACCCGTACCCTAACCCTAACCCCAACCCTCGCCTAAACTAACGCTAACCCGTAACCTAAACCTAAACCTAACCCTAAACTTAACCCATACGCTAACCCTAACCCGTACCCTAAACCTAACCCATACCCTAATCCTAACCCTAAACCTAAACCTAACCCTATCCCGTACCCTATACCTAATCCGAACCCTTGACCTAACCCATACCCAACCTTATCCCGTACCCTAACCCTAACCCTAACCCGTACCCAAAACCTGAGTAACCCTAACCCATACCCTAGCGCTAAACGTAACCCTAACCCTAAGCCTAACCCAAACCCTAAACCTAAACCTAACCCTAACCCTAAACATAACCCTTACCCTTACCCTAACCCTAACCCATACCCTAACCCTAACCCGCACCTAAACCTTACCCTAACCCGTACCCTAACCATAACCCGTAACCTAAACCTAAACCAAACCCTAAACTTATCCCGTACACTAACTATCCCATAACCTAAACCTAACCCTAACCTGTACCCTAAACCTAACGCTAACCCAAACCCTATCCGTACACTAACCCTAACGCTAACCCTAACACTAACCCTATGCCATACTCTAACCCTAACCCTAACCCTAACACTAACCCTAACATGTACTCTAACACTAACCCTAACCTTAAACGTAACCCTAACCCGTAATCTAACTCTAAACCATACCCTAACACTAACCCTAACCCTAACACTATCCCAAACCCGTACCCTAAGCCTAAACGTAACCCTAACCTATACCCAAACCCTAACCCTAACATGTACCCTAACCCTAAACCTAACCCTAACACTAACCCTAACCCGTACTCTAACCCTAACCCTAACCCTAACCCTAACCCTTACTCTAACCCTAACCCTAACCCTAACACTAACCCTACCCCGTACTCTAACCCTAACCCTAATCCTAACCCTAACTCGTACCATAACCCTAGCCCTAACCCTAACCCTAACACTAACACTAACCCTAACCCATACTCTATCACTAACCCTAACCGTATTCTAACACTAACGCTAACCCTCACCCTAACCCTAACACGTACTGTAACCCTAACCCATACCATAAACCTAACCCTAAACTTAACCGTAACCCTAACCCATACGGTAACCCTAAAACTAACCCGTAACCTAACCACAACCCTAACTCTAACCCGTACCCTAACCCTATCCCTAACACTAACCCTGACCCTAAACCTAAAACTAACCCGTACCCTATCCCTAACCCTAACCCTAACCCTCACCTAAACCTAAACCTAACCCGTACCCTAACCCTAACCCGTTACCTAAAACTAACCCTAAACCTAAACTTAACCCCTACGCTAACCCTATCCCGTACCCTAAACCTAACCTAACCTGTACCCTAACCCTAACCCTAACCCTATCCGCACTCTAACCCTAACCTTAAACCTAACCCTAACACTAACCCTAGCCCGTACTCTAACACTAACCCTAACCCTAAACGTAACCCTAACCAATAAGCTAACCCTAACCTGTACCCTAACACTAACCCTAACCCTAACACTATCCCTAACCCATACTCTAACCCTAAAACTAACCCTATCTCTAACCCAAACCCGTACTATAACCCTAACCCTTTCCCTAACCTTAAACCTCACCCTAACCCGTACTCTAAACCTAACCGTAAACCTAACCCTAACTCTAACCATACTCTAACTCTAAACCTAACCCTCACCCTAACCCTAACCCGTACTGTAACCCTAACACGTACCATAGCCCTAACCCTAACCCGTACACTGAACCTAACCCTAACTCGTTCCCTAATCCTAACCCTAACACTAAACTTAACCATAACCCTGACCCGTATACTAACCCTAAAACTAACCCGTACCCTAACACCAACCCTAACCCTAACCCGTACCCTAACCCTATCCCTAACGCTAACCCTGACCCTAAACCTAATTCTAACCCGTACCCTAACCCTAACCCTAACCCTCACCTAAACCTAACCCTAACCCGTACCCTAAGCCTAAACCGTAACCGAAACCTAACCCTAACCCTAAACTTAACCCGTACGCTAACCCTATCCTGTACCCTAAACCTAACCCTAACCTGTACCCTAACCCTAACCCTAACCCTATCCGTACTCTAACCCTAAACCTAACCCTAACCCTAATACTAACCCTAACCCGTACGCTAACCCTATCCCTAACCCTAAACGTAACCCTAACCCGTACTCAAAACCTAACCCATACCCTAACACTAACCCTAACCCTAACACTATCGCTAACCCGTACTCTAACCCAAAACCTAAACCTAAGTATAACCCTAACCCGTACTATAACCCTAAACCTAACCCTAACCCTAAACCTAACACTAAACCATACTCTAACCCTAAATCGTAGCCTAACACTAACTCTTACCCTAACACCTAACCCTAACCTTCTCCCTAACCATTACCCTAACCAGTACCCAAAAGGTAAACCTAACCCGTACCCTAACACTAACCCAAACCCGTACGCTAACCCTAACCCTAACCCTAACCCTAACCCTAAACCGCACCCTAAACTTAACCCTAACACTAACCCTAACCATAACCCTTAACCGTACCTAAACCTAACCCTAACTCATACCCTAACCCTAACACTGACCCTAACGGTAACCCTAACCATAACCCTTACCCGTACCCTAACCCTAACCCATAACCTAACACTAACCCTAGCCTTAACCGTAACCTTAACCCGTACCCTAAACCTAAAATTAACCCCTACTGTAACCCCAACCCTAACCCTAACCCGTACCATAATCCTATCCCTAATCATAACCCTGACCCTAAACCTAACCCTAACCCGTACCCTAACCCTAACCCGCACCTTAACCTAACACTAACCCGTACCCTAACCCTAAACCGTAACCTAAACCTAAACCTAACCCTAAACTTATCCCGTACGCTAACCCTATCCCTTACCATAAACCTAACCCTAACCCGTATCCTAACCCTAAACCTAACCCTTAGCCTAACCTGTACAATAACCCTAAACCTAACACTAACCCTAACCCTAACACTATCCCTAACCCATACTCTAACCCTAACACTAACCTTAACCATACTCTAACCCTAACCCTAACACTCACCCTAACCCTAACCCGCTGTAACCCTAACCCGTACCATAACCAAACACTAACCCGTACCCTAACCCTAAACCTAACTCGTACCCTAACCCTAACCCTAACCCTAACCCTAAACCTGACCCTAACCCGTACCCTAACCTAACCTGTACTTTAACCCTAACCCTAACCCTAACTCGTACACTAAACCTAACCCTAACACTAACTCGTATCCTAAACCTAACCCAAACACTGACCCTAAACCTAACACTAACCCGTACCCTATGCATAACCCATAACCTAACCCTAACCCTAAACCTAAGCCTAACCCTAACCCGTACCCTAAACCTAACCCTAACCCTTGACCTAAACCGTACCCAAACCTATCCTGTACCCTACCTCTAACACGTACCCAAACACTAACAGTAACCCTAACCCATAACCTAGCACTAACCTAACCCTAACCCTAACCCTAACCATACTCTAACATTAACCCTAACCCTCACCCTAACCCTACGCCGTACTGTAACCCTAACCCGTACTAAACCCTATCCCTCACCCGTACACTAACCCTAACCCTAACTCGTACCCTAACCCTAACCCTAAACCTGACCCTAAACCTAACCCTAACCCGTACCCTAAATCTAACCCGTAATTTAAACCTAACCCTAAACCTAACCTGTACCCTAAACCTAACCCTAACACTGACTCGTACCCTACACCTAACCCTAACCCTGACCCTAACCCTAACCCTAACCCGTACCCTAAGCATAACCCATACCCTAACCCTAACCCTAAACCTAACGCTAACCCTAACCCGTACCCTAAACCTAACCCTAACCCTTGACCTAATCCGTACCCAAACCTATCCCGTACCCTAACCCGAACCCTAACCCGTACCCAAACCCTAACAGTAACCCTAACCCATAGCCTAGCGCTAACCCTAATCCTAACCCTAACACTATCCTGGACCCAAAACCTAACCCTAACCCTGACCCTAACACTAACCCTATCCCGTACCCTAACCCTAAACCGTACCTGAACACTAACACTAAACCTAACCCATACCCTAAACCTAAACGTAACCCTAGCCCGAACCCAAACCCTAACCCTAACCCTAACCCGCACATTAAACCTAACCCTAACCCTAGACCTAACACGTACACTAATCCTATCCCGTACCCTAAACTTAACCCTAACGCGTACCGTGTCCCTAACACTAACCCTAACCCTAACCCTAACCCGTACACTAACCCTAACCAAACCTTAACCCTAAACCTAACCCGTACCCTAACCCTACCCGTAGCCTATTCCTAACTCTAACCCTAACCCCTAACCCTAAGCCTAAACGTAACCCGTACCCGAACCCGTACCCAAACGGTAAACCTAACCCGTACCGGAACACTAACCCAAATCCGTACTCTAAACCTAACCATAACCCTAACCCTAACCCTAACCCGCACCCTAAACTTAACCCTAACCCTAACCCAAACCATAACCCTTAACCGTAACCTAACCCTAACACATAACCTAACCTTAACCCTAACCTTAACCATAACCCTAATCCGTAAGCTAACCCTAAAACTAATCCGGACCCTAACCCCAACCCTAACCCTAACAAGTACACTAACACTAACCCTATCCCTAACCCTAACCCTAAACCTAACCCAAACCTTACACTAACCCTAACCCATCCCGCACCCTAAACCTAACCCTAACACGTACCCTAACCCTAAACCTAACCCTAACACTAACCCTAACCTGTACTCTAACCCTAACCCTAACCCTAACCCGTACTCTAACCCTAACCCTAACCCTAACACTAACCCTACCCCGTACTCTAACACTAACCCTAATCCTAACCCTAACTCGTACCATAACCCTAACCCTAACCCTAACCCTAACCCTAACACTAACACTAACCCTAACCCGTACTCTATCCCTAACCCTAACCGTATTCTAACCCTAACCCTAACCCTCACCCTAACCCTAACACGTACTGTAAACCTAACCCATACCATAACCCTAACCCTAAACTTAACCGTAACCCTAACCCATACGCTAACCCTAAAACTAACCCGTAACCTAACCACAACCCTAGCCCTAACCCATACCCTAACCCTATCCCTAACGCTAACCCTGACCCTAAACCTAAACCTAACCCGTACCCTATCCCTAACCCTAACCCTAACCCTAACCCTCACCTAAACCTAAACCTAACCCGAACCCTAACCCTAACCCGTTACCTAAAACTAACCCTAAACCTAAACTTAACCCCTACGCTAACCCTATCCCGTACCCTAAACCTAACCCAAACCCGTACCCTAAACCTAACCCTAACCCTATCCGCACTCTAACCCTAATCCTAACCCTAACCCTAACACTAACCCTAGCCCGTACTCTAACACTAACCCTAACCCTAAACGTAACCCTAACCAATTAGCTAACCCTAACCTGTACCCTAACACTAACCCTAACCCTAACACTATCCCTAACCCATACTCTAACCCTAAACCTAACCCTATCTCTAAACCAAACCCGTACTATAACCCTAAACCTAACCCTAACCTTAAACCTAATCCTAACCCGTACTCTAACCCTATCCCTTAGCCTACCACTAACTCTAACCCTAACCCCTAAACCTAACCCTAACCCTTACCTAACCCGTAACCAAACGGTAAACCTAACCCGTACCATAACACTAACCCAAACCCGTACTCTAACCCTAACCCTAACCCTAACCCTAACCCTAACCCTAACACCAAACCGCACTCTAAAATTAACCCTAACCCTATCGCTAACCATAACCCTTAACCGTACCCTAAACCTAACCCTAACTCATACCCTAACCCTAACCCTGACCCTAACCCTAACCCGTACACTAACCCTAACCTGTACCCTAACCCTAACCCTAACCCTAACCCTAACCCTAACCCGTACCCAAACCTATCACGTACTCTAACCCTAACCCTAACCCATATCCAAACCCTACGAGTAACCCTAACCCATACACTAGCGCTAACCCTAACCCTAACCCTAAGCCTAACCACACCCTAAAACTAAACCTAACCGTAACCCTAACCATAACCCTTACCCGTACCCTAACCCTTATCCATAACCTAACACTAACCCTAACCTTAACCATAACCCTAAACCATATCCTAACCCTAAATCTAACCCGTAATGTAACCCAAACCCTAACCCTAAACCGTACCATTACCCTATCCCTAATTCTAACCCTGACCCTAAACCTAACCCTAACCCATACCCTAACCCTAACCCGAACCTAAACCTAACCTTAACCCGTACCCTAACCCTAAACGGTAACCTAAATCTAAACCTAACACTAAACTTATCCCATACACTAACCCTATCCCGTACCCTAAACCTAACCCTAACCTGTACCCTAACTCTAACCCTAACCCTAACCCTATCCGTACACTATCCCTAACCCTAACCCTAACACTAACCCTAACCCATATTCTAAACCTAACCCTAACCCTAAACCTAACCCTAACCCATACTCTAACCCTAACCCGTACCCTAACACTGACCCTTACCCTAACCCTAAACCTAACCCGTACCCTAAACCTAAACGTAACCCTTGACCTATACTGTACCCAAACCTAATTCGTAACCTAACCCTAACCCTAACCCGTACCCAAACCCTAACAGTAACCCTAACCATACCCTAGCGCTAACCCTAAACCTAACCCTAAGCCTAAACCGCACCCTAAACCTAAACCTAACCATAACCCTAACCATAATCCTTACCCGTACCCTAAACCTAACACATAACCTAACACTAACCCTAACATTAACCGTAACCCTAACCTGTACCATAACCCTAAAAATAACCCGTACCATAAACCCAACCCTAACCCTATCCCGTACCATAAACCTATCCCTAATCCTAACCCGTACCCAAACCCTAAACATAACACATACCCTAACCCTAACACTAACCCTAAACCTTACCCTAACCCGTACCCAAACGGTAAACCTAACCCGTACCCTAACACGAACCCAAACCCGTACTCTAACCCTAACCCTAACCCTAACCATAACCCACACCCTAAACTTAACCCTAACCCTAACCCAAAACATAACCCTTAACCATAACCTAACCCTAACCCATACCCTAACCCTAACCCTAAACTTAACCGTAACCCTAACCCATACCCTAACCCCAAAACTAACCCGTACCGTGACCCCAAACCTAACCCTAACCCGTACCCTAACACTAACCTTAAATCTAACCCTGACACTAAACCTAACCCTAACCCTTACAAAATCCTAACACTAACCCTATCTCTCACCCAAAGTCTAACCCTAACCCGAACCCTAACCCTAACCCGTGACCTAAACCTAACCATAACCCTAAACTTAACATGTACGCTAACCCTATCCTGTATCCGAAACTTACCCCTAACCCGTATCCTAACCCTAAACCTAACCCTAAGCCTAAACCGTACATTAAACCCAAACCTAACCCTAATACTAACCCAACCCCGTACTCTAACCCTAACCCTAACCCTAACCCTAAACCGTACACTAACCCTAACCCTAACACCAAACCTAACACTAATCCTACCCATGCTCTAACCCTAAACTTAACCCTAACCCTAACCCGTACCCTAATCCTAACCCTAACACTAACCCTAACACTAACCCTAACCAGTACTATCCCTAACCCAAACCCTAACCCTAATCGTACTCTAACCCTAACCCTTACCCTCAACCAAACCCTAACCTGTACTGTAACCCTAACCGGTACCATAACCCTAACCCTAACCCGAACCCTAACCCTAACCCTAACCCTATACGTACACTAACCCTAAACCTAACCCTAACACTAACCCTAACCCGTACTCTAACCCCAACCCTAACCCTAAAACTAACCCTAACCCGTACTCTAACCCTATCCCATAACCTAACACTAACCCTTACCTTAACCCTAAAACTAACCCGTACCCTAACCCTGAACGTAACTCTAACCCGTCCCCAAACCCTAACCCTAACACGTACCCTAACCCTAACTCTAACCCTACACTATCCCTAACCCGTACCCAAACGGTAAAACTAACCCGTACCCTAACACTAAACCAAACCCGTACTCTAACCCTAACCCTAACCCTAACCCGTACCCTAACCCTAAACCTAACCCTAACACTAACCCTAACCCGTACTCTAACCCTAACCCTAACAATAACCCTACCCCATACTCTAACACTAACCCTAACCCTAACCCTAAACCTAACCCTAACCCTAACACAAACCCTAACCCATACTCTAACCCTAACCCTAACCCTAACCGTTATCTACCCTAACCCTAACCCTCACCCTAACTGTAACCCGTACTGTAACCCTAACCCGTACCATAACCCTAAGCCAAACACGTACCCTAACCCTAAACCTAACCAAACCCTAACCCTAACACTAACGCTAACACGTACTCTAACCCTAACCCGAACCCTAACCATACGCTAACCTTAAACCTAAACCTCACCCTAACCCTAACCCGTACTGTAACCCTAACCCGTACCATAACCCTAACCCTAACCCGTACCCTAACCCTAACCATGACCATAACCCTAACCCTAACCGGTAACCTAAACCTAACCCGTACTTTTAACCTAACCCTAACCCTAACCCGTACCATAAACCTAACCCTAACCCTAACTCGTACCCTAAACCTACCCTAACCCTGACCCTAACCCTAACTGTAACCCATACACTAAGCCTAACCCATACCCTAACCCTAAACCTAAACCTAACCCTAAACCTAACCCGAAACCTAAACGTACGCCTAACCCTCTACCTAACCCGTACCCAAACCTATCCCGTACCATAACCCTAACCCTAACCTGTACGCAAAACCTAACAGTAACCCTGGCCCATACCTAGCGCTAACACTAACCCTAAACCTAACCCGGACCCTAAACCTAACCCTAACCCTGACCCTAAAACTAACCCTATCTCGTACCCTAACCCTAAACCGTACACGAACCCTAACCCTAAACCTAACCCATACCCTAACGCTAAACGTAACCCTAGCCCGTACCCAAACCGTAACTCGAACCTTAATCCTAAACCTAACCGATAACCTAACCATACCAGTAGCCTAATCCTAACTCTAACCCTAACTCCTAAACCTAAGCCTAACCGTAACCCTTACCCGAACCCGTACCCAAACGGTAATCCTAACCCATACCCTGACACTAACCCAAACCCAAACTCTAACCCTAATCATAACCCTAACCCTAACCCTAACCCGCACCCTACACTTAACCCTAACCCTAACCCAAACCATAACCCTTAACCGTAACCTAACCCTAACCCATAACCTAACCCTAACCCTAACTTTAACCATAACCCCAATCCGTACCCAAACACTAAAACTAACCCATACCCTAACCCCTAACCTAACGCTAACCCGTACCCTAACACTAAACCTAACCCTAACCCTGACACTAAATCTAACCCTAACCCTTACACTAACCCTAACCCTAACCTAACCCGCACCCTAAACCTAATGCTAACCCGTACCCTAACCCTAAACCGTAACCTAAACCGAACCCTAACCCTAAACTTAACCCGTTCGCTAACCCTTTCCCGTACCCTAAAGCTAACCCTAACCCGTATCCTAACCCTAACCTAACCCTAAGCCTAACCCATACATTAACCCTTACCCTAACCCTAAAACTAATCCTACCCCGTCCTCTAAACCTAAACCTAAGCCTAACCCAAACCCGTACACTTAACCTATCCCTAACCCTAACTCGTATCCTAACCCTAACCCTAAACCTGACCCTAACCCTAAGCCTAACCCGTACCCGAAAACTAACCCATACCCTAACCCTAACCATAAACCTAACCCTCACCCTAACCCGTAACCTTAATCTAAACCTAACACTTGACCTAACCCGTACCCAAACGGTAAAACTAACCCAAACCGTAACAATAACACAAACCCGTACTCTAACCCTAACCCTTACCCTAACACTAACCCTAACCGTACTCTAACCCTAACCCTAACTCTAACCCTAACCTGTACCCTAACCCTAAACCTAACCCTAACACTATCCCTACACTGTATTCTAACCCTAACCCAAACCCTAACCCTAACCCGTACCCATACCCTAACCCTAACCCTAACACTAACCCTAACCCGTACTCTAACCCTAACCCTTACCCTAACTGTACTCTAACCCTAACACTAACCCTCACCGTAACCCTATCCCATACCCTAAACCTAACCCATACCCTAACCCTAAACCTAAACCTAACCTGTACCCTAAACCTAACCCTAACACGTACCCTAACCCTAATCCTAACCCGTACCCTAAGCCTAACCCATACCCTAACCTTAACCCTAATCCAAACCCTAACCCTAACCGGTACCATAACCCTAACCCGAACCCTATCCCTTACCCTAACACTAACCCTAACCCTAACCCTAACCCCAACCCTAACCGTACTCTAAACCTAAACCTAACCCTCACCCTAAACCTAACGTGTACTGTAACCCTAACGCGTATCATAACCCTAACCCTAACCCTAAACTTAACCGTAACCCTGACCCATATCCTAACCCTTAAACTAACCCGTACCCTAACCCCAACCCTAACCCTAACCCGTATCCTAACCCTATCCCTAACGCTAACCCTGACCCTAAACCTAACCTTAACCCGTACCCTCACCCTAACCCTAACACTCATCTAAACCTAACCCTAACCCGTACCCTAAGCCGAACCCGTAACCTAAACCTAACCCTAACCCTAAACTTAACCCGTATGCTAACCCTATCCCGTACCCTAAACCTAACCCTAACCTGTACCCTCACCCTAACCCTAACCCTAACCCTATCCGTACTCTAACCCTAAACCTAACCCTAACCCTAACACTAACCCTAACCCGTACTCTAACACTAACCCTAAACCTAAATGTAACCCTAACCCGTACTCTAACCCTAACCTGTACCCTAACACTAACCCTAACCCTAACACTATCCCTAACCCGTACTATAACCCAAAACTTAACCCTAACTCTAACCCTAACCTGTACTATAACCCTAAACCTATCCCTAACCCTAAACCTAACACTAACCCATACTCTAACCCTAACCCGTAGCCTAACACTAACTCTTACGCTGACCCCTAACCCTAACCCTAACCCTAACCCTTAACCTAACCGCGTACCCAAACGGTAAACCTAACCCGTACCCTAACACAAACCCAAACCCGTACTCTAACCTTAACCCTAACCCTAAACCGCACCCTAAACTTAACCCTAACACTAACCCTAACCATAACACTTAACCGTACCTAACCTTAACACTAACTCGTACCCTAACCCTAACACTGACCCTAACCGTAACCCTAACCATAACCCTTACCCGTACACTAACCCGAACCCATAACCTAACACTAAACCTAACCTTAACCGTAACCTTAACCCGTAACCTAACCCTAAAACTAACCCGTACTGTAACCCCAACCCTAACCCTAACCCGAACCATAACCCTCTACCTAATCCTAACCCTGACCCTAAACCTAACCCTAACCTGTACCCTAACCCTAACCCGCACCTAAACCTAACACTAACCTGTACCCTAACCCTAAACCGTAACCAAACCTAAACCTAACCCTAAACTTATGCCGTACACTAACCCTATCCCATACCCTAAACCTAACCCTAACCCTAACTCGTTCCCTAACCCTAAACCTAACCCTGACCCTAACCCTAACCCTAACCCGTACCCTAAACCTAACCATACCCTAACCCTAAGACTAAACCTAACCCTAACCCAATCCCGTACCCTAAAACTAACCCTAACCCTGTCCTAACCCGTATCCAACCCTATCCCGTACCCTAACTCTAACCCTAACCCGTACCCAAACCCTAAGAGTAACCCTAACCCATACCCTAGCGCTAACACTAACCCTAACCCAAAGCCGAACCCGCACCCTAAACCTAAACCTAACTGTAAACCTAACCATAACCCTTACCCAAACCCTAACACTAACCCATAACATAACACTAACCCTAACCTTAACCGTAACCCTAACCCGTACCCTAACCCTAAAACTAACCCGTACCATAACCCCAACCCTAGCCCTAACCCGTACCATAACCCCATCCCTAAACCTAACCCTGACCCTAAACCTAACCCTAACCTGTACGCTAAGCCTAACCCTCACCTAAAACTAAACCTAAACCGTACCCTAACCCTAACCCGTAATCTAACCTAAACCTAACCCTAAAATTGTCCCGTACACTAACCCTATCCCATACCCAAAACCTAACCCTAACCTGTACCCTAAACCTAACCCTAACCAGTACCCTAACCCTAACCTGTAACCTAAACCTAACCCTAACTCTAAACTTAACCTGAACACTAAACCTATTCCGTACCCTAAACCTAACCCTAACCCGTACACTAACCCTAACCCTAACCCTAACAATATCCGTACACTAACCCTAACACTAACCCTAACCCGTACTCTAACACTAAACCTAACCCTAAACCTAACCCTTACAGGTACTCTAACCTTAACCCGCACCCTAACACTAACCCTTACCCTAACCCTAAACCTAAACGGTACCCTAACCCTAAACGTAACCCTAACCCTAACCCATACCCAAACCCGAACCCTAACCCGAACCGTAACCCGCACATTAAACCTAACACTAACCCTAGACCTAACACGTACACTAACCCTATCCCATACCCTAACCTTAACCCTAACCCGTACCGTGTCCCTAACACTAACCCTAACCCTAACCCTAACCCGTACCCTAACCCTAACCAAACCTTAACCCTAACCCTAACCGGTACCCTAACCCTACCCGTAGCCTATTCCTAACTCTAACCCTAACCCCTAACCCTAAGACTAACCATAACCCGTACCCGAACCCGTACCCAAACGGTAAACCTAACCCGTACCGGAACACTAACCCAAATCCGTACTCTAACCCTAACCGTAACCCTAACCCTAACCCGCACCCTAAACTTAACCCTAACCCTAACCCAAACCATAACCCTTAACCGTAACCTAACCCTAACACATAACCTAACCCTAACCCTAACCTTAACCATAACCCTAATCCGTAAGCTAACACTAAAAGTAACCCGGACCCTAACCCAAACCCTAAACCTAACAAGTACCCTAACACTAACCCTATCCCTAACCCTGACCCTAAACCTAACCCAAACCTTACACTAACGCTAACACTAACCCAACTCGCACCCTAAACCTAACCCTAACCCGTACCCTAACCCTAACCCGTAACCTAAACCGAAACCTAACTCTAAACTTAAACCGTTCGCTAACCCTATCCCGTACCCTAAACCTAATCCTAACCCGTATCTTAACCCTAACCTAACCCTAAGCCTAAACCGTACTTTAACCCCAACCGTAACCCTAACACTAACCCTACCCATACTCTAACCCTAACCCTAACCCTAAACCGTACCCTAAACCTAAACCTAACCTTAACTCGTACCCTATCCCTAACAGTAAACCTGACCCTAACCCTAACCCTAACCCATACACTAAACCTAACCCATACCCTAACCCTAACCCTAAACCTAACCCTAACCCAAACCCGTACCCTAAACCTAACCCTAACCCTTGACCTAACCCGTACCCAAACCTATCACATACCCTAACCCTAACCCTAACCCGTACCCAAAACCTAACAGTAACCCTAACCCATACCTTAGCGCTAACCCTAACCCTAACCCTAACCCTAAGCCTAACCCGCACCCTAAACCTAAACCTAAACCTAACCCTAACCATAACCCATACCCGTACCCTAACCCTAACCCATACCCTAACAATAACCCTAACCTTAACCGTAACCCTAACCCGTACTCTAACCCTAAAACTAACCCGTACCCTAACCCTAACCCATACCATAATCCTATCCCTAACCCTAACCCTGAACCTAAACCTAACCCAAACCCGTACTCTAACCCTAACCCTAACCCTAACACTAAACCTAACCGTACACTAACACTAACCCTAACCCTAACCCTAACCCTAACCCTAACCCTAACCCGTACCCTAAACCTAACCCTAACCCTAACCCTAAAACTAGCCCTAACCCATACTCTAACCCTAACCCTAACCCTAACACTAACCCTAACACTAACCCTACCCCGTACTCTAACACTAACCCTAATCCTATCCCTAACTCATACCGTAACCCTAACCCTGACCCTAACCCTAACACTAACCGTAACCTGTACTCTATCCCTAACCCTAACCGTATTCTAACCCTAAACCTAACCCTCACCCTAACCCTAACCCGTACTGTAACCCTAACCCATACCATAACCCTAAACCTAAACCGTAACCTAACCCTAACCCTAATTCTTACCCTAAACCTAATCCTAACCGTGACCCAAACCCTAACCCTAACCCGTATCCTTAACCTAACCCATACCCTAACCCTAAACCTAACCCTAACCCGTGCTCTAACCCTATCCCGTACACTAACACTAACCCTAATCCTAAACCTTGACCTAACCCGTAACCTAACCCTAAACCTAACCCGTACCCAAAGCCTAACAGAAACCCTAAACCATACCCTAACGCTAACACTAACCCTAACCCTAACTCTAACCATTACCCGTACCCTAACCCTAACCCATACCCTAACCCTAACCCTAAACTTAACCGTAACCCTGACCAGTACCCTAAACCTAAAATTAACCCTGACCAGTACCCTAAACCCAACCCTAACCCTAACCCGTACCCTAACCCTGACCCCAACCCTAACCCTAACCCACACCTAAACCTAACCGTAACCTGTAACCTAACCCTAAACCTAACCCTAAACTTAACCCGTACGCTAACCCTAACCCGTACAATTAACCTAACCCTAACCCGTAAACTAACCCTAAACCTAACCCTAAGCCTAACCCGTACATTAACCCTAACCCTGACATTAACACTAACCATACCCCGTACTCTAACCCTAACCCTAACTCTAACCCTAACCCGTACCCTAACCCTAACCCTAACCCTAACCTAACACTAACCGTACCCCGTACTCTAACCCTAAAAAAAACCCTAAACCTAACCCATATCCTAAACCTAACCATAACCGTAAACCTAACACTAACCCTAACCCGTACTCTAACACTAACGCTAACCCTAAAACTAACCCTAACCCGTACTCTAACCCTAACCTAACACTAACACTAACCCTACCCCATACTCTAACACTAACCCTAATCCTAACCCTAACTCGTACCCTAACCCTAACCCTAACCCTAACCCTAACACTAACCCTAACCCGTACTCTATCCCTAACCCTAACCGTATTCTAACCCTAACCCTAACCCTCACCCTAACCCTAACACGTACTGTAACCCTAACCCATAACATAACCCTAAACCTAACCCGTACCATAACCCTAACCCTAATTCGTACCCTAACCCTAACCCTCACCCTGACCCTAACCCTAACCCTATCCCGTATCCTAAACCTAACCCATACCCTAACCCTAACCCTAAACTTAACCGTAACCCTGACCAGTACCCTAAACCTAAAATTAAGCCGGACCCTAACTCCAACCCTAACCCTAACCCGTACCCTAACCCTAACCCTAACCCTAACCCTAACCCTAACCCACACCTAAACCTAAACCTAACCCGTAACCTAAGCCTAACCCTAAACCTAAACTTAACCCGTACACTAACCCTATCCCGTACTGTTTACCAAACCCTATCTCGTAACCTTACCCTAAACCTAACCCCAACCCTAACACTAGCCCTTTCCCTAATCCTATCCCTAACGCTAACCCTGACCCTAAACCTAACCCTAAACTGTACCCTAACCCTAACCCTAACCCTCACCTAAACCTAACACTATCCCGTAACCTAAACCTAAACCTAAACCTAAACCTAAACTTAACCCATACGCTTACCCTAACCCGTACCCTAACTCCAACCCTAACCCTAATACGTACCCTAACACTAACCCTAAATCTAACCCTGACCCTAAACCTAACCCTAACCCTTACACTAATCCTAACACTAACCCTAACCCGCACCCAAAATCTAACCCTAACCCGAACCCTAACCCGATCCCGTGACCTAAACTTAACCATAACCCTAAACTTAACCTATACGCTAACCCTAACCTGTACCCGAAACCTACCCCTAACCCGTATCCTAACCCTAACCTAACCCTAAGCCTAAACCGTACATTAAACCCAAACCTAACCCTAACACTAACCCTACCACGTACTCTAACCCTAACCCTAACCCTAACCCGTACACTAACCCTAACCCTAACCCTAACCCTAACACTAATCCTACCCGTACTCTAACCCTAAACCTAACCCTAACGCTAACCCGTACCCTAACCCTAACCCTAACACTAACCCAAACCTGTACTCTAACCCTAACCCTAACCCTAACCCTAACCCTAACCCTAATCGTACTCTAACCCTAACCCTAACCCTCAACATAAACCTAACTTGTTCTGTAACCCTAACAGGTACCATAATCCTAACCCTAACCTGTACCCTAAACCTAACCCTAACCCTATCCGTACACTAACCCTAACCCACACCCTAACACTAACCCTAACCCGTACTCTAACCCCAACCCTAACCCTAAAACTAACCCTAACCCGTACTCTAACCCTATCCCGTAACCTAACACTAACACTTACCCTAACCATAAAACTAACTAGTACCCTAACCCTGAACGTAATTCTAACCCGTCCCCAAACCTTAACCCTAACACGTACCTTAAACCTGACCCTAACCCTAACAATTTCCCTAACCCGTACCCAAACGGTAAAACTAACCCCTACCCTAACACTAACGCAAACCCGTACTCTACCCTTATCCCTTAACCTAACACTAACCCTACCCCGTACTCTAACCCTAAACCTAACCCTAACCCGTACCCTAACCCTAAACCTAACCCGTACTCTAACCCTACCCCAAACCCTAACACAAAACATACCCCGTACTCTAACACTAACCCTAAACCTAACCATAACCCGTACCCTAACCCTAAACCTAACCCTAACCCTAACACTAACCCTAACCCGTACTCTAACCCTAACCCTAACCCTAACCGTATTCCAACCCTAAACCTAACCCTCACCCTAACCGTAACCCGTAGTGTAACCCTAACCCGTACCATAACCCTAACCCTAACCCGTACCCTAACCCTAAACCTAACCCTAACCCTAACCCTAACACTAACGCTAACACGTACTCTAACCTTAACCCGAATCCTAACCATACTCTAACCCTAACCCTAACCCTACCCTAACCCTAACCCGTACTGTAACCCTAACCCGTACCATAACCCTAACCTTAACCCGTACCCTAAACCTAAACCTAACACTTGACCTAACCCATACCCAAACGGTAAAACTAACCCGTACCCTAACACTAACCCAAACCCGTATTTTAACCCTAACCCTTACCCTAACACTAACCCTAACCCTAACACTATCCCTACCCCGTACTCTAACCCTAACCCAAACCCTAACCCTAACCCGTACTCATACCCTAACCCTAACCCAAACCCTAAAACTAACCCTAACCCGTACTCTAACCCTAAAACTTACCCTAACCGTACTCTAACCCTAACACTAACCCTCACCCTAACCATATCCCATACCGTAAACCTAACCCAAACCCTAACCCTAAACCTAACCCTAACCTCTATCCTAAACCTAACCCTAACCCGTACCCTAACCCTAATCCTAACCCATACTCTAAGCCTAACCCATACCCTAAACCTAACCCTAATCCTAAACCTAACCCTAACCGGTATCTAAACCTAACCCCAACCCTATCCCTAACCTGTACTGTAACACTAACCCAAAACCTAACTCGTACCCGTACCCGTACCCTAACCCTAACCCTAACCCTAACACTTACCCTAACCCGTACTCTAAACCTAACCCTAACCCTAACACTATCCATACCCCGTACTCTAACCCTAACCCAAACCCTAACCCTAACCCGTACCATAACCCTAACCCGAACCCTAACCCTTACCCTAACACTAACCCTAACCCTAACCCTAACCCTAACCGTACTCTAAACCTAAACCTAACCCTCACCCTAACCCTAACCCGTACTGTAACCCTAACCCGTAACATAACCCTAACCCTAACCCTAAACTTAACCATAACCCTGACCCGTACCCTAACCCTAAAACTAACCCGTACCCTAACACCAACCCTAACCCTAACCCGTACCCTAACCCTATCCCTAACGCTAACCCTGACCCTAAACCTAACCCTAACCCGTACCCTAACCCTAACCCTAACCCTCACCTAAACCTAACCCTAACCCGTACCCTAAGCCTAAACAGTAACCGAAACCTAACCCTAACCCTAAACTTAACCCGTACGCTAACCCTATCCTGTACCCTAAACCTAACCCTAACCCGTACCCTAACCCTAACCCTATCCGTACTCTAACCCTAAACCTAACCCTAACCCTAATACTAACCCTAACCCGTACGCTAACCCTAACCCTAACCCTAAACGTAACCCTAACCCGTACTCTAAACCTATCCCATACCCTAACACTATCCCTAACCCTAACGCTATCGCTAACCCGTACTCTAACCCAAAACCTAAACCTAACTATAACCCTAACCCGTACTATAACCCTAAACCTAACCCTAACGCTAAACCTAACACTAAACCATACTCTAACCCTAAATCGTAGCCTAACACTAACTCTTACCCTAACACCTAACCCTAACCTTCTCCCTAACCATTACCCTAACCCGTACCCAAACGGTAAACCTAACCCATACCCTAACACTAACCCAAACCCATACGCTAACCCTCACCCTAACCCTAACCCTAACCCTAAACCGCACACTAAACTTAACCCTAACACTAACCCTAACCATAACCCTTAACCGTACCTAAACCTAACCCTAACTCATACCCTAACCCTAACACTGACCCTAACGGTAACCCTAACCATAACCCTTACCCGTACCCTAACCCTAACCCATAACCTAACACTAACCCTAACCTTAACCGTAACCTTAACCCGTACCCTAAACCTAAAATTAACCCCTACTGTAACCCCAACCCTAACCCTAACCCGTACCATAATCCTATCCCTAATCATAACCCTGACCCTAAACCTAACCCTAACCCGTACCCTAACCCTAACCCACACCTAAACCTAACACTAACCCGTACCCTAACCCTAAACCGTAACCTAAACCTAAACCTAACCCTAAACTTATCCCGTACGCTAACCCTATCCCTTACCATAAACCTAACCCTAACCCGTATCCTAACCCTAAACCTAACCCTTAGCCTAACCTGTACAATAACCCTAAACCTAACACTAACCCTAACCCTAACACTATCCCTAACCCATACTCTAACCCTAACACTAACCTTAACCATACTCTAACCCTAACCCTAACACTCACCCTAACCCTAACCCGCTGTAACCCTAACCCGTACCATAACCAAACACTAACCCGTAGCCTAACCCTAAACCTAACTCGTACCCTAACCCTAACCCTAACCCTGACCCTAAACCTGACCCTAACCCGTACCCTAACCTAACCTGTACTTTAACCCTAACCCTAACCCTAACTCGTACACTAAACCTAACCCTAACACTAACTCGTACCCTAAACCTAACCCAAACACTGACCCTAAACCTAACACTAACCCGTACCCTGTGCATAACCCATAACCTAACCCTAACCCTAAACCTAAGCCTAACCCTAACCCGTACCCTAAACCTAACCCTAACCCTTGACCTAAACCGTACCCAAACCTATCCTGTACCCTACCTCTAACACGTACCCAAACACTAACAGTAACCCTAACCCATAACCTAGCGCTAACCTAACCCTAACCCTAACCCTAACCATACTCTAACATTAACCCTAACCCTCACCCTAACCCTACGCCGTACTGTAACCCTAACCCGTACTAAACCCTAACCCTCACCCGTACACTAACCCTAACCCTAACTCGTACCCTAACCCTAACCCTAAACCTGACCCTAAACCTAACCCTAACCCGTACCCTAAATCTAACCTGTAATTTAAACCTAACCCTAAACCTAACCCGTACCCTAAACCTAACCCTAACACTGACTCGTACCCTACACCTATCCCTAACCCTCACCCTAACCCTAACCCTAACCCGTACCCTAAGCATAACCCATACCCTAAACCTAACCCTAAACCTAAAGCTAACCCTAACCTGTACCCTAAACCTAACCCTAACCCTTGACCTAATCCGTACCCAAACCTATCCCGTACCCTAACCCGAACCCTAACCCGTACCCAAACCCTAACAGTAACCCTAACCCATAGCTTAGCGCTAACCCTAATCCTAACCCTAACACTATCCTGGACCCAAAACCTAACCCTAACCCTGACCCTAACACTAACCCTATCCCGTACCCTAACCCTAAACCGTACCTGAACACTAACACTAAACCTAACCCATACCCTAAACCTAAACGTAACCCTAGCCCGAACCCAAACCCTAACCCTAACCCTAACCCGCACATTAAACCTAACCCTAACCCTAGACCTAACACGTACACTAATCCTATCCCGTACCCTAAACTTAACCCTAACCCGTACCGTGTCCCTAACACTAACCCTAACCCTAACCCTAACCCATACACTAACCCTAACCAAACCTTAACCCTAAACCTAACCGGTACCCTAACCCTACCCGTAGCCTATTCCTAACTCTAACCCTAACCCCTAACCCTAAGCCTAACCGTAACCCGTACCCGAACCCGTACCCAAACGGTAAACCTAACCCGTACCGGAACACTAACCCAAATCCGTCCTCTAAACCTAACCGTTACCCTAACCCTAACCCTAACCCGCACCCTAAACTTAACCCTAACCCTAACCCAAACCATAACCCTTAACCGTAACCTAACCCTAACACATAACCTAACCTTAACCCTAACCTTAACCATAACCCTAATCCGTAAGCTAACCCTAAAACTAACCCGGACCCTAACCCCAACCCTAACCCTAACAAGTACACTAACACTAACCCTATCTCTAACCCTAACCCTAAACCTAACCCAAACCTTACACTAACCCTAACCCTAACCCAACCCGCACCCTAAACCTAACCCTAACCCGTACCCTAACCCTAACCCGTAACCTAAACCGAAATCTAAACCTAAATTTAAACCGTTCGCTAACCCTATCCCGTACCCTAAACCTAATCCTAACCCATACCTTTACCCTAACCTAACCCTAAGCCTAAACCATAGTTTAACCCCAACCCTAACCCTAACACTAACCCTACCGTACTCTAACCCTAACCCTAACCCGTACCCTAAACCTAACCCTAACCTTAACTCGTACACTATCCCTAACAGTAAACCTGACCCTAAACCTAACCCTAACCCGTACCCTAAACCTAACCCATACCCTAAACCTAACCCTAAACCTAACCCTAACCCTAACCCATACCCTAAACCTAACCCTAACCCTTGACCTAACCCGTACCCAACCTTATCCCGTACCCTAACCCTAACCCTAACCCGTACCCAAAACCTAACAGTAACCCTAACACATACCTTAGTGCTAAGCCTAACCCTAACCCTAAGCTTAACCCGCACCCTAAACCTAAACCTAACCCTAACCCTAACCATAACCCTTACCCATACCCTAACCCTAAACCATACCCTAACAATAACCCTAACCTTAACCATAACCCTAACCCGTACCCTAACCCGAAAACTAACCCGTACCCTAACCCCAACCCTAACCCTAACCCATACCATAATCCTATCCCTAACCCTAACCCTGACCCTAAACCTAACCCTAACCCGTACCCTAACCCTAACCCGCACCTAAACTTAACCTTAACCGGTACACTAACTCTAACCCATAACCTAAACCTAACCCTAACCCTAAACTTAACCCGTACACTAACCCTATCCTGTACCCAAAACCTAACCCTAAACTGTACCCTAACCCTAACCCTAACCCTAACACTATCCGTACCTAAACCTAACCCTAAACCTAACACTAATCCTAACCAGTACTCTAACCCGAAACCATAACCCTAAACATAACCCTAACCCGTGCTCTAAACCTATGCCGTACCCTAACACTAACCCTTACCCTAACCATAAACCTAACCCGTACCCTAACCCTAAACGTAACCCTAACACCTACCCAAACCCTAACCCTAACACGTACCCTAAACCTAACCCTAACCCTTACCCTAACCCGTACCCAAATGGTAAAACTAACCTGTACCCTAACACTAACCCTAAACAGTACTCTAACCCTAACCCTAACCCTAACACTAACCCTACACCATAATCTAACACTAACCCTAATCCTAACCCTAACTCGTACCAAAACCCTAACCCTCACCGTAACCCTAACACTAACCCTAACCCATACTCTATCCCTAACCCTAACCGTATTCTAACCCTAAACCTAACCCTCACCCTAACCCTAACCCATACTGTAACCCTAACCCATAACATAACCTTAAACCTAACCCGTATCCTAACCCTAACCCTAATTCTTACCCTAACCCTAACCCTAACCCTGACCCAAACCCTAACCCTAACCCGTATCCTAAAACTATACAATACCCTAACCCTAAACCTAACCCTAACCCGTGCTCTAACCCTATCCCGTACACTAACACTAACCCTAATCCTAAACCTTGACCTTATTCGTAACCTACCCCTAAACCTAACCCGTACCCAAACCCTAACAGTAACCCTAAACCACACCCTAACGCTAACACTAACCCTAACCCTAACTCTAACCATTACCCGTACCCTAACCCTAACCCATTCCCTAACCCTAACCCTAAGCTTAACTGTAACCCTGACCAGTACCCTAAACCTAAAATTAACCCGTACCCTAACCCTAACCCGTACCCTAACCCTAACCCTAACCCTAACTCACACCTAAACCTAACCCTAACCCGTAACCTAAGACTAAATTTAACCCTAAACTTGACCCGTACGCTAACCCTATCCCGTACAATTAACCTAACCCTAACCCGTAAACTAACCCTAAACCTAACCCTAAGCCTAACCCGTACATTAACCCTAACCCTGACACTAACACTAACCCTACCCCGTACTCTAACCCTAACCCTAACTCTAACACTAACCCGTACCCTAACCCTAACCCTAACCCTAACACAACCCTACCCCATACTCTAACCCTAACAAAAACCCTAACCCTAACCCATACCCTAAACCTAACCCTAACCCTAACACTAACCCTAACCCGTACTCTAACCCTAACCCTAACCCTAACCCTAACCCTAACCCTAACCCTAACAGTAACTCTAACCCGTACTCTAACCCTAACCCTAACACTAACACTAACCCTACCCCGTACTCTAACACTAACCCTAATTCTAACCCTAACTCGTACCCTAACCCTAACCCTAACCCTAACCCTAACACTAAACCTAACCCGTACTCTATCCCTAACCCTAACCGTATTCTAACCCTAAACTTAACCCTCACCCTAACCCTAACACGTACTGTAACCCTAACCCATACCATAACCCTATACCTAACCAGTACCCTAAACCTAACCCTAATTCGTACCCTAACACTAACCCTCACCCTGACCCTAACCCTAACCCGTATCCTAAACCTAACCCATACCCTAACCCTAAACCTAACTCTAACCCGTACTCTAACCCTATCCCGTACCCTAACACTAACCCTAATCCTAACCCTTGACCTAACCCGTAACCTAACCCTAAACCTAACCCGTACCCAAACCTTAACAGTAACCCTAAACCATACCCTAGCGCTCACACTAACCCTAACCCTAAATCTAACCATTAACCGTACACTAAACCTAACCCATACCCTAACCCTAACCCTAAACTTAACCGTAACCCTGACCAGTACCCTAAACCTAAAATTAACCCGGACCCTAATGCCAACCCTAACCCTAACCCATACCCTAAACCTAAACCTAACCCTAACCCACACCTAAACCTAACCCTAACCCATAACCTAAGCCTAACCCTAAACCTAAAGTTAACCCATACGCTAACCCTATCCCGTACCCTTAACCAAACCCTAACCGTAACCTAACCCTAAACCTAACCCCAACCCTAACACTAACCCTTACCCTAACCCTATCCCTAACACTAAACCTGACCCTAAACCTAACCCTAAACTGTACCCTAAACCTAACCCTAACCATCACCTAAACCTATCCCTAACCCGTACCCTAACCCTAACCCGTAACCTACACCTAAACCTAACCCTAAACTTAACCCATACGCTAACCCTAACCCGTACCCTAAACCTAACCCATACCCTAATCCTAACCCTAAACCTAACCCTTACCCTATCCCGTACCCTATACCTAATCTGAACCCTTGACCTAACCCATACCCAACCTTATCCGTACCCTAACCCTAACCCTAACCCGTACCCAAAACCAACAGTAACCCTAACCCATACCATAGCGCTAAACGTAACCCTGACCCTAAGCCTAACCCGAACCCTAAACCTAAACCTAACCCTAACCCTAACCATAACCCTTACCCGTACCCTATCCCTAACCCATACCCTAAACCTAACCCGCAACGAAACCGTACCTTAACCTGTACCCTAACCCTAACCCGTAACCTAAACCTAAACCTAACCCGAAACTTATCCTGTACACTAAACCTATTACGTACCCTAAACCTAACCCTAACCCTAACCCTAACCCTAACCCTAACCCTAACCCTAATAATAACCCTATTCCATACTCTAACCCTAACCCTAACCCTAACCCTAACACTAACCCTAACATGTACTCTAAACCTAACGCTAAACCTAAACGTAACCCTAACCCGTTATCTAACACTAACCAGTACCCTAACACTAACCCTAACCCTAACACTATCCAGAACCCGTACCCTAAACCTAAACGTAACCCTAACCTGTACCCAAACCCTAACCCTAACACGTACCCTAAATGTAACCCTAACGCGCACACTAAAACTAACCCTAAACCTAGACCTAACACATACACTAAACCTATCCTGTACTGTAACCTTAAACCTAACACGTACCGAAATCCTAACACTAACCCTAACCCTAACCCTAACCCTAACCCTAACCCAGAGACTAACCCTAACCCGAACCCTAACCCTAACCCAAACGCTCAACGTACCCTAACCCTAACCCTAACCATAACCCGTACCCTAACACTAACCCTTAACCTAACCCTAAACCTAACCCATACCCTAACCCTAAACGTAACTCTAACCCGTACCCAAACCCTAACCCTAACACGTACCCTAACCCTAACGCTATCCCTAAACAGCACACTAAACCTAACCCAAACCCTAGACCTAACACGTACACTAAACCTATCCTGTACCGTAACCTTAACCCTAACCCATACCGTAACCCTAACACTAACCCTAACCCTAAACCGTACACTAACCCTAACCCTAACCCTAAACTTACCCTAACGCTAACCCTAACCCTAACACTAACCCTTACCCGTACTCTAACCTAACCCTAACCCTAAACCTAAACCTAACCCGTACTCTAACCCTAACCCTAACCCTAACACTAACCATAACCCTAACACTAAACCTAACCCGAACTCTAACCATAAACTTAACCCTAACACTAACCCTAACCCCCTACTATAACCCTAACCCTAAACCTAACCCTAACCCTAACCCTAACTCGTACCGTAACCCGAACTCGTACCCTAAACTTAACCTTAACCTAAACCTAACCCTGACCCTAACCTTAAACCTAATCCTGTACCCTAACCCTAACTCTAACCCGCATGCTAAACCTAACCCTAAACCTAGACCTAACCCGTACCCTAACCCTAACCCGTACCCTAACACTAACCCTAACCCTAACCCTTACCCTAACCCGTACACAAACGGTAACGTAACCCGTACCCTAACACTAACCCAAACACGTACTCTAACCCTAACCCTAAACCAAACCTGCACCCTTAACTTAACCCTAACCCTAACCCAAACCATCATCCTTAACCATAACCTAACCCTAACCCATACCCTAAACCTAACCCTAACCTTAACCATAACCCTAACCCGTAACTTAAACCTAACACTGACCCATACCCTAACCCAAACCCTAACCCTAACCCGTACACTAACACTAACCCTAACCCTAAACCTGACCCTAAACCTAAACCTAACCCATACACGAACACTTACCCTAATCCTAACCCGCACCCTAAACCTAACCCTAACCCGTACCCTAACCCTAACCTGTAACCTCAACCTAAACCTAACCCTAAACTTAACCCGTACACTAACCCTATCCCATACCCTAAACCTAACCCTAACCCGTATCCTAACCCTAAACCTAACCCTAAGCCTAATCTGTACATTCACCCTAACCCTAAACCTAACCCTAACACTAACCATAACCCGTAATCTATCCCTAACCCTAACCGTATTCTAACCCTAACCCTAACCCTCACCCTAACCCTAACTCGTACTGTAATCCTAACCCACTCCATAACCCTAAACCTAACCCGTACCCTAACCCTAACCCTAATTCGTACCCTAACCCTAACCCTCACCCTGACCCTAACCCTAACCCTAACCCGTATCGTAAACCTAATCCATACCCTAACCCTAAACCTAACCCTAACCCGTGCTCTAACCTTATCACGTACCTTAACACTAACCCTAATCCTAACCCTTGACCTAACCCGTAACCTAACCCTAACCCTAACCCGTACCCAAACCCTAACAGTACCCCTAAACCATACCCTAATGCTAACACTAACCCTAACCCTAACTCTAACCATTACCTGTACCCTAACGCTAACCCATACCCTACCTAACCCTAAACTTAACCGTAACCCTGACCAGTACCCTAAACCTAAAATTAACCCGTACCCTAACCCCAACCTTAACCCTAACCCGTACCCTAACCCTAACTGTAACCTTAACGCTAACCCACACCTAAACCTAACACTAACCCGTTACCTAAGCTTAACCCTAAACCAAACTTAACCCGAACGCTAAGCCTATCCCATACTCTTAACCTAACCCTAACCCGTAAAATAACCCTAAACCTAACCCTAAGCCTAACCCGTACATTAACCCTAACCCTAACACTAACACTAACACTACCCCGTACTCTAACCCTAACCCTAACTCTAACCCTAACCCGTACCCTAACCCTAACCCTAACCCTAACCCTAACACTAACCCTACCCCGTACTCTAACCCTACAAAAACCCTAACCCTAACCCGTACCCTAACCCTAACACTAACCCTAACCCGTACTCTAACCCTAACCCTAATCCTAACCCTAACTCGTACCCTAACCCTAACCCTAACCCTAACCCTAACCCTAACACTAAACCTAACCCGTACTCCATCCCTAACCCTAACCGTATTCTAACCCTAACCCTAACCCTCACCCTAACCCTAACACGTACTGTAACCCTAACCCATACCATAACCCTAAACCTAACCCGTACCCTAACCCTAACCCTAATTCGTACCCTAACCCTAACCCTCACCCTGACCCTAACCCTAACCCTCACCCGTATCGTAAACCTAACCCATACCCTAACCCTAAACCTAACCCTAACCCGTGCTCTAACCCTATTCCGTACACTAACACTAACCCTAATCCTAACCCTTGACCTAACCCGTAACCTAACCCTAACCCTAACCCGTACCCAAAACCTAACAGTAACCTAAACAATACCATAGCGCTAACACTAACCCTAATCCTAACCCTAACCCTAACCATTACCCGTACCCTAACCCTAACCCATACCCTAACCCAAACCCTAAACTTATCCGTAACCCTGACACGTACACTAAACCTAAAATTAACCCATACCCTAACCCTAACCGTAACCCTAACCCTAACAATAACCCTACCCCGTACTCTAACACTAACAAAAATCCTAACCCTAGCACGTACCCTAACCCTAACCATAAACCTAACCCTAACACTAACCCTCACCCGTACTCTCACCCTAACCCTAACCCTAACCCTAACCCTAACACTAACACTTACCCTAAACCTAACCCTAACCCTTACCCTAACACTAACCCTAAACCGTACTCTAACCCTAACCCTAACCCTAACACTAACCCTACCCCGTACTCTAACACTAACACTAATCCTAACCCTAACTCGTACCCTAAACCTAACCCTAACCTTCACCCTAACACTAACCCCTACTGTGACCATAATCCGTAACATAACCCTAATTCTAACCCGTACCCTAACCCTAAACCTAACTCGTACCCTAACCCTAAACCTGACCCTAACCCTAACGCGTACCCTAAACTTAACCCTAACCCTAAATCATACCAAACCTAACCCTAACCCTGACAATAACCCTAACCCTAACCCGTACCCTAAACCTAACCCATACCCTAACCCTAACCCTAAAACTAACCTTAACCCTAACCCGTACCCTAAACCTAAACCTAACCCTTGACTTAACGCGTTCCCAACCCTATCTCCTACCCTAACCCTAAACCTAACCCGTACCCAAACCCTAACAGTAACCCTAATCCATACCCTAGCGCTAACCCTAACCCTAAACCTAAGCCTAACATGCACCCTAAACCTAAACCTAAAACTAACCCTAACCATAACCTTTACCCGTACCCTAACCCTAACCCATACCCTAACAATAACCCTAACCTTAACCATAACCCTAACCCATACCCTAACCCTAAAAGTAACCCGTACCCTAACACCAACCCTAACCCTAACCCGTACCATAACCCTATCCCTAACCCTAACCCTGACCCTAAATCTAACCCTATTCCGTACCCTAACACTAACCCGCACCTAACCCTAACCCTAACCCGTACCCAAACCCTAACCCAAAGCCTATACCTAACCCTAACCCTAAACTTAACCCGTACACTAACCCTATCCCATACGCTAAACCTAACCCTCACCCGTACCCTAACCCTAACCCTAACCCTATCCGTACACTAATCCTAACCCTAACCCAAACACTAACCCTAACCCGTACTCTAACACTAACCCTAACCCTAAACCTAACCCTAACCCGTACTCTAACCCTAACCCGTACCCTAACACTAACCCTTACCTTAACCCTAAACCTAACCCGTAACTTAACCCTAAACGTACCCCTAATCCATACCCAAACCCTAACCCTTACACGTACCCTAAACCTAATCCTAACCCTAAACCTAACCCGCACATTAAACCTAACACTAACCCTACACCTAACTAGTATACTAACCCTAAACCGTACCATAACATTAACCGTAACCCGGACTGTAACCCTAACACTGAACTTAACCCTAACCCTAAACCTAACACTAAATCCAACCCGTAGACTAACCCTAACCCGAACCCTAAACCTAACCCTAACCCGTACCCTAAACCTATGCGTAGCCTAACCCTAACCCTAACCCTAACCCTAACACTAACCCTTACCCTATCCCGTTCCCAAACGGTAAACCTAACCCATATCCTAACACTAACCCAAACCCGTACTCTAACGCTAACCCTAACCCTAACCCTAACCCGCACCCTAAACTTAACCCTAATCCTAACCCAAACCATAACCCTTAACTGTAACCTAACACTAAACCATACCCTAACCCTAACCCTAACCTTAACCATAACCCTAACCCATACCCTAACCCTAAAACTAACCCGTACCCTAACACCAACCCTAACCCTAATCCATACCCTAACACTAACCCTAACACTAACCCTGACCATAAACTTAACCCTAACCCTTACACTAAACCTAACCCTAACCCTAAACCGCATCCTAAACCTGACCCTAACATGTACCCTAACCTTAACCCGTAACCTAAACCTAACCCTAACCCTAAACTTAACCCGTACGCTAACCCTATCCCATACCCTAAACCTAACCCTAACCCATATCCTAACCCTAAACCTAACCCTAAGCCGAACCCGTACATAAACCCTAACTCTAACCCTAACACTAACCCTAACACGTACTCTAAACCTAACCCTAACCCTAACTCGTACTCTAAACCTAACCCTAACCCTTCCCTAACCCTAACCCGTGCTGTAACCCTAACCCGTACCATAACCCTAACCCTAACCCGTACCCTTACCCTAACCCTAACTCGTACACTAACCCTAACCCTAACCAGTACTATAAGCCTAACCTTAAACCTAACCCTAACCCTAACACTACCCCTTACTCTAACTCTATCCCGTAGCCTAACCCTAAATCTAACACTAAACCCTAACTCTTATCCTAACCGTTACCCTAACCCGTACCCAAACGGTAAACCTAACCTGTACCCTAACACTAACCCAAACCCATACTCGAACCCTAAACCTAACACTAACCCTAACCCTAAACCGCACCCTAAACTTAACCCTAACCCTAACCCTAACCCTTAACCGTACCCTAAGCCTAACCCACACCCTAACCCTATTACTAACTTTAAACGTAACCCTAACCCGTACCCTAACCCTAAAACTAACCCGTACCCTAACCCCAACCCTAAGGCTAACCCATACCCTAACACTAACCCTAAACCTAACCCTGACCCTTAACCTAAACCTAACCTGTACACTAACCCTAACCCTAACCCTAACCCACACCATAAACCTAACCATAACCCGTACCCTAACCCTAACCCGTAACCTATACCTAAACCTAACCCTAAACTTAACCCGTATGTTATCCCTATACCGTACCCTAAACATAACCCTAACCCGTAACCTAACCCTAAACCTAACCCTAAGCCTAACCCGTACATTAACCCTAACCCTAACCCTAACCCTAACCAGTACCTTAACCTTATCCCTAACCTTAACCCTGACCCTAAACCTAACCCTAACCCGTATCCTAACCCTAACCTATAACCTAAACCTAACCCTAACCCTAAACTTAACCCGTACACTAACCCTATCCCGTACCCTAAACTTAAACCTAACCCTTACCCTAACCCTAACCCTAACGCTAACCCTAAAACTTCCACACACTAACACTAACCCTAACACAAACCCTAAACCTAACACTAACCCGTACTCTAACCCTAAACCGTACCCTAAAACTAACCCTTACCCTAACCCTAAACCTAACCCATACCCTAACCCTAAAGGTAACCCTAACCCATACCCAAACCCTAACCCTAACACGTACCCTAACCCTAAACCTAACCCTAACCCGTACACTAACCCTAACCCTAACCCTAAAATTACCCTAACGCTAAACCTAACCCTAACCCTAACACTAACCCTAACCCATACTCTAACATAACCCTAACCCTAACACTAACCATAACCCTAACACTAAACCTAACATATACTCTAACCCTAAATCTAACCCTAACACTAACCCTAACCCCCTACTTTAACCCTAACCCTAACCCAAAAACTAACCCTAAACCTAACTCGTACCGTAACCCGAACTCGTACCCTAACCCTAACCCTAACCTTAACCTAACTCTAACCCTGACCCTAACCCAAAAACTAATCCCGTACACTAACCCTAACCCGCAACCTAAACCTAACCCTAACCCTAGACCTAACCCGTACCCTAACCCTATCCCGTACCTTATACCTAAACATAACCCGCACCCTAACCATTACCCTAACCCTAACCCTATTCAAACACTAACCCTATCCCTAAACCTAACACTAATCCTAACCAATACTCTAACCCTAAACCTAACACTAAACCTAACCCTAACCCGTACTCTAACCCTAACACGTACCCTAACACTAACCCTTACCATAACCCTAAACCTAATCCGTAACCTAACCCTTAACGTAACCCTAACCCGTACCCAAAACCTAACCCTAACCCGTACCCTAAACCTAACTCTAACCCATACAATACCCGTAAACCTGACCCTTAACCTAAACCTAACAGTAAACTGTACCATAACCCTAACCCATACCCTAACCCTAACCCTAACACCAACCCTAAACCTAACCCTAACCCATACTCTAAACCGTACCATAAACCTAAACCTAACCCGTATCCTAACCCTAATGCTAACCTTAACCCGGACCCTAACCCTAACCTGTACACTAATCCTAACCGTAATTCTGACCATTACACAATCCCTAACCCTAACCCTAACCCACACCCTAACCCTAACCCTAACCTTAACCGTAACCCTAACCCGTACCCTAACCCTAAAACAAACACGTACCCTAACCCCAACCATAACCCTAACCCGTAGCATAACCCTATCCCTAACCCTAACCCTGACCCTAAACCTAACCCTAACCCGTACCCTAACCCTAAACCTAAAACTAACCCTAACCCGCACCTAAACCTAAACCTAACTCGTACCCTAACCCTAACCCATAACCTAAACCTAACCCTAACCCTAAACTTAACCCGTACACTAACCCTATCCCGTACCCTAAACCTAACCATAACCCGTACCCTCACCCTAACGCTAACCCTAACCCTATTCGTACACTAACAATAACACTAACCCTAACACGTACTCTAACCCTAACCCTAACACTAAACCTAACCCTAAACCGTACTCTAACCCCAACCCGTAACCTAACACTTACCCTAACCTAACACTAACGCTAACCTGTACTCTAAACCTAAACCTAACCCTATATCTAAACCTAACCCGTACTATAACCCTAACCCTTACCCTAACCCTAACCCGTACCGTAACCCTATCCCGTACCCTAACCCTAACCCTAACCCTAAACCTAACCCTAACCCTAAACCTAAACCTAACACTAACCCATACCCTAACCCTAAACCATACCCTAGCCCTAACCCTAAACCTAACCCGTACCCTAACCCTAAACGTAACCCTAACCCGTACCCAAACCCTAACCCTAACACGTACCCTAACCCTAAACCTAACCCTAACCCTAACCCGCACACTAAACCTAACCCTAACCCTAGACCTAACACGTACACTAAACCTATCCCGTACGCTAACCTTAAACCTAACCAGTACAGTAACCCTAACCCTAAACCTAACCCTAAACCGTACTCTAACCCTAACCCGTACCCTAAAACTAACCCTAACCCTAACACTAACCCTAACCAGTACTCTAACCCTAAACCTAACCCTAAATCTAAATCTAACCCATACTATAACACTAACCCTTACCCTAACCCTAACCCTAAACATAAACCTAAACCGTACCTTAACCCTAACCCGTACCCTACCCTAACCCTAACCCTAAACCTAACCCTAAACCTGACCCTAAACCTAACCCTAACCCGTAACCTATCCCTAAACCGTACCGTAACCCTAACCCTAAACCGAAACCGTACCCTAACCCTAAACGTAACCCTAACTCGTACCCAAACCCTAACCCTAACACTTACCCTAACCCTAACACGAATCTGTACACTATACCTAACCCTAATCCTAAACCTAACACGTACACTAACCCTATTCCGTACGCTAACATTAACCCTAACCCGTACCGTAACCCTAACCCTAACCCTAAACCAAACCCTAACTCGTACACTAACCCTAACCCTAACCCTAACCCGTACCCTAACCCTACCCGTAGCCTAACCCTAACTCTAACCCTAACCCCTAACCCTAACCCTAACCCTAACCTTTGACCTAACCCGTACCCAACGCTATTCCGTACCTTAACCCTAACCCTAAACCCTACCCAAACCCTAAGAGTAACCCTAACCCATACCCTAGCGCTAACCCTAACCCTGACCCTAAGCCTAACCCACACTCTAAACCTACACCTAACCCTAATCCTAAGCATAACCCTTACCGTACCCTAACCCTAACCCATACCCTAACACTAACCATAACCTTAACTGTAACCCTAACCAGTACCCTAACACTAAACTAACCCGTACCATAACCCCAACCCTAAACCTAACCCGGAACATAACCCTATCCCTAACCCTAACCCTGACCCTAAACCTAACCCTAACCCATACCCTA
This sequence comes from Urocyon cinereoargenteus, assembly GCA_032313775.1. Taxonomy (NCBI): domain Eukaryota; kingdom Metazoa; phylum Chordata; class Mammalia; order Carnivora; family Canidae; genus Urocyon; species Urocyon cinereoargenteus. The sequence goes on along the minus strand of JAVLSZ010000001.1, from coordinate 5,391,363 downwards.
ACCCTAACCCGCATCTAAACCTAACCCTAACCCATACCCCAACTCTAACCCATAACCTAAACCTAACCCTAACCCTAACCTTAACCCGTACACTAACCGTATCCCGTACCCTAACCCTAACCCTAACCCGTACCCTAACCATAACCCTAACCCTAACCCTATCCATACACTAACCCTAAGCCTAACCCTAACACTAACCCTAACCCATACTCTAACCCTAACCCTAATCCTAACCCTAACCCTAACCCGTATTCTAACCCTAACCCATACCCTAACACTAACCCTTACACTAACCCTAAGCCTAACCCGTACCCTAACCCTAAACGTAACACTAACCCGTACCCAAACGCTAACGCTAACACGTACCCTAATCCTAACCCTAACTCTAACCCGCAAACTAAACCCAAGCCTAACCCTAGCCCTAAAACGTACACTAACCCTATCCCATACCGTAACCTTAAGCCTAACCCATACCGTAAACCTAACACTAACCCTAATCCTAACCCTAAACCTAACCCGTACACTAACCGTAACCCAAACCCTAACCCTAACCCTAACCCGTACCCTAACCCTACCCGTAGCCTAACCCTAACTGTAATCCTAACCCCTAACCCTAACCCTAACCCTAACACTAACCCTACACCGTACTCTAACCCTAACCCTAATATTAACCCTAACCCGTACCTTAACCCTAACCGTAACCCAAACCCTAACCCTAACCCTAACCGTACTCTAACCCTAACACTAACCCTCAACCTAACAATAACCGTACTGTAACCCTAAGCCGTACACTAAAGCCAACCTTAACCCTAACCTGTAGCCTAACCCTAACCCTAATCCTACCCACACCTAAACCTAACCCTAACCCGTAACCTAACCCTAAAGCTAAACCTAAGCCTAACCCGTACATTAACCCTAACCCTAACCCTAGCACTAACACTAACCCTACCCCGTACTCTAAACCTCACCCTAACTCTAACCCTAACCCCTAACCCTAACTTTAATCCTATTCCTTACCCTATCCCCTACCCAAACGGTACACCTAACCCGTACCCTAACAATAACCCAAACCCGTACTCTAACACTAACCATAACCCTAACCCTATCCCTAAACCGCACCTTAAACTTAAACCTAACCCTAACCCTAACCTTAACACTTAACCGTACCCTAACCCTAACCCACACACTAACCCTCATCCTAACTTTAACCGTAACCCTAACCCGTAACCTAACCCTAAAACTAACCCGTACCCTAACCCCAACCCTAACCCTAACACATACCCTAACACTAACCTTAACACTAACCCTGACCCTAAACCTAACCCTACCCCGTAATCTAACTCTAACCCTAACCATAACCCTAACCCGTACGCTAACCCTAACCCTAAACCTTTCCCTAACCCAAACACTAACCCTAACCCTTACTCAAACCCTAACCCTAACCCTTACCCTAAATGTACTCTAACCCTAACCCTTATCCTCACCCTAACCCTAACCCATACTGTAACCCTAACCCGTAACATAACTCTAACTCTAACCCGTACCCTAACCCCAACCCTAACTCATAGCCTAACACTAACCCTGACCCTAACCTTAACCGGTACCCTAAACCTTACCCATACCCTAACACTAATCCTAAACCTAACCCTAACCCTAACCCTTACCCTAAACCTAACCCTAACCTTGACCTAACCCGTACCCAACCCTATCTCGTACCCTAACCCTAACCCGTACCCAAACTCTAACAGTAACACTAACCCATTCCCTAGTGCTAACCAAAACCCTAAACCTAATCCTAACCCACACCCTAAACCTAAACCTAACCCTAACCCTAACCATAACCCTTACCCGTACCCTAACCCTAACCCATACCCTAACAATAACCCTAACCTTAACCGTAACCCTAACCCGTACCCTAACCCTAAAACTAATGCGTACCCTAACCCTAACCCTAACCCTAACCCGCCCCTAAACCTAACCCTAACCCGTACCCTCACCCTAACCCGTAACCTAAACCTAACCCTAACCCTAAACTTAACCTGAACACGAAACCTATCCCGTAGACTAAACCTAACCCTAACCCGTACACTAACACTAACACTAAATCTAACACTATCCGTACACTAACACTAACCCTAACCATAACACTAACCCTAACCCGTACTCTAACACTAAACCTAACCCTAAACCTAACCCTAACCCATACTCTAACCCTAACCAGTACCCTAACACGAACCCTTACCCTAACACTAAACCTAACCCGTACCCTAACCCTAAACGTAACACTAACCCGTACCCAAACCCTAACCCTAACACGTACCCTAACCCTAACCCTAACCTAACCCTAACCCTAACCTTAACCATAACCCTAATCCGTAACCTAAACCTAAAACTAACCCGTACCCTAACCCCAACCCTAACCCTAACGCGGACCCTAACACTAACCCTAACCCTAACCATGACCCTAAACCTAACCCTAAAATTTACACTAACCCTAACCCTAACCCAACCCGCACCCTAAAACTAACCCTAACCCGTACCCTAACCCTAATCCGTAACCTAAACCGAACCCTAACCCTAAACTTAAACCGTTCGCTAACCCTATCCCGTACCCTAAACCTAACCCTATCCCGTATCCTAAACCTAACCTAAACCTAAGCCTAACCCGTACTTTAACCCCAACCCTAACCCTAACCCGTAACATAATACTATCCCTAACCCTAACCCTGACCCTAAACCTAACCCTAACCCATACCCTAATCCTAACCCGCACCTAAACCTAACCCTAACCCGTACCCTAACTCTAACTCATAACCTAAACCTAACACTAACCATAAACTTAACACGTACACTAACCCTATCCTGTACCCTAAACCTAACCCTAACCCGTACCCTAAACCTAATCCTAACCCTAACCCTAACCCTATCCGTACACTAACCCTAACCCTAACCCTAACCCTAAACCTAACCCGTGTTCTAAACCTAACCATAACCCTAAACATAAACCTAACCCATGCTCTAACCCTATCCCGTACACTAACACTAACTATTATCCTAACCCTAAACCTAACCCGTACCCTAACCCTAAAAGTAACACTAACCCCTACCCAAACCCTAACCCTAACACGTACCCTAACCCTAAATCTAACCCTAACCCTTACCCAAACTGTACCCAAATGGTAAACCTAACCCGTACCCTAAAACTAACCCAAACCCGTAATCTAACCCTAACCCTAACCCTAACCCTAACCCGTACCCTAACCCTAAACCTAACCCTAACACTAACCCTACCCCGGACTCTAACCCTAACCCTAACACTAACCCGTACCATAAACCAAACCCTAACCCTAACTTGTACCCTAACCCCAACCCTAACCCTGACCCTAAACCTAACGCTAACTCTTACCCTAAACCTAATCCTAATCCAACGCGCACCCTAAAACTAACGCTAACACGTACCCTAAAGCTAAACCGTAACCTAAACCGAAGCCTAACCCTAAACTTAACCCATTCGCTAACCCTATCCCGAACCCTAAACCTAACCCTAACCCGTACCCTAAACCTACACCGTAACCTAAACCTAACCCTAACCCTAAACTTAACCCGTATGCTAACCCTATCCCGTACCCTAAACCTAACCCTAACCTGAATCCAAACCCTAACCTAACCCTAAGCCTAACATGTATATTAACCCTTACCCTAACCCTAACACTAACCCTACCCCGTACTCTAACCCTAACCCTAACCCTAAACCGTAACCTTAACCTATCCCTAACCCTAACTCGTACCCTAACCCTAAACCTAAACCTGACCTTAACCCTAACCCTAACCCGTACCCTAAAACTAACCCAACACTAACCCTAACACTAACCCTAACCCGTACTCTAACCCTAACCCTAATCCTAACACTAACCCTACCCCGTACTCTAACACTAACCCTAACCCTAAACCTAACCCTAACCGGTACCCTAACCCTAACCCTAACCCTAACCCTAACACTAACACTAACCCGTACTCTTACAATAACTCTAAACCTAACCCTAACCCGTACTCTAACCCTAACACTAAACCTAACACTAACACTAACCCTAACCCGTACTCTAACCCTAACCCTAACACAAATCCTAACCGTATTCTAACCCTAAACCTAACCCTAAACTGAACACTAACTGTACTCTAACCCTAACCCTAACCCTCACCCTAACCCTAACCCGTACTGTAACCCTAACCCGTACCATAATCCTAACCCTAACCAGTACACTAAACCTAACAATAATTCGTACTCTAACCCTAAACCTAAACCTGACACTAACCCTAACCCTAACCCGTACCCTAAACCTAACCTGTACCCTAACCCTAAACCTAACCCTAACCCGTACTCTAAACCTAACCCTAACCCGTACCCTAACCCTAAAACTAACCCTAAACCTGAAACTAACCCTAACCCTAAAACGTACTCTAAGCCTAACCCATACCCTAACCCTAACCCAAACCCTAACCCTACCCCGTACTCTAACCCTAACCCTAACCCTACCCCGTACTCTAACCCTAACCCTAACTCTAACCCTAACCCGTACCCTAACCCTAACCCTAACCCTAACACTAACCCTACCCCGTACTCTAACCCTAACCCTAACCCTAACACTAACCCGTAATATAAACCTAACCCTAACCCCAACCCTAACTTGTGCCCTAACCCCAACCCTAACCCTGGCCCTAAACCAAACCTTAACCCGTACCCTAAACCTAACCCATAGCCTAACCCTAACCCTAAACCTAACCCTAAACCTAACCTGTACCCTAAACCTAACCTTAACCCTTGTCCTAACCCGTACCCAACCCTATCCCCTACCCTAACCCTAACCCAAACCCTAACCCAACCCTAAGAGTAACCCTAACCAATGCCCTAGCGCTAACCCTAACCCTAACCCTAAACCTAAGCACACCCTAAACCTAAACCTAACCGTAACCCTAACCAAAACCCTTACTCATACCCTAACCCATAACCTAACAATAACCCTATCCTTAACCGTAACCCTAACCCATACCCTAACCCTAGAACTAACCTGTACCGTAACCCCAACCCTAACCCTAACCCATACATAACCCTATCCCTAATCCTAACCCTGACCCTAAACCTAACCCTAACCCATACCTTAACCCTAACCCGCACACTAAAACTAAACCTAACCCGAGACCTAACACGTACAATAAACCTATCCAGTACCGTAACCTTAACCCTAACCCGTACCGTAACCCTAACACTAACCCTACCCCATACTCTAACACTAAACCTTACACTAACCCTATCCCGTACTATAACCCTAACCCTAACCCAAACCGTATTCTAAACCTAACCCTAACCCTCACCCTTACCCTAACCCGTACTGTAACACTAACCCGTATCATAACCCTAACCCTAACCCGTACCCTAACCCTAACCCTAATTCGTACCCTAACCCTAATCCTAACACTTACCCTAACCCTAACCCTAACCCGTACCCAAAACATAACCTGTACCCTAACCCTAAACCTAACCCTAACCCGTACCCTAACCTAACCCTAAACCGTACCCTAACCCTAACCCTAAACCTAACCCTAACCCTGACCCTAACCCTAACCCGTACCCTAAACCTAACCCATACCCTAACCCCAAACTAACCCTAACCTGTACCCTAAACCTAACCCTAAACTGTACCCTAACCCTAATCGTAACCCGTACCCTAAACCTATCCCATACCGTAACCCTAACCATAATCCTAACCCTAACCCTAACCCGTACCTAAACCTATCCCTAACCCTGGACCTAACCCGTACCCAACCCTATCCCGTAACCTAACCTTAACCCTAACCCGTACCCAAACCCTAACAGTAACCCTAACCCATACCGTAGCGCTAACACTAACCCTAACCCTAACCCTAAACCTGACCCTAACCCTAACCCTAAACCGTACCATAAGCCTAACCCATACCCTAACCCTAACCCTAACCCTAACCCAACACCAATCCTACCCCGTACTCTAAACCTAACCCTAACCATAACCCTGACCCGTCCCCGACCCTAACCCTAACCCTAACCCTAACCCTAACACAAACCCTATCCCGTACTCTAACCCTAACCCTAACCCTAACTGTACTCTAACCCTAACCCTAAACCTCACCCTAACTCTAACCCGTACTGTAACCCAAACCTGTAACATAATCCTAAACCTAACCCTTACCCTAACCCTAACCCTAATTCGTACCCTAACTCTAACCCTAACCCTGACCCTAACCATAACCCTAACCCGTGTCCTAAACCTAACCTGTACCCTAACCCTAAACCTAACCCGAACCATACCCTAAACCTAACCCTAACCCGTACCCTAACCCTAACCCTTACCCTAACCCTGACCCTAACCCTATCCCATACCCTAAGCCTAACCCATACCATAACCCTTACCCTAATCCTAACCCTAACCCTAACCGTACCCTAAACCTAACCCTAACCCTTGACCTAACACATACCCAACCCTATCCCGTAACCTAACCCTAACCCTAACCCGTACCCAAAACCTAACAATAACCCTAACCCATACCCTAGCGATAACCCGAAACCTAACCCTAACCCTAACCCGCACCCTAAACCTAAACTTATCCCTAACCCTAACCATAACCCTACCTGTACCCTAACCCTAAACCATACCCTAAACAAAACCCTAAACTTACCCGTAACCCAGACCCATACCCTAACACTAAAATTAACCCATACCCTAACCCCAACCCTAACCCTAACCAGTAACCTAAACCTAACCCTAACCCTAAACCTAACCCACACCTAAACCTAACCCTAACCCGTAACCTAAACCTAACCCTAACCCTAAACTTAACCCGTACGCTAACCCTATCCCGTACCCTAAACCTAACCCTAACACATAACCTAACCCTAAACCTAAACCTAAGCCTAACCTGTACATTAACCCTAACCCTAACACTAACCGTACCCTGTACTCTAACCCTAACCCTAACCTGTACCCTAACCCTAAACCTAACCCTAACCCTAACACTAAACCTAACCCGTAATCTAACGTTAACCCTAACGCGTACCCTAAACCACACCCTAACCCAAACTCGTACCCTAACACTAACCCTAACCCTGACCCTAACCCTAACCCTAACCTGTACCCTAAACCTAACCCATACCCTAAACCTAAACCTAAACCTAACCCTAACCCTATCCCGTACCCTAAATCTAACCCTAACCCTTGTCCTAACCTGTACCCAACCCTATCCCGTAACCTAACCCTAACCCTAACCCGTACCCAAACCCTAAGATTAACCCTAACCCATACCCTAGCGCTAACCCTAACCCTAACCCTAAGCCTAACCCGCACCTTAAACCTAAACCTAACCTTAACCGTAACCCTAACCCATTACCTAACCCTAAAACTAACCCGTACCCTAAACCCAACCCTAACCCTAAACCGTACCCTAACACTAACCCTAACCCTAACCCTACCCTAAACCTAACCCTAACCCTTACACTAATCCTAACCCTAACCATAACCTGTACCCAAAACCTAACCCTAACCCGTACCCTAACCCTAACCCGTAACCTAAACCTAACCATAACTATAAACTTAACCATTACGCTACCCTATCCCGTACCCTACTTCTAACCCTAAACCGTATCCTAACCCTAAAGCTAACCCTAAGCCTAAACCGTACATTAATCCCAAACCTAACCCTAACACTAACCCTACACCGTACTCTAACCCTAACCCTAAACCTAATCCTAACCCTAACACTAATCCTACCCCGTACTCTAACCCTATACCTAACCCTAACCCTAACCCTAACCCGTACACTAACCCTAAAACTAACCCTAACCCTAACACTAACTGTACTCTAACCCTAACCCTAACTCTAACCGTACTGTAACCCTAACCCATACCATAACCCTAAACCTAACCCGTAACCTAACCCTAACCCTAACTCGTACCCTAACCCTAACCCTAACCCTGACCCTAACCCTAACCCTAACCCGTACCTTAAACCTAAACCGTACTTTAAACCTAACCCTAACCCTAACCCGTACCCTAACCATAACCCGCACCTAAACCTAACCCTACCCCGTATCCTAACTCTAACCCATAACCTAAACCTAAACCTAACAGTAAACTTAACCCGTACACTAACCCTATCCCGCACCCTAAACCTAAAACTAACCCGTACCCAAACCCTAACGCTAACACGCACGCTAACCCTAAACCTAACCCTAACACCTCCCCTAACCCGTACCCAAACGGTAAAACTAACCCGTACCCTAACACTAACCCAAACCCGTACTTTAACCCTAACACTTACACTAACACTAACCCTACCCCGTACTCTAACTCTAACCCTAAGCCTGACCCTAACACTAACCCTAACCCGTACTCTAACACTAATCCTAAACCTAACCCTAACCCGTACTCTAACCCTAACCCTAAACCTAACACTAACACTAACCCTAACCCGTACTCTAACCCTAACCCTAACCCTCACCCCAACCCTAACCCGTACTGTATCCCTAACCCGTACCATAAACCTAACCCTAACCATTACCCTAACCCTAACAATAATTCGTACCCTAACCCTAACCCTAAACCTGACACTAACCCTAACCCTAACCCGTACCCTAAACCTAACCTGTACCCTAACCCATACACTAAACCTAACCCTAACCCGTACCCTAACCCTAAACCTAACCCTAAACCTGACACTAACCCTAACCTTAAAACGTATCCTAAGCCTAACCCATACCCTAACCCTAACCCAAACCCTAACCCTATCCGTATTCTAACCCTAACCCTAAACCTACCCCGTACTCTAACCCTATCCCTAACTCTAACCCTAACCCGTACCCTAACCCTAAACGTAACCCTAACACTAACCCTACCCCGTACTCTAACCCTAACCCTAACACTAACCCGTACCATAAAACTAACCCTAACCATAACTTGTACCCTAACCCCAACGCTAACCCTGGCCCTAAACCAAACCTTAACCCGTACCCTAAACCTAACCCATAGCCTAACCCTAACCCTAAACCTAACCCTAACCCTAACCTGTACCTTAAACCTAACCCTAACCCTTGTCCTAACCCGTACCCAACCCTATCCCGTACCCTAACCCTAATCCTAACCCGTAACCAACCCTAAGAGTAACCCTAACCCATACCCTAGCGCTAACCGTAACCCTAACCCTAAGCCTAAACCGCCCCTAAACCTAAACCTAACCATAACCCTAAACATAACCCTTACCCGTACCCTAACCCTAACCCATAACCTAACAATAACCCTAACATTAACCGTAACCCTAACCCATACACTAACCCTAGAACTAACCTGTACCGTAACCCCAACCCTAACACTAACCCGTACCATAACCCTATCCCTAATCTTAACCCTGACCCTAAACCTAACCCTAACCCGTACCCTAACCCTAACCCGCACCTAAACCTAACCCTAACCCGTACCCTAACCCTAACCCGTAACCTAAACCTAAACCTAAACCTAAACTTATCCCGTACACTTACCCTATCTTGTACCCTAAACCTAACCCTTACCTGTACCCTAACCCTAACCCTAACCCTATCCATACACTAACCCTAACCCTAACCCTAACACTAACCCTAACCCATACTCTTACCCTAACCCTAACCCTAAACCTAACCCTAAACCGTACTCTAACCCTAACCCGTACCCTAACACTAACCCTTACCCTAACCATAAACGTAACCCGTACCCTAACCCTAAACGTAACACTAACCCGAACCGAAACCCTAAAACTAACACGTACCCTAACCCTAACACTAACCCGCACACTAAAACTAACCCTAACCCTAGACCTAACATGTACACTAAACCTATCCTGTACCGTAACCTTAACCCTAACCCGTACCGTAACCCTAACACTAACCCTACCCCGTACTCTAACACTAACCCATACACTAACCCTAACCCGTACTCTAACCCTGACCCTAACACTAACCCTAACACTAACCCTAAACCGTACTCTAACCCTAACACTAACCCTAACCATATTCTAACCCTAACCCTAACCTTACCCCTTACCCTAACCCGTACTGTAACCCTAACCCGTACCATAACCCTAACCCTAACCCGTACCCTAACCCTAACCCTAATTCGTACACTAACCTTAATCCTAACCCTTACCCTAACCCTAACCCTAATCCGTACCCTAAACATAACCTGTACCCTAACCCTAAACCTAACCCTAACCCGTACCCTAACCCTAACCCTAACCCTGACCCTAACCCTAACCCGTACCCTAAACCTAACCCATACCCTAACCCCAAACTAACCCTAACCTGTACCCTAAACCTAACCCTAATCCGTACCCTAACCCTAATCGTAACTCGACCCTAAGCCTATCCCATACCGTAAACCTAACCCTAATCCTAACCGTAACCCTAACCCGTACCTAATCCTAACCCTAACCCTTGACCTAACCTGTACCCAACCCTATCCCGTAACCTAACCTTAACCCTAACCCCTACCCAAACCCTAACAGTAACCCTAACCCATACCATAGCGCTAACCCTAACCCTAACCCTAACCCTAAACATGAACCTAACCCTAAACCTAAACCGTACCCTAAGCCTAACCCATACCCTAAACCTAACCCTAACCCTAACCGAAACACCAACCCTACCCCGTATTCTTACCCTAACCCTAACCCTAACCCATACCCGTACCCGTACCCTAAACCTAACCCTAACCCTAACACCAACCCTATCCCGTACTCTAACCCTAACCCTAACCTTAACCCTAACTGTACTCTAACCCTAACACTAAACCTCACCCTAACCCTAACCTGTACTGTAACTCAAACCCGTACCATAACCCTAAACCTAAGCCTTACCCTAACCCTAACCCTAATTCGTACCTTAACCCTAACACTAATCCTGACCCATACCCTATCCCTAACCCATACCCTAAACCTAACCTGTACCCTAACCCTAAACCTAACCCGAACTGTACCCTAAACCTAACCCTAACCTGTAATCCTAACTAACCCTACCCTAACTCTAACCCTAACCCTAACCTAACCCTACCCTAACTGTACCCTAACCCTAACCCTAACCCTAACTCTAACCCTAACCCGTACCCTAAGCATAACCCATACCCTAACACTAACCGTAATCCTAACCCTAACCCTAACCCGTACCCTAAACCTAACCCTAACCCTTGACCTAACACGTACCCAACCCTATCCCGTAACCTCACCCTAACCCTAACCCGTACCCAAAACCTAACAGTAACCCTAACCCATACCCAAGCGCTAACCCTAACCCTAACCCTAACCCTAACCCTAACCCGCTCCCTAAACCTAAACCTAACCCTAACCGTAACCATAACACTTACCCGTACCCTAAACCTAACCCATACCCTAAACCAAACCCTAAAATTAAACGTAACCCTGACCCATACCCTAACCCTAAAATTAACCCGTACCCTAACCCCAACCCTAACCCTAACCCGTAACCTAAACCTAACCCTAACCCTAAACCTAACCCACACCTAAACCTAACCCTAACCCATAACCTAAACCTAACCCTAACCCTAAACTTAACCCATACACTAACCCTATCCCATACCATAAACCTAACCCTAACCCGTAACCTAACCCTAAACCTAACCCTAAGCCTAACCTGTACATTAACCCTAACCCTAACCCTAACACTAACCCTACCCCGTACTCTAACCCTAACCCTAACTCTAACCCTAACCCGTACCCTAACCCTAACCCTAACCCTAACACTATTCCTAACCCGTACTCTAACCCTAACACTAACGCGTACCCTAAACCACACCCTAACCCTAACTCGTACTCTAACACTAACCCTAACCCTGACCCTAACCCTAACCGTAACCCGTACACTAAACCTAACCCATACCCTAAACCTAACCCTAAACCTAACCCTAACCCTATCCCGTACCCTAAATCTAACCCTAACCCTTGTCCTAACCCGTACCCAACCCTATCCCGTAACTTAACCCTAACCCTAACCCGTACCCAAACCCTAAGAGTAACCCTAAACCATACCCTAGCGCTAACCCTAACCCTAACCCTAAGCCGAACCTGCACCCTAAACCTAAACCTAACCGTAACCCTAACCATAACCCTTACCCGTAGCCTAAACCTAACCCATACCTAACACTAACCCTAACATTAACCGTAAACCTAACACGTAACATAACCCTAAAAATAACCCGTACCGTAACCCCAACCCTAACCCTATCCCGTACCATAACCCTATCACTAATCCTAACCCATACCCAAAACCTAAACATAACACGTACCCTAACCCTAACCCTAACCCTAACCCTTACCCTAACCCGTACCCAAACGGTAAAACTAACCCATACCCTAACACTAACCCAAACCCGTACTCTAAACCTAACCCTAACCATAACCATAACCCACACCCTAAACTTAACCCTAGCCCTAAACCAAACCATAACCCTTAACCGTAACCTAACCCTAACCCATACCCTAAACCTAACCCTAACCTTAACCGTAACCCTAACCCATACCCTAACCCTAAAACTAACCCGTACCCTAAACCCAACCCTAACCCTAACCCGTAAACTAACACTAACCCTAACCCTAACCCTGACCCTAATCCTAAACATAACCATTACACTAATCCTAACTCTAACCCTACCCCGCACCGAAAACCTAACCCTAACCCGTACCCTAACCCTAACCCATAACCTAAACCTAACCATAACCCTAAACTTAACCTGTACGCTAACCCTATCCCATACTCTACACCTAACCCTAACCCGTATCCTAACACTAAAGCTAACGCTAAGCGTAAACCGTACATTAATCCCAAACCTAACCCTAACACTAAACCTACACCGTACCCTAACCCTAACCCTAACGCTAACTCGTACACTAACCCTACCCTAACACTAACCCTAACACTAATCCTACCCCGTACTCTAACCCTAAAACTAACCCTAACCCTAACCCTAACCCTAACACTAACTGTACTCTAACCCGAACCCTAACCCTAACCCGTACTGTAACCCTAACCCATACCATAACCCTAAACCTAACCCGTACCCTAACCCTAACCCTAACTCGTACCCTAGCCCTAACGCTAACCCTGACCCTAACCATAACCGTACCCGTACCCTAAACCTAACCCATACTTTAAACCTAAACCTAACCCTAAACCGTACCCTAAACCTTACCCTAACCTTAACTCGTAGCCTAAACCTATCCTAACCCTGACCCTCACCCTAACCCTAACCCATGCCCTAAGCCTAACCCATACCCTAACCCTGACCCTAACCCTAACCCTAACCCTAAACTGTACCCTAAACGTAACCCTAACCCTCTACCTAACCCGTACCCAAACCTATCCCGTAACCTAACCCTAACCCTAACCCGTACCCAAACCCTAACAGTAACCCTAACCCATACCCTAGCGATAACCCTAACCCTAACCCTAACCCGGATCCTAAACCTAACTCTTACCCTGACCCTAACACTAACCCTATCCCGTACCCTAACCCTAAACCATACATGAACACTAACCCTAAACCTAACCCATACCCTAACCCTAAATGTAACACTAGCCCATACCCAAACCCTAACCCGAACCTTAACCCTAACCCTAACCTGTACGCTAACCTTACCCATAGCGTAATCCTAACTCTAACCCTAACCCCTAAACCTAAGCCTAACCCTAACCCTTACCCAAACCCGTACCCAAACGGTAAACCTAACCCGTACCCTAACACTAACCCAAACCCGTACTCTAACCCTAACCATAACCCTAACCCTAACCCTAACCTTAACCATAACCCTAATCTGTACCCAAACCCTAAAACTAACCCATACCCTAACCCCAACCCTAACGCTAACCCGTACCCTAACACTAACCCTAACCCTAAACCTGACCCTAAGCCTAACCCTACCCCTTACCCTAACCCTAACCCTAATCAAACCCGCACCCTAAACCTAACCCTAACCCGTACCCTAAAGCTAAACCGTAACCTAAACTGAACCCTAACCCTAAACTTAACCCGTTCGCTAACCCTATCCCGTACCCTAACCCTAACCCTAACACGTACCGTAAACCTACACTGTAACCTAAACCGAACCCTAACCCTCAACTTAACCCGTTCGCTTACCCTATCCCGTACCGTAAACCTAACCCTAATTCGTATCCAAACCCTAACCTAACCCTAAGCCTAACCCGTACATTAACCCTTACCCTAACCCTAACACTAAACCTACCCCGTACTCTAACCCTAACCCTAACCCTAAACCGTACCCTTAACTTATCCCTAACCGTAACTCGTACCCTAACACTAACCCTAACCCTGACCCTAACCCTAACCCGTACCCGTACCCTAAACCTAACCCTAACCCTTGACCTAACCCGTACCCAACCTTATCCCGTACCCTAACCCTAACCCTAACTCTTACCCAAACCCTAACAGTTACACTAACCCATACCCTAGCGCTAACCCTAACCCTAACCCTAAGCCTAACCCACACCCTAAACCTAAACCTAACCGTAACCCTAACCATAACCCTTACCCGTACCCTAACCCTAACCCATACCCTAACACTAACCCCAACCTTAACCATAACCCTAACCCGTACCCTAACCCTAAAACTAACCCGTACCCTAACCCCAACCCTAACCCTAACATGTACCATAACCCTATCCCTAACCCTAACCCTGACCCTAAACCTTATCCTAACCCGTACCCTAAACCTAACCCGCACCTAAACCTAACCCTACCCCGTACCCTAACTCTAACCCATAAACTAAACCTAACCCTAACCGTAAACTTAACCTGTACACTAACCATATCCCGTATCCTAAACCTAAACCTAACCCGTACCCAAACACTAACAGTAACCCTAAACCATACCTTAGCGCTAACACTAACCCTATCCCTAACCCTAACCATTACCCTTACCCTAACCCTAAACCATACTCTAACACTAACACTAAACTTAACCGTAACCATGACCCGTACACTAAACCTAAAATTAACCCGTACCCTAACCCCACCCTAACCCTAACCCACACCAAACCTAACCCTGACCAGTAACCTAAACCTAACCCTAACCCTAAACTTAACCCATACGCTAACCCTATCCCGTACCCTAAACCTAACCCTAAACCGTAACCTAACCCTAAACCTAAACCTAAGCCTAACCCGTACATTAACCCTAACCCTAACACTAACACTAACCCTACTCCGTACTCTAACCCTAACCCTAACTCTAACCCTAACCCGTACCCTAAACCTAACCCTAACACTTGACCTAACCACTCCCCAAACCTATCCCATAAACTAACTGTCACCGTAACCCGTACCCAAACCCTAACAGTTACCCTAAACCATTCCCTAGCACTAACCCTAACACTAACCCTAAACCTAACCCTAAACTGCACCCTAACCCTAAAGCTAACCCTTACCCTAACCATAACCCTTACCCGTACACTGACCCTAACCCATACCCTAACCCTAACCCTTACTTTAACCGTAACCCTAAACCGTACCCTAAACCTAAAACTAACCCGTACCCTAACCCCAACCTTAACCCTAATCCGTACCATAACCCTATCACTAACCCTAACACTAACCCCAACCTTAACCCTAACCCTGACCCTAAACCTAACCCTAACCCTAACCCGCACCTAAACCTAACCCTAACCCAGAACCTAAACCTAACCCTAACCCTAAACTTATCCCGTACGCTAATCTTATCCCGTAACCTAAACCTAAACCTAACCCGTAGCCTAACCCTAACACTAACACTATCCGTACACTAACACTAACACTAACCCTAACACTAACACTAACCCTAACCCGTATTCTAACCCTAACCCTAACCCTAAACCTAACCCTAACCTGTACTCTAATCCTAACCCATACCCTAACACTAACCCTAACACTAACACTAACCCTAACCTGTACTCTAACCCTAAACCTAACCATAACTCTAAAGCTAACCAGTACTATAAACCTAACCCTAACCCTAACCCTAACCCTAACCGGTACAATAACCCTAACCCGTAACGTAAACCTAACCCTAACCCGTAACCTAACCCTAAACCGTACCCTAACCCTAAACCTAAACCGTACCCTAACCCTAAATGTAATGCTAACCCGTACCCAAACCCTAATCCTAACACGTACCCTAACCTAACCCTAACCCTAACCCTCACACTAAACCTAACCCTAACCCTAGACCTAACACGTACACTACCCAATACCGTACCCTAACCTTAACCCTCACCGGTACCGTAACCCTAACACTAACCCTAACCCTAACCCTAATCCTAACCCTAACCCTAACCCGTACACTAACCCTAACCTGAACCCTAACCCTAACCTTAACCCGTACCCTAACCCTACCTGTATCCTACCACTAACTCTAACCCTAAACCCTAATCCCTAACACTAACACTAACCATTACCCTAACCCGTACCTAAACGGTAAACCTAACCCTAACCCTAACACTAACCCTACCCCGTACTCTAACCCTAACCCTAACCCGTACCCTAACCCTAACCCTAAACCTAACCCTAACCCTAACCCTAACACTATCCCTAACCCGTACTCTAAACCTAAACCTAACCCTAAATCTAAGCCTAACCTGTACTATAACCATAAACCTAACCCTAACCCTAAACCTAAACCTAACCCGTACTCTAACCCTATCCCGTACCCTAACACTAAGTCTAACCCTAACCCCTAACCCTAAACCTAACCCTAACCCTAAACCTTACCCTAACACGAACCCAAATATTAAACCTAACCCGTACCCTAACACTAACCCAAACCCGTACTCTAACCCTAACCTTAACCCTAATCCTAACCCTAACCCGTAACCTAAACCTAACCCTAAACCTAAACCTAAACCAAACCTAAACCTAACCCTAGCCCGTAACCTAAACCTAACCCTAACCCTAAACTTAACCCATACACTAACCCTATCCCGTACCCTAAACGTAACCCTAACCTGTAACCTAACCCTAAACCTAACCCTAAGCCTAACCTGTACATTAACCCTAACCCTATCCCTAACACTAACCCTACCCCGTATCTAACCCTAACCCTAACTCTAACCCTAACCCATACCCCAACCCTAACCCTAACCCTAACCCTAACACTAAACCTAACCCGTACTCTAACCCTAACCCTAAAGCGTACCATAAATCACACCCTAACCCTAACTCGTACTCTAACACTAACCCTAACCCTGACCCTAACCTTAACCCTAACCCGTACCCTAAACCTAACCCATACCCTAAACCTAACCCTAAACTTAACCCTAACGCTATCCCATACCCTAATTCTAACCCTAACCCTTGTCCTAACCCGTACCCAACCCTATCCCGTAACCTAACCCTAACCCTAACCCGTACCCAAACCCTAAGAATAACCCTAACCAATACCCTAGCGCTAACCCTAACCCTAACCCTAAGCCAAACCCGCACCCTAAACCTAAACCTAACCGTAACCCTAACCATAACCCTTACCCGTAGCCTAAACCTAACCCATACCTAACACTAACCCTAACATTAACCGAAACCCTAACACGTACCATAACCCTAAAAATAACCCGTACCGTAACCCCAACCCTAACCCTATCCCGTACCGTAACCCTATCCCTAATCCTAACCCATACCGAAAACCTAACCATAACACGTACCCTAACCATAACCCTAACCCTAACCCTTACCCTAACCTGTACCCAAACGGTGAAACTAACCCGTACCCTAACACTAACCCAAACCCGTACTCTAACCCTAACCCTAACCATAACCAAAACCTGCACCCTAAACTTAACCCTAGCCCTAACCCAAACCATAACCCTTAACCGTAACCTAACCCTAACCCATACCCTAAACCTAACCCTAACCTTAACCGTAACCCTAACCCATACCCTAACCCTAAAACTAACCCGTACCCTAAACCCAACCCTAACCCTAACCCGTAAACTAACACTAACCCTAACCCTAACCCTGACCCTAATCCTAACCATAACCATTACACTAATCCTAACTCTAACCCTACCCCGCACCGAAAACCTAACCCTAACCCGTACCCTAACCCTAACCCGTAACCTAAACCTAACCATAACCCTAAACTTAACCTGTACGCTAACCCTATCCCGTACCCTACACCTAAACCTAACCCGTATCCTAACACTAAAGCTAACGCTAAGCGTAAACCGTACATTAATCCCAAACCTAACCCTAACACTGACCCTACACTGTACTCTAACGCTAACCCTAATGCTAACTCGTACACTAACCCTACCCTAACCCTAACCCTAACACTAATCCTACCCCGTACTCTAACCCTAAAACTAACCCTAACCCGTACCCTAACCCGTACCCTAACCCTAACCCTAACACTAACTGTACTCTAACCCTAACCCTAACCCTAACCCGTACTGTAACCCTAACCCATACCATAACCCTAAACCTAACCCGTACCCTAATCCTAACCCTAACTCGTACCCTAACCCTAACCCTAACCCTGACCCTAACCCTAACCATAACCCGTACCCTAAACCTAACCCGTACTTTAAACCGAACCCTAACCCTAACCCGTACCCTAAACCTAACCCTAACCCTAACTCGTTCCCTAAACCTACCCTAACCCTGACCCTAACCCTAACCCTAACCCATGCCCTAAGCCTAACCCATACCCTAACCCTAAACCTAACCCCAACCCTAACCCTAACCCTACACCGTACCCCTAAATATAACCCTAACCCTCTACCTAACCCGTGCCCAAACCTATCCCGTAATCTAACCCTAACCCTAACCCGTACCCAAACCCTAACAGTAACCCTAACCCATACCCTAGCGCTAACCCTAACCCTAACCCTAACTCGGACCCTAAACCTAACTCTTACCCTGAACGTAACACTAACCCTATCCCGTACCCTAACCCTAAACTGTACACAAACACTAACCCTAAACCTAACCCATACCCTAACCCTAAACGTAACCGTAGCCCATACCCAAACCCTAACCCGAACATTAACCCTAACCCTAACCTGTACCCTAACCCTACCCGTAGCGTAATCCTAACTCTAACCCTAACCCCTAAACCTAAGCCTAACCCTAACCCTTACCCAAACTCATACCCAAACGGTAAACCTAACCCGTACCCTAACACTAACCCAAACCCGTACTCTAACCCTAACCATAACCCTAACCCTAACCCTAACTCGCCCCTAAACTTAACCCTAACCCTAACCCAAACCATAACGCTTAACCGTAACTAACCCTAACCCATAACCTAACCCTAACCCTAACCTTAACCATAACCCTAATCCGTACCCAAACCCTAAATCTAACCCATATCTAACCCCAACCCTAACGCTAACCCGTACCCTAACACTAACCCTAACCCTAACCCTAACCCTGACACTAAACCTAACCCTACCCCTTACCCTAACCGTAACCCTAATCCAACCGGCACCCTAAACCTAACCCTAACCCGTACCGTAAACCTACACCGTAACCTAAACCGAACCCTAACCCTCAACTTAACCCGTTCGCTAACCCTATACCGTACCCTAAACCTAACCCTAACTCGTATCCAAACCCTAACCTAACCCTAAGCCTAACCCGTACATTAACCCTTACCCTAACCCTAACACTAACCCTACCCCGTACACTAACCCTAACCCTAACCCTAACCCGTACCTTAACCTATCCCTAACCCTAACTCATACCCTAACACTAACCCTAACCCTGACCCTAACCCTAACCCTAACCCGTACCCTTAACCTATCCCTAACCCTAACTCATACCCTAATACTAACCCTAACCCTGACCCTAACCCTAACCCTAACCCGTACCCTAAACCTAACCCTAACCCTTGACCTAACCCGTACCCAAACTTATCCCGTACCCTAACCCTAACCCTAACTCTTACCCAAACCCTAACAGTAACACTAACCCATACCATAGCGCTAACCTTAACCCTAACCCTAAGCCTAACCCGCACCCTAAACCTAAACCTAACCGTAACCCAACCATAACCCTTACCCGTACCCTAACCCTAACCCATACCATAACACTAACCCCAACCTTAACCATAACCCTAACCCGTACCCTAACCCTAAAACTAACCCGTACCCTAACCCCAACCCTTACCCTAACATGTACCATAACCCTATCCCTAACCCTAACCCTGACCCTAAACCAAACCCTAACCCGTACCCTAACCCTAACCCGCACCTAAACCTAACCCTACCCCGTACCCTAACTCTAACCCATAAACTAAACCTAACCCTAACCGTAAACTTAACCCGTACACTTACCCTATCCCGTATCCTAAACCTAAACCTAACCCGTACCCAAACCCTAACAGTAACCCTAAACCATACCCTAGCGCTAACACTAACCCTATCCCTAACCCTAATCATTACCCATACCCTAACCCTAAACCATACCCTAACACTAACACTAAACTTAACCGTAACCATGACCCGTACACTAAACCTAAAATTAACCCGTACCCTAACCCCACCCTAACCCTAACCCACACCAAACCTAACCCTGACCAGTAACCTAAGCCTAACCCTAACCCTAAACTTAACCCGTACGCTAACCCTAACCTGTACCCTAAACCTAACCCTAAACCGTAACCTAACCCTAAACCTAACCCTAAGCCTAACCCGTACATTAACCCTAACCCTAACACTAACACTAACCCTACCCCGTACTCTAAACCTAACCCTAACTCTAACCCTAACCCGTACCCTAAACCTAACCCTAACCCTAACCCTAACACTAACCCTACCCCATACTCTAACCCTAACACAAACCCTAACCCTAAACCGTACTCTATCCCTGACCCTAACCCTATCCCTAACCTTAACCCTATCAGCACTCTAACCCTAACCTTAACCCTAACCCTAACACTAAACCTAACCCGTACTCTAGCACTAACCCTAAACCTAAACGTAACCCTAACCCATACGCTAACCCTAACGCGTACCCTAACACTAACCCTAAACCTAACACTATCCCTAACCCGTACTCTAACCCTAAACCTAACCCTATCTCTAAACCAAACCCGTACTATAACCCTAAACTTAACCCTAACCCTAAACCTAACCCTAACCCGTACTCTAAACCTAAACCTAACGCTATCTCTAACCCAAACCCGTACTATAACCCTAACCCTAACCCTGACCCTATACCTAACCCTAACCCGTACCCTAAACCAAACCGCAATCTAACCGTAACCCTAACCCAAACCTGTACCCTAAACCTAACCCTAAACCATACCCTAACGGTAACCTTAACCCTAACACTGACGTTAACCATAACCCTAACTCGTACCCTAAGCCTAACTTATACCCTAAACCTAACCTTTATCCAAATCCTAACCCTAACCCGTACCCTAAACCTAACCCTAACCCTTGACCTAACCCCTTACCAACCTTATCCCATAAACTAACAGTCACCGTAACCCGTACCCAAACCCTACCAGTTACCCTAAACCATTCCCTAGCGCTAACCCTAACACTAACCCTAACCCTAACCCCCACCCTAAACCTAAAGCTAACCCTTACCCTAACCATAACCCTTACCCGTACCCTGACCCTAACCCATACCCTAACCCTAACCCTAACTTTAACCGTAACCCTAACCCATACCCTAAACCTAAAACTAACCCGTACCCTAACCCCAACCTTAACCCTAACCCGTACCATAACCCTATCACTAACCCTAACCCTGACCCTAAACCTAACCCTAACCCGTACCCTAACCCTAACCCTAAACCGCACCTAAACCTAACCCTAACCCAGAACCTAAACCTAACCCTAACCCTAAACTTATCCCGTACGCTAACCCTATCCCGTAACCTAAACCTAAACCTAACCCGTAGCCTAACCCTAACCCTAACACTATCCGTACACTAACACTAACACTAACCCTAACACTAACACTAACCCTAACCCGTACTCTAACCCTAACCCTAACCCTAAACCTAACCCTAACCCGTACTCTAACACTCACCCGTACCCTAACACTAACCCTAACCCTAACACTAACCCTAACCCGTACTCAAACCCTAAACCTAACCTTAACTCTAAAGCTAACCCGTACTATAAACCTAACCCTAACCCTAACCCTAACCCTAACCGGTACAGTAACCCTAACCCTAAACTTAAACCTAACCCTAACCCGTAACCTAACCCTAAACCGTTCCCTAACCCTAACCCTAAACCTAAACCGTACCCTAACCCTAAATGTAATGCTAACCCGTAGCCAAACCCTAACCCTAACACGTACCCTAACCTAACCCTAACCATAACCCACACACTAAACCTAACCCTAACCCTAGACCTAACACGTACACTACCCCGATACCGTACCCTAACCTTAACCCTCACCGGTACTGTAACCCTAACACTACCCTAACCCTAACCCTAATCCTAACCCTAACCCTAACCCGTACACTAACCCTAACAAGAACCCTAACCCTAACCCTAACCCGTACCCTAACCCTACCCGTATCCTGCCACTAACTCTAACCCTAACCCCTAATCCCTAACCCTAACACCCTACCCTAACCCATACCTAAACGGTAAACCTAACCCGTACCCTAACACTAACCCAAACCCGAACTCTAACCCTAACCCTAACCCTAACCCTAGTCCTAACCCGTACAGTAACCCTAACGCGTACCCTATCCCTAACCCTAACCCTAAACCTAACTCTAATCTTGAACCTAAACCTAACCCTAACCCATACTCTAACCCTAAACCGTACCCTAACCGGTACCGTAACCCAAACTCGTACACTAACTCTAACCCGAAACCTAACCCTAACCATAACCCATACCTTAACCCTACCCGTAGCCTAACCCTAACTCTAACCCTAACCCCTAACCCTAACCCTAACCATAACCCACACCTAAACCTAACCCTAACCCTAACCCGCACCTAAACCTAACCCTAACCCTAAACCTTACCCTAACATGTACCCAAACGGTAAACCTAACCCGTACCCTAACACTAACCCAAACCCGTATTCTAACCCTAACCCTAACCCTAACACTAACCCTACCCCATACTCTAAACCTAACCCTAACCCGCACCCTAACCCTAACCCTAAACCTAACCCTAACCCTAACACTATCCCTAACCCGTACTCTAAACCTAAACCTAACCCTAAATCTAAGCCTAACCCGTACTATAACCATAAACCTAACCCTAACCCTAAAACTAAACCTAACCCGTACTCTAACCCTATCCCGTAGCCTAACACTAAGTCTAACCCTAACCCCTAACCCTAAACCTAACCCTAACCCTAACCCTTACCCTAACACGAACCCAAACATTAAACCTAACCCGTACCCTAAAACTAACCCAAACCCGTACTCTAACCCTAACCTTAACCCTAACCCTAAAACTAACACTAATCCTAAACTGTACTCTAAACCTAACCCTAAACTAAATGTAACCCTAACCCGTTCTCTAACCCTAAACCGAACCCTAACACTAACCCTAAACCCCTCCTATAAACCTAATCCTAAACCCAACGCTAACCCTAAACCTAACTCGTACCATAACCCGAACTCGTACCCTAAACCTACCCTAAACCTAACCCTAACCCTGACCCTAACCCTAAACCTAATCCTGTACACTAACCCTAACCCTAACCCGCATCCTAAACCTAACCCTAAACCTAGACCTAAACCGTACCCTAACCCTAACCCGTACCCTAACACTAACCCTAACCCTATCCCGTACCATAACCCTAACACTCACCCTAACCCGTACCCTAACCCTAACCCGTACCTATCCTTAACCAGATGCCTAACCCTAACCCACATCCTAAATCTAACCCTAACCTTAGACCTAAACCGTACCCTAAACCTATCCCGTAACCTAACCCTAACGCTAACCTGTACCCTAACTCTAACACTAACACTAACCCTAATCCTAACCCTATCCCGTATACTAATCCTAACCCTAAACCTAACCCGTAACCTAACCCTTACCCTAACCCTAAACCTAACCCTAACCCTGACCCTAACCCTAACCCTAATCCCGTACCCTAACCATAACCCTACCCCGCATCCTAAACCTAACCCTAACCCTAACCCTAACCCTAACCCTAACCGGTACCATAAACCTAACACTAACCCTAACCCGTATCCAAACCCTAACACGTACACTAACCCTAACCCGATGCCTAACCCTAACTAAAACCCTAAAACTAACCCTAACCCTAGACCTAACCCGTACCCTAAACCTATCCCGTAACCTAACACTAACGCTAACCTGTACCCTAACCCTAACACTAACACTAACCCTAATCCTTACCCTATTCCCGTAAACTAACCCTAACCCTAACCCTAACCCGTATCCTAACCCTAACCCGTACCGTTACACGTACCTTAACCCTAACCCTAACCCGTACCCTAAACTTAACACTAACCCTAACCCAAACCATAACCCTTAACCGTAACCTAACCCTAACACATACCCTAACCCTAAACCTAACCTTAACCGTAACCCTAACCCGTACCCTAACCCTAAAACTAACCCATACCCTAACCCCAAACCTAATCCTAACCCGTACCCTAACACTAACCCGTACCCTAACACTAACCCTTACCCTAACCCTAACCTAACCCGTACCCTAACCCTAAACGTAACCCTAACCCATACCCAAACCCTAACCCTAACACGTACCCTATACCTAACCCTTACCCTAACCCTCACACCAAATCTAACCCTAACCCTAGACCTAACACGTACACTAAACCTATCCCATACCGTAAACTTAACGCTAAACCGTACTGTAAAGCTAACACTAACCGTAACCCTAACCCTAACCCTAACCCGTACACTAACACTAACCCGAACCCTAACCCTAACCCTAACCCTAAACGTACACTAACCCTAACCATAACCCGCATCCTAAACCAAACCCTAACCCTAGACCTAACCCGTACCCTAACCCTAACCCGTACCCTAACACTAACCCCTACCCTAACCCTAACCCATACCATAACCCTAACGCTAAGCCTAACCAGTACCCTAAACCTAACCCGTACCGAACCCTATCCCGAACCCTTACCCTAACACTAACCCATACCCTAGCTCTAACCCTAACCCTAACCCGCACCCTAAACCTAAACCTAACCCTAACCCTAACCATAAAATTTAACCATACCATAAACCTAACCCATACCCTAACCCTAACCCTAACCTTAACCGTAACCCTTACCTGTACCCCAACCCTAAAACTAACCCGTAACCTAACCCCAACCCTAACACTAACCCGTACCATAACCCTATCCCAAACGCTAACCCTGACCCTAAACCTAACCCTAACCCGTACCCTAATCCTAACCCTACCCCTAACCCTAACGCTAACCCTCACCTAAACCTAACCCTAACACATACCCTAACACTAAACCGTAACCTAAACCTAACTTAACACTAAACTTAACCCATACGCTAAGCCTATCCTGCACCCTACAACTAACCCTAACCCGTAACCTAACCCTAACCCGTACCCTAACCCGTACCCTGGCGGTAAACCTAACCTGTACCCTAACACTAACCCAAACCCGTACTCTAACCCTAACCCTAACCCTAACCAACACCCTAAACTTAACACTAACCCTAACCGAAACCATAAACCTTAACTGTAACCTAACCCTAACCCATACCCTCACCATAACCCTAACCTTAACCATAACCCTAACCCATACCCTAACTCTAAAACTAACCCATACCCTAACCCCAACCCTAACCTTAATACGTACCCTAACACTAACCCTAACCCTAACCCTGACCCTAAACCTAACCCTAACCCTTACACTAACCCTAACCCTAACCCTAACACGCACCCTAAACTTAACCCTAACCCGTACCCTAACCCTAACCCATAACCTAAACCTAACCCTAACCCTAAACTTAACCCGTACACTAACCCTATCCCGTACCCTAAACCTAACCCCAAACCATATCCTAACCCTAAACGTAACCCTAAGCCTAAACCGTACATTAATCCTAACACTAACCCTAACCATACTCTAACCCTAACACTAACCCTCACCTTAACCCTAACCCGTACTGTAACCCTATACCATACCATAACCCTAAAACTAACCCGTACCATAAACCTAACCCATACCCTAAACCTAACCCGTACCCTAACCCTAACCCTAACCCTAACCCTAACCCTAACCCGTACCCTAAACCTAACCTTACCCTAAACCGTACCCTAACCCTAACCCTAACCCTAACCCTGACCCTAACCCTAACCATACCCGTACTCTAACCCTAATCCGTACCCTAACCCTAAACCTAGCCCTTACCCATACAGTAACCCTAACCCGTACCCTAGCCCTAACCCTACACCTAAACCTAACCATAACCCTGACCCTAAAGCAAACCGTAACCCGTACCCTAACCCTAAACCGTACCCTAACCTAACCCTAAATCTAACCCGTACCCTAACTCTAAATGTAACGCTAACCCGTACCCAAACCCTATCCCTAACACGTACCCTAACCCTAACCCTAAACCTAACCCTCACCCTAAACCTAATCCTAATGCGTACCCTAACCCTAAACCGGTACCTAAACCTAACCGTAACGCTAAACATAACCCGTACGCTAAACTTCACCCATACCCTAAACCTAACCCTAACCCATATCCTAACCCTAAACCTAACCCTAAGCCTAACCCGTACATTAACCCTAACCCTAACCCTAACCATACTCTAACCCTAACACTAACCCTCACCTTAACCCTAACCTGTACTGTAACCATATACCGTACCATAACCCTAAAACTAACCCATACCCTAAACCTAACCTGTAACCTAAACCCAACCCGTACCCTAACCCTAACCCTAAACCTAACCCACCCTAAACCTAACCCTAACCCAAACCCATACCCTAACCCTAACCCTAACCCTAAACCTAATCCTATCCCTAACCCGTACCCTAAGCCTAACCCTAAACCTAACCCTAACCCTAAATTTAACCCATACGCTAACCCTATCCCGTACCCTAAACCTAACCCTAACCTGTATCCTAACTCTAATCCTAACCCTAAGCCTAAACCGTACATTAACCCCAACCCTAACACTAACACTAACACTATTCCTACCCAGTATTCTAACCCTAAACCTAACCCTAATCCTAACCCGTACCCTAACCCTAACCCTAACCCTAAACCTAACCTTAACCCTAACCCTAACACTAACCCTAACCCGTACTCTAAAACTATCCCTAACCCTAACACTAACCCTAACCAGTACTGTAACCCTAACCCATACCATAACCCTAAACCTAACCCGTACACTAAACCTAACCCTAATTCGTACCCTAACCTTAACATTAAACCTAACCCTAACCCTAACCCTAAACCATACCCTAAACCTAACCCATACCCTAACCCTAAACCTAAATCTAACCCGTACCCTAAACCTAACCCGTACCTTAACCATAACCCTAAAACTAACCCTGACCCTAACCCTAACCCTAAACCGTACCCTAAGCTTAACCCATACCCTAACCCTAAAACTAATCCTAACCCTAACCCTTAACCTAACCCGTAACCTAACCCTAACCCTAACCCGTACCCAAACCCTAACAGTAACCCTAAACCATACCCTAACGCTAAAACTAACCCTAAACCTAACCCTAACCATTATCCGTACCCTAACCCTAAACCATACCCTAACACTAACCCTAAACTTAACCGTAACCATTACCCGTACATTAAACCTAAAATTAACCCGTACCCTAACCCCACCCTAACCCTAACCTGTACCCTAACCCTAACCCTAATCCACACCAAACCTAACCCTGACCAGTAACCTAAGCCTAACCCTAACCCTAAACTTAACCCGTACACTAACCCTATCCCGTACACTAAACCTAACCCTAAACCGTAACCTAACCCTAAACCTAACCCTAAGCCTAACCCATACATTAACCCTAACCCTAACACTAACACTAACCCTACCCCATACTCTAACACTAACACAAACCCTAACCCTAAACCGTACTCTATCCCTGACCCTAACCCTAACCCTAACCCTAAACCTAACCCTAACACTAAACCTAACCCGTACTCTAGCACTAACCCTAAACCTAAACGTAACCCTAACCCATACGCTAACCCTAACCTGTACCCTAACATTAACCCTAAACCTAACACTATCCCTAACCCGTACTCTAACACTAAACCTAACCCTATCTCTAACCCACACCCGTACTATAACCCTAAACCTAACCCTAACCCTAACCCTAACCCTAACCCGTACTCTAACCCTATCCCGTAGCCTAACACAAACTCTAACACTAACCCCTAACTCTAACCCTATCCCTAACCCTTACCTAAACCGTACCCAAACTGTAAACATAACCCGTTTCCGAACACTATACCAAACCCGTACTCTAACCCTAACCCTAACCCTAACCCTAAACCGCACCCTAAACTTAACCCTAACCCTAATGCTAACCATAAACCTTAACCGTACCCTAACCCTAACCCTAACTCTTACCCTAACCCTAACACTGACCCTACTCCTAACCCGTACACTAACCCTAAACCGTACTCTAATCCTAACCCTAACCCTAACCCTATCCGTACTCCAACCCTAACCCTAACCCTACCCCGTACTCTAACCCTAAGCCTAACTCTAACCCTAACCCGTACCTTTCCCTTAACCTAACACTAACACTAACCCACCCCGTACTCTAACCCTAACCCTAAACCTAACCGTAACCCAAAACCGTACCCTAAACCTAACCCTAACCCTAACTCGTACCCTAACCCTAACCCTAACCCTGACCCTAACCCTAACACTAACCCGTACCCTAAGCCTAACCCATACCCTAACCCTAACTTTAAACCTACCCCTAACCCTATCCCGTACCCTAAACCTGACCCTAACACTTGTCCTAACCCTAAACCTGTAACCTAAACCTAACCCGTATCCTAACCCTAAACCCTACATTCCCCGTACACTAACCCTAACCCTAACCCGTACCTGTCCCCTAAACCTAAACCTAACCCTAACCCTAACACTAACTCTAACCCATACTCTAACCCTAACCCTAACCCTAACACTAACCCTACCCCGTACTCTAACAGTAACCCTTACCCTAACCCTAACCCGTACTCTAACCCTGACCCTAACCCTAACCCTAAGACTAACCCTAACCCGTACTCTAACCCTAACCCTAACCCTAACCATATTCTAACCCTAAACCTAACCCTCACCCGAACCCTAAACCATACCCTAATCCTAACCTGTACCCTAACCCTAAACCTAACCCTAACCCGTACCCTAAACCTAACCCTAACCCGTACCCTAACCCTAACCCTAACCCTAACCCTAACCCTGACCCTAACCCTAAACCTAAACCGTACCCTAAACCTAACCCATACCCTAACCCCAAACTAACCCTAACCTGTACCCTAAACCTAACCCTAACCCCTACCCTAACCCTAATCCTAACCCATACCCTAAGCCTAACCCATACCATAACCCTAACCCTGATCCTAACCCTAACCCGTACCTAAACCTAACCCTAACCCTTGACCTAACCCGTACCCAACCCTATCCCGTAAACTAACCTTAACCCTAACCCGTACCAAACCCTAACAGTAACCCTAACCCATACCGTAGTGCTAACCCTAACCCTAACCCTAAACCAAAACCTGACCCTAACCCTAAACCTAAACCGTACCCTAAGCCTAACCCATACGCTAACCCTAACCCCAACCCTAACTCAAACACCAACCCTACCCCGTACTCTATCCCTAACCCTAAACCTAACCCTAAACCGTACCCGTAACCTAAACCTAACCCTAACCCTAACCCTAACACCAACCCTATCCCATACTCTAACCCTAACCCTAAACCTAACCCTAACTGTACTCTAACCCTAACCCTAAACCTCACCCTAACTCTAACCCGTACTGTAACCCAAACCCGTACCATAACCCTAAACCTAACCCTTACCATAACCCTAACACTAATTCGTACCCTAACCCTAACCCTAACCCTGACCCTAACCATAACCCTAACCCGTACCCTAAACCTAACCTGTACTCTAATCCTAAACCTAAAACTAACCCATACCCTAAACCTAACCCTAACCCGTACCCTAACCCTAACCCTAAGCCTGACCCTAACCCTAACCCGTACCCTAAGACTAACCCATACCCTAACCCTTACCCCAATCCTAAACCTAACCCTAACCCGTACCCTAAACCTAACCATAACACTAAACTTAACCCGTACACTAACCCTATCCCGTACCCTACACCTAAACCTAAACCGTATCCTAACCCTAAAGCTAACCCTAAGCCTAAACCGTACATTAATCCCAAAACTAACCCTAACACTAATCCTAAACCGTACTCTAACCCTAACCCTATCCCTAACCCTAACCCGTACACTAACCCTAACACCATCCCTAACACTAATCCTACCCCGTACTCTAATCCTACAACTAACCCTAACCATAAACCTAACCCGTAACCTAACCCTAACACTAAATGTACTCTAACCCTAAACCTAACCCTCACCCTAACCCTAACCCGTACTGTAACCCTAACCCATACCATAACCCTAAACCTAACCCGTACCCTAACCCTATCCCTAACTCATACCCTAACCCTAACCCTAACCCTGACCCTAATCCTAACCCTAACCCGTACACTAAACCTAACCCGTACTTTAAACCTAACCCTATCCCTACCCGTACCATAAACCTAACCCTAACCCTAACTCGTACCCTAAACCTACCCTAAACCTGACCATAACATTAAACCTAACCCATACCCTAAGCCTAACCCATACCCTAACCCTAACCCTAAACCTAACCCTAACCTTAAACCGTACCCTAAACGTAACCCTAACCCTCTACCTACCCGTACCCAAACCTAACCCGTAACCTAACCCTAACCCTACCCGTTCCCAAACCCTAAGAGTAAACTTAACCCATACCCTAGCGCTAACCCTAACCCTAACCCTAACCCTATCCCTAACCCTGACACTATCCCTACCCTAACTCGTACCCTAAACCTAACCTGTACCCTAACCCTAAACCTAACCCTAACACGTACACTAAACCTAAACCTAACCCGTACCCTAACCCTAAACCTAACCCTAAACCTGAACCTAACCCTAAACCTAAAACGTACCCTAAGCCTAACCCATACCCTAACCCTAACCCAAACCCTAACCCTATCCGTACTCTAACCCTAACGCTAACCCTACCCCGTACTCTAACCCTAACTCTAACTCTAACCCTAACCCGTACACTAACCATAAACCTAACCCTAACACTAACCCTACCCCGTACTCTAACCCTAACCCTAACACTAACACTAACCCGTAACATAAACCTAACCTTAACCCTAACTTGTACCCTAACACTAAACCTAACCCTGGCCCTAAACCAAACCTTAACCCGTACCCTAAACCTAACCCATAGCCTAACCCTAACCCTAAACCTAACCCTAACCCTATCCCGTACCCTAAACCTAACCCTAAACCTTGTCCTAACCGGTACCTAAACCTATCCTGTAACCTAACCCTATACCTAACCCGTACCCAAACCTAAGAGTAACCTTAACCCATACCCTAGCGCTAACCCTAACCCTAACCCTAAGCCTAACCCGCACCCTAAACCTAAACCTAACCGTAACCTTAACCATGACCCTTACCCGTACCCTAACCCTAACCCATAACCTAACACTAACCCTAACCTTAACCGTAACCCTAACCCATACCCTAACCCTAAAACTAACCTGTACCGTAACCCCAACCCTAACCCTAACCCGTACCATAACCCTATCCCTAATCCTAACCCTGACCCTAAACCTAAGCCTAACCCGTACCCTAACCCTAACCCGCAACTAAACCAAAACCTAACCCGTACCCTAACCCTAACCCGTAACCTAAACATAAACCTAAACCTAAACTTATCCCGTACACTAACCCTATCCTGTACCCTAAACCTAATCCTAACCTGTACCCTAAACCTAACCCTAACCCTATCCGTACACTAACCCTAACCCTAACACTAACCCTAACCCATACTCAAACCCTAACCCTAACCCTAAACCTAACCCTAACCCGTACTCTAACCCTAAACCGTACCCTAACACTAACCCTTACTCTAACCATAAATGTAACCCGTACCCTACCCCTAAACGTAACACTAACCCGAACCAAAACCCTAAACCTAACACGTACCCTAACCCTAACCCTAACCCGCACACTTAAACTAACCCTAACCCTAGACCTAACACGTACACTAAATCTATCCTGTACCGTTATCTTAACCCTACCCCGTACCGTAACCCTAACAATAACCCTACCCCGTACTCTAACACTCACCCTTAGCCTAACCCTAACCCGTACTCTAACCCTGACCCTAACCCTAAACCTAACACTAACCCTAACCCGTACTCTAACCTTAACCCTAAACCTAACCGTATTCTAACCCTAACCCTAACCCTCACCCTTACCCTAACCCGTATTGTAACCCTAACCCGTACCATAACCCTAACCCTAACCCGTACCCTAAACCTAACCCTAACCCGTACACTAACCCTAACCCTAACCCTAACCCTGACCCTAACCCTAACCCTAACCCGTACCCTAAACCTAACCCATACCCTAACCCAAAACTAACCCTAACCTGTACCCTAAACCTAACTCTAACCCGTACTCTAACCCTAATCCTAACCCGTAACCTAAGCCTATCCCACACCGTAACCCTAACCCTAATCCTAACCCTAACCCTAACCCGTACCTAAACCTAACCCTAACCCTTGACCTAACCCGTACCCAAACCTATCCTGTAACCTAACCTTAACCCTAACCCGTACCCAAACCCTAACAGTAACCCTAACCCACACCGTAGCGCTAAACCTAACCCTAACACTAAACCTGACCCTAACCCTAACACTTAACCGCACCCTAAGCCTAACCCATACCCTAACCCTAACCATAACCCTAACCCAAACACCAACCCTACCCCGTACTCTAACACTAACCCTAACCCGTACCCGTACCCGTACCCTAACCCTAACCCTAACCCTAACACCAACCCTATCCCGTACTCTAACCCTAACCCTAACCCTAACCCTAACTGTACTCTAACCCTAACCCTAAACCTCACCATAACCCTAACCTGTACTGTAACCCAAACCCGTACCATAACCCTAAACCTAACCCTTACCCTAACCCTAACCCTAATTCATACCATAACCCTAACCCTAACCCTTACCCTAACCCTAACCCTAATTCGTACCCTAACCCTAACTCTAACCCTGACCCTAACCCTAACCCGTACCCTAAGCCTATCCCATACCCTAACCCTTACCCTAATCCTAACCCTAATCCTAACAGTACCCTAACCTAACCCTAACCCTTGACCTAACACGTACCCAACCCTATCCCGTAACCATCCCTAACCCTAAACCGTACACAAACCTAACAGTAACCCTAACCCATACCCAAGCGCTAACTCTAACCATAACCCTATCCCGCCCCTAACCTAAACCTAACCCTAACCCTAACCATAACACTTAACCGTACCCTAACCGTAACCCATACCCTAAAACAAACCCTAAACTTAACCGTAACCCTGACCCATACCCTACCCTAAAATTAACCCGTACCCTAACTCCAACCCTAACCCTAACCCGTAACCTAAACCTAACGCTAACCCTAAACCTAACCCACACCTAAACCTAACCCTAACCCGCAACCTAAACCCAACCCTAACACTAAATTTAACCTGTACCCTACCCTATCCCGTACCCTAAACCTAACCCTAACCCGTAAACTAACCCTAAACCTAACTCTAAGCCTAACCTGTACATTAACCCTAACCCTAACCCTAACACTAACCCTACACCGTACTCTAACCCTAACCCTAACTCTAACCCTAACCCGTACCCTAACCTTTACCCATACCCTAACCCACACCCTAACACTAAACATAACCCATAATCTAACCCTAACCCTAACCCGTACCCTAAACCACACCCTAACCCTAACCCTAACTCGTACCCTAACAATAACCCTAACCCTGACCCTAACCCTAACCCTAACCCGTACCCTAAACCTAACCCATACCCTAAACCTAACCCTAAACCTAACCCTAACCCTATCCCGTACCCTAAATCTAACCCTAACCCTTGTCCTAACCCGTACCCAACCCTATCCCGTACCCTAACCCTAACCCTAACCCTAACAGTAACCCTAAATCATACCCTAGCGCTAACACTAACCCTAACCCTAAACGTAACCATTAACCGTACCCTAACCCTAAACCATACCCTAACACTAACCCTAAACTTATCCGTAACCATGACCCGTACACTAAACCTAAAATTAACCCATACCCTAACCCCACCCTAACCCTAACCTGTACCCTAACCCTAACCCTAACCCTAATCCACACCAAACCTACCCCTGACTAGTAACCTAAGCCTAACCCTAACCCTAAACTTAACCCCTACTCTAACCCTATCCCGTACCCTAAACCTAACCCTAAACCGTAACCTAACCCTAAACCTAACCCTTAGCCTAACCTGTACATTAACCCAAACCCTAACACTACCACTAACCCTACCCCGTACTCTAACCTTAACCCTAACTCTAACCCTAACCCATAGCCTAAACCTAACCCTAACCCTAACCCTAACACTAACCCTACCCCATACTCTAACCCTAACACAAACCCTAACCCTAAACCGTACTCTATCCCTGATCCTAACCCTACCTAAACCTAACCCTAACCCTATCCGCACTCTAACCCTAACCCTAACCCTAACACTAAACCTAACCCGTACTCTAGCGCTAACCCTAAACCTAACCCTAACCCTAACCCGTACACTAACCCTAACCCTAACACTAACCCTAACCCGTACTCTAACACTAACCCTAACCTAAACCTAAACCGCACTCTAACCCTATCCCTAACCCTAACCCTAACACTAATCCTAACCCGTACTCTAACACTAACCCTAACCCTAACCCTAACCGTATTATAACCCTAACCCTAAACCTCACCCTAACCCTAACCCGTACTGTAACCCTAACCCGTACCATAACCCTAAACCTAACCAGTACCCTAACCCTAACAATAATTCGTACCCTAACCCTAACCCTAACCCTGACACTAAACCTAACCCTAACCCGTACCCTAAACCTAACCTGTACCCTAACCCTAAACCTAACTCTAACCCATACCCTAAACCTAACCCTAACCTGTACCCTAACCCTAAACCTAACCCTAAACCTGACCCTAACCCTAACCCTAAAACGTACCCTAAGCCTAACCCATACTCTAACCCTAACCCTAACCCTATCCGTACACTAACCCTAACCATAACCCTACCCCATACTCTAACCCTAACCCTAACTCTAACCCTAACCCGTACCCTAAACCTAAACCTAACCCTAACACTAACCCTACCCCGTACTCTAACCCTAACCCTAACCCTAACACTAACCCCTACCATAAACCTAACCCTAACCCTAACTTGTACCCAAATCCTAACCCTATCCCTGGCCCTAAACCAAACCTTAACCCGTACCCTAAACCTAACCCATAGCCTAACCCTAACCCTAAACCTAACCCTAACCCTATCCCGTACTCTAAACCTAACCCTAACCCTTGTCCTAACCCATACCCAACCCTATCCCGTACCCTAACCCTAACCCTAACCCGTAACCAACCCTAAGAGTAATCCTAACTCATACCATATCGCTAACCCTAAACCTAACCCTAAGCCTAATCCGCACCCTAAACCTAAACCTAACCGTAACCCTAACCATAACCCTTACCCGTACCCTAACCCTAACCCATAACCTAACATTAACCCTAACCTTAACCGTAACCCTAACCCCTACCCTAACCCTAAAACTAACCTGTACCGTAACCCCAATCCTAACCCTAAACCGTAACATAACCCTATCCCTAATCCTAACCCTGACCCTAAACCTAACCCTAACCCGTACCCTAACCCTAACCCTAACCCGCACCTAAACCTAACACTAACCTGTACCCTAACCCTAACCCGTAACCTAAACTTAAACCTAAACCTAAACTTATCCCATACACTAACCCTATCCTGTACCCTAAACCTAACCCTAACCTGAACCCTAACCCTAACCCTAACCTTAACCCTATCCGTACACTAACCTTAACCCTAACACTAACACTAACCCTAACCCATACTAAAACCCTAACCCTAACCCTAAACCAAACCCTAACCCGTACTCTAACCCTAACCCGTACCCTAACACTAACCCTTAACCTAACCATAAACCTAACCCGTACCCTAACCCTAAACGTAGCCCTAACCCGAACCAAAACCCTAAACCTAACAGGTACCCTAACACTAACCCTAACCCGCACACTAAAAATAACCCTAACCCTAGACCTAACACGTACACTAAACCTATCCTGTACCGTAACCTTAACCCTAACCCGTACCGTAACCCTAACACTAACCCTAACCCTAACCCTAACCCTAACCCTAAACCTAACCCTAACCCTAACCCTAACCCTAACCCGTACTCTAACTTAAACCTAACCGTAAACCTAACCCTAACCCGTACTCTAACCCTAACCCTAACCCTAACACTAACCATAATCCTAACACTAAACCTAACCCTTACTCTAACCCTAAACCTAACACTGACACTAACCCTAACGCCCTACTATAACCCTAACCCTAAACTTAACCCTATCCATAACCCTAACACGTACCGTAACCCGAACCCGTACCCTAACCATAACCCTAACCCTAAACCTAACCCTAACCCTAAACCTTATACCGTACCCTAACCCATGACCCTAACCCGCATCTAAACCTAATCCTAACTCTAGACCTAACCCGTACCCTAACCGTAACACGTACCCTAACACTAACCCTAACCCTAACCCATACCATAAACCTAACACTAACCCTAACCCGTACCCTAACCCTAACCCGTACCCTAACCCTAGCCTGTTGCCTAACCCTATCCCACACCGTAAACCAAACCCTAACCCTAGACCTAACCCGTACCCTAAACCTATCTCGTACCCTAACCCTAATGCTAACCTGTCCCTAACCCTAGACCTAACCCGTACCCTAACCCTAACCCGTACCCTAACACTAACACTAACCCTAAACCTAAACCGTACCCTAACCTTAACCCTAACCCTAACACTAACCCTAATCCTAACCCTATACTGTACACTAACCCTAACCCTAACCCGTACCCATAC
The DNA here is from genome assembly GCA_032313775.1 of Urocyon cinereoargenteus. Classification (NCBI taxonomy): domain Eukaryota; kingdom Metazoa; phylum Chordata; class Mammalia; order Carnivora; family Canidae; genus Urocyon; species Urocyon cinereoargenteus. Next base: position 5,353,995 of record JAVLSZ010000001.1, on the reverse strand, counting down.
CCTAACCCTAACCCTAACTCTAAACCTAACACTAAACCTACCCCGTACTCTAACCGTAACCCAAACCGTAACCCAACCCGTACCCTAACGCGTAACCTAAACCTAACCCTAACCTGTACGTAACACGTACCATAACCCTAACCGTAATCCTAACCCTAACCCTAAACCTAACGTATACCCTAGCTCTCACCCTAACCCATACCCTAACCCTAACTCATACCCTAACCCTAACCTTTACCCTAACCCTAACCCAAACCGTACCCTAAACCTAACCCTAACCCTAACTGGTACCCTAACCCTAACCCTTACCCTAACCCCTAAACCTAACCCTAACCCGTACCCTAACCATAACCCTAACCCATACCTAGCGCTAACCCTAACCCTAACCCTACGTCTAACCTGCAATCTAAACCTAAACCTAACCCTAACACTAACTATAACACTTACCCGTACCCTAACCCTAACCCATGCCCTAACACTAACCTTAACCTTAACCGGAACCCTAACCCGTACCCTAACCCTAAAACTAACCCGTACCCTAACCCCAACGCTAACCCTAGCCCGTACCATAACCCTAACCCTAACTGTAACCCTGACCCAAACCTAACCCTAACTCGTACACTAACCCTAAACCGCACCTAAAACTAAACCTAACCCATACCCGAACCTTAACCCGTAACGTAAACCTAACCCTAACCCTAAACTTAACCCGTACACTAAACCTATCCCGTACCCTAAACCTAACCCTAACCCATTCCCTAACCCTAACCCTAACCCTAACCCTAACCCTATCCGTACACTAACCCTAACCCTAACCCTAACACTAACCCTAACCCGTACTCTAACTCTAACCCTAACCCTAAAACTAACCCTAACCCATAATCTACCCGTAACCCACCCCTAACACTAACCCTTACCCTAACCCTAAACCTAACCCGTACCCTAACCCTAAACATAACCCTAACCCGTACCCAAACCCTAACCCTAACACGTACCCTATCCCTAACCCTAACCCTAACCCGCACACTAAACTAACCCTAACCCTAGAACTACCACGTACACTAACCCTATCCCGTACCCTAACCTTAACCCTAACCCGTACCGTAACCCTAACACTAACCCTAACCCTAACCCTAACCCTAACCCTAACCCTAACCCTAACCCTAAGCCGAACACCAACCCTAAACCGAACCGTAACCCTAACCCTAACCCGTAACCTAAACCTACCCGTAGCCTAACCGTAACTCTAACCCTAACCCCTAACCCTACCCTAACCCTAACTTTTACCCTAACCCGTACCCAAACAGTAAACCTAACCCATACCCTAACACTAACCCAAACCCGTACTCTAAACCTAACCCATACCTTAACCCTAACCCTAACCTTAACCATAACGCTAACCCGTATCCTAACCCTAAAACTAACCCGTACCCTGAACCCAAACCTAAACCTAACCCATACCATAACACTAACCCTAAACCTAACCCTGACCCTAAACCTAACCTTATCACTTACACTAACCCTAACCCTAACCCGCGCCCTAAACCTAACCCTAACCCTAACCCTAACCCTAACCCTAACACTAACACTAACACTAACCCTAACCTGTACTCTAACCCTAACCCTAACCCTAACCGTACTCTAACCCTTACCCTAACCCTCACCCTAACCCTAACCCGTACTGTAACCCTAACCCGTACCAATACCCTATCCCTAACCCGTACCCTAAACTTAACCCTAAACCGTACCTTAACGCTAACCCTAACCCTAACACTGACGTTAACCCTAACCCTAACTCGTACCCTAACCCTAACCCATACCCTAAACCTAACCCTAAACCAAACCCTAACCCTAACCCGTACCCTAAACCTACCCTAACCCTTGACCTGACCCGTACCCAACCATATCCCATAACCTAACCCTCACCCTAAACTGTACCCAAACCCTAACAGTAACCCTAAGCCATTCCCTAGTGCTAACCCTAACACTAAACCTAACTCTAACCCTAACCCGCACCCTAAACCTAAAGCTAACCCTAACCCTAACCTTAACCCTTACCCGTACCCTAAACCTAACCCATACCCTAACCCTAACCCTAACCTTAACCGTAACTCTAACCCATACGCTAATCCTAAAACTAACCCGTACTCTAACCCCAACCCTAATCCTAACCCGTACCATAACCCTATCACTAACTCTAACCCTGACCCTAAACCTAACCCTAAACCGTACCATAAACCTAACCCTAACCCGTACCCTAACCCTAACCCTAACCCTATCCGTACACTAACCCTAACACTAACCCTAACACTAACACTAACCCTAACCCGTACTCTAACCCTAACCCTAACCCTAAACCTAACCCTAACCCGTACTCTAACCCTAACCCGTACCCTAACACTAACCCTAACCCTAACCTTTACCCTAAACCTGACCCTAAACCTTTCACTAATCCTAACCCTAACCCTAACCCGCATCCTAAACCTATCCCTAACCCGTACCCTAACCCTAACCCGTAACCTAAACCTAACCCTAACCCTAAACTTAACACGTACGCTAAACCTATCCCATACCCTAAACCTAACCCTAACCCGTATCCTAACCCTAAACCTCACCCTAAGCCTAACCCGTACATTAAACCTACCCCTAACCCTAACACTAACCCTACCCTGTACTCTAACCCTAACCCTAACCCTAACCCTAAACCTAACCCGTACCCTAACCCTAACCCTAATCCTAAACCTAACACTAACCCTACCCCATACTCTAATCCTAACCCTAATCCTATCCGCACACTAACCCTAACCCTAACACTAACACTAAACCTAACCCGTACTCAAACCTAACACTAACCCTAAACCTAAACCTAACCCATACTCTAACCCTAACCCGTACCCTACACTAACCCTTACCCTAACCCTAAACCTAACCTGTACCCTAACCCTAAACGGAACCCTAACCCATACCCAAACCATAACCCTAAAACGTACTCTAACCCTAACCGTAACCCTAAACCTAACCCGAACCCGCACACTAAACCTAACCCTAACCCTAGACCCAACACAAACACTAACCCAATCCCGTACCATAACCTTAACCCTAACCCGTACCGGTACTCTAACACTAACCGTAATCCTAACCCTAACCCTAACCCTAACCCTAACTCTAACCCGTACACTAACCCTAACCCGAACCCTAACCCTAACCCTAAACCGTACCCTAACCCTACCAGTAGCTTAACCTAACACTAAGCCTAACCCCTAACTCTAACCCTAACCCTAACCCGCGCCTAAACCTAAACCTAACCCTAAACCTATCCCTAACCAGCACCTAAACCTAACCCTAACACGTACCCTAACACAAACCCGTAACCTAAACCTAAACCTAACCCTAAACTTAAAACTTACGCTAACCCTATCCCGTACCCTAAACCTAATGCTAACCCATACCCTAAACCTAACCCTAACCCTATCGGTACACTAACCCTAACCCTAACCATAAACCTAACAACCCTAACCCGTACTCTAACCCTAACCCATACCCTAACACTAACCCTAACACTAACACTAACACTAACCCGTACTCTAACCCTAAACCTAACCCTAATTCTAACCCTAACGCGTACTATAACCCTAACCCGTACCCTAACCCTAACCCTAGCACTAACCCTACCCCGTAAACTAACCCTAAACCTAACCCTAATTCTAACCCTAACCCGTACTATAACCCTAACCCTAACCCTAACACCAACCCTAACCCTAACCCTAACCCGTACAGTAACCCTAACCCGTACCCTAACCCTAAACCTAAACCTAAACCTAACCCTAATCCTGAACTAACCCTAAACATAAACTCTACCCTAACCCTAAACTGTACCCTAACCCTAATCCTAAACCTAACCCGTACCCTAACCCTAAACTTAACGCTAACCCGTACCCAAACCCTAACCCTAACACGTAACCTAACCCTAAAACTAACTCTATCCTGCACACTAAACCTAACCCTAACCCTAGACCTAACACTTACACTAACCCTATCCCATACCCTAACCTTAACTCTAACCCGTACCGTAACCCTAAAACTAACCCTAACCCTAACCCTAACCTTAAACCTAACCCTTACACTAACCCTAACCCTACCCAAACCCTGACCCTGAACCGTAACCTAACCCTACCCTTAGCCTAACCCTAACTCTAAAAGTAACCCCTAACCCTAACCCTTACCCTAACCCGTACCCAAACGGTAAACCGAACCCGTAACCTAACACTCCCCCAAACCCGTACTATAATCCTAAACCTAACCCTAACCCATACCCTAACCCTTCCCGTAGCCTAACCCAAACTTTAACCCTAACCTCTAACCCTAACCCTAACCCTAACCCTTACCCTAACCCGTACCCAAACGGTAAATCTAACACGTACCCTAACACTAACCCAAACCTGTATTCTAAACCTAACCCTAACCCTTACCCTAACCCTAACCCTAACCCGCACCCTAAACTTAACCCTAACCCTAACCCAAACCATAACCCTTAACCATAACCTAAACCAAACCCATACCTAATCCTAACCCTAAACTTAACCGTAACACTAACCCGTACCCTAACCCTAAAACAAACCCGTACCCTAACCCCAATCCTAACCATAAGGCGTACACTAACATTAACCCTAACCCTAACCCTGACTCTAAACCTAACACTAACCCTTACACTAATCCTAACCCTAACCCTAACCCGCACCCTAAACCTAACTCTAACCCGTACCCTAACCCTAACCCGTAACCTAAACCTAACCCTAACCCTAAACTTAACCCGTACGCTAACCCTATCCCGTACCCTAAACCTAACCCTAACCCTAATCCTAACCCTAAACCTAACCCTAAGCCTAACCCGTTCATTAACCCTAACCCTAACCCTAACACTAACCCACCCCATACTCTAACCCTAAACCTAACCCAAACCCTAACCCGTACCCTAACCCTAACCATAACCCTAACCCTAACACTAACGATAACCCGTACTTAACCCTGACCCTAACCCTAACCCTAACTTTAACCGTAACCCTAACCCGTACACAAACCCTAAAACTAACCTGGACCCTAATGCCAACCATAGCACTAACTCGTAACGTAACCCTATCCCTAACCCTAAACCTGACCCTAAACCTAACCCTAACCCGTACCCTAACCCTAACCCTCACCCGCACCCTAAACCTAACCCTAACCCGTACCCTAACAGTAATCCGTAACCTAAACCTAACCCTAACCCTAAACTTAACCCGTACACTAACCCTATCCCGTACCCTAAACCTAACCCTAACCCGTACCATAACCCTAACCCTAACCCTAACCCTAAACGTACAGTAACCCTAACCCTAACCCCAACACTAACACTAACCCTATCCCGTACTCTAAACCTAACCCTAAACCTAATCCTAACCCTAACACGTACTCTAACCTTAACCCTAACCCTAACACTACCCATAACCCTAACACTAACCCTAACCAGTACTCTAACCCTAAACGTAACCCTAACAGTAACCCTAACCCCCTACTATAATCCTAACCCTAAACCTAACCCTTACCCTAAGCCTAACTCGTACCATAACCCTAAACCGTACCCAACCCTAAACTTAACCCTAAACCTAACCCTATTCCTGACCCTAACCCTTACCCTAATCCTATACCTTAACCTTAACCCTAACCCGCATCCTAAACCTAACCCAAAGCCTAGACTTAACCCTTAGCCTAACCCTAACCCGTACCCTAACACTAACCCTAACCCTAACCCGTAACCTAACACTAAACCTAACACGTACCCTAAACCGTACCCTAAACCTAACCCATCCCCTAACCCTAATCCTAACCCTAACACTAACCCTAACCCTCCACTATAACCCTAACCCTAAACCTAACCCTAACCCTAACCCTAACTCGTACTGTTAACTTTACCCGTACCCTAACCGTAACCCTAAACCTAAACTTAACCGTAACCCTAACCCTAACCCTAACCCTAACACGTACCCTAACCCTAACCAGTACCCTAATCCTAACCCTAACCCAACCCGTACCCTAACCCTAAACTGTACCCAAACCCTTACCCTAACACGTACCCTAACCCTAACCCTAACCCGCACACGAAACCTATCCATAACCCGCACACTAAACCTATCCCTAACCCTAGACCTAACATGTACACTAACCCTTCCCGAACCCTAAAATTAACCCTAACCCGTACTGTAACCCTAACACTAACCCTAAACCTAACCCTAAACCTAACCCTAACGCGTACACTAACCCTCACCCGAACGCTAACCCTAACCCTAACCCGTACCCTAACCCTACCCGTAGCCTAACCCTAACTCTAACCCTAACGCCTAACCCTGACCCTATCCCTAACCCTTACCCTAACCCGTACCCAAACGGTAAACCTAACCCGTACCCTAACACTAACCCAAATCCGTACTCTAACCCTAACCCTAAAACTAACCCTAACCCTAACCCGCACCCAAAACTTAACCCTAACCCTAAACCAAACTATAACCCTTAAACATAACTTAACCCTAACCCATATCCTCAACCTAAACCTAACCTTAACCATAACCCTAACCCATACCATAACCCTAAAACTAACCCGTACCCTAACCCCAACTCTAACCATAACCTGTACACTAACACTAATCCTAACCTTAACCCTGACCCTAAACCTAACCCTAACCCTTACACTAACCCTAACCCTAACCCTAACCCGCACCCTATACCTAACCCAAACCCGTACCCTAACCCTAACCTGTAACATAAACCTAACCCTAACCCTAAACTTAACCCGTACGTTAACCCTATCCCATACCCTAAACATAACCCTAACCCATATCCTAACCCTAACCTAACCCTAAGCTAACCCGTACATTAACCCTAACCCTAACCTTAACACTAACCCTACCCCGTACACTAAACCTAACCCAAACCCTAACCCTAACCCGTAACCTAAACCTAACCCTAACCCTAACTCGCACCGTTATCTTTACCCGTACCCTAACCATAACACTAAAGCTAAACTTAACCGTAACCCTAAACCTAACCCTAACCCGAATCCCGTACCCTAACCCTAACCCGCATCCTAAACCCAACCCTCAACCTAGACCTAACCCGTACCATAACCCTAACCCGTACCCTTACACTCACCCTAACACTAACCCTAACCCGTACCCTAACCCTAAACTGTACCCAAACCCTTACCCTAACACGTACCCTAACCCTAACCCTAACCCGCACACTAAACCTAACCCTAACCCTAGACCTAACACGGACACTAACCCTATCCCGTACCCTAACCTTAACCCTAACCCTAACACTAACCCTAAACCTAACCCTCACCCTAACACTAACACTAACCCGTACACTAACCCTAACCCGAACCCTAACCCTAAACCTAACCCGTACCCTAAGCCTACCCATAGCCTATCCCTAACTCTAACCCTAACGCCTAACCCTAACCCTAACGCTAACCCTAACCCTTACCCTAACCCTTACCCAAACAGTAAACCTAACCCGTACCCTAACACTAATCCAAACCCGTACTCTAACCCTAACCCTAACCCTACGTGCACCCTAAACTTAACCCTAACCCTAATCTAAACCATAACCCTTAACCATAACTTAACCCTAGCCCATACACTAAACCTAACCCTAACCTTAAACATAACCCTAAAACTTACCCTAACTCTATAACAAACCCGTACCCTAACCTCAACCCTAACCCTAACCGTACCCTAACACTAACCCTAAACCTAACCCTGACCCTAAACCTAACCCTAAACCTTACACTAACCCTAACCCTTACCCTAACCCGCACCCTCAAACTAACCCTAACCCCTACCCTAACCCAAACCCGTAACCTAAACCTAAACCTAACCCTAAACTTAACCCGTACGCTAACCCTAATCCTTACCCTAAACCTAACCCTAACTCGTATCCTAACCCTAAACCTAACCCTTAGCCTAACCCGTACAATAACCCTAACCCTAACACTAACACTAACCTAACCATACTCTAACACTAACCCTACCCTCACCCTAACCCTACCCCGTACAGTAACCCTAACCCGTACCATAACCCTACCCTAACCCATAAGCTAACCCTAACCCTAACTCGTACCCTAACCCTAACCCTAACCCTGACCCTAAACCTAACCCTAACCCGTACCCTAAACCTAACCTGTACTTTAACCCTAACCCTAACCCGTACCCTAAACCTAATCCTAACACTAACTCGTACCCTAAACCTAACCCTAACCCTGACCCTAACCCTAACCCTAACCCGTACATTTAGCATAACCCATAACCTAACCCTAACCCTATACCTAACCCTAACCCCTACCCTAAACCTAACCCTAACCCTTGACCTATCCCGTACCCAAACCTATCCCATACCCTAACCCTAACCCTAACCCGTACCCAAACCCTAACAGTAACCCTACCACATACCCTAGTGCTAACCCTAACCCTAACCCTAACCCTAAACCTAACCCTAACCGTGACCCTAACACTAACCCTATCCCGTACCCTAACCCTAAACTGTACCCGAACCCTAACCCTAAACCTAACCCATACCCTAACCCTAAACGTAATGCTAACTCGTACGCAAACCCTAACCCTAACACGTACCCTAACACTAACCCTAACCCTAACCCTAACCCTAACCCTAACCCGCACACTAAACCTAACCCTAACCCTAGACCTAACGCATACACTAACCCTATCCTGCACCCTAAACTTAACGCTAACCCGTACAGTGTCCCTAACACTAACCCTAACCCTAACCCTAACCCGTACACTAACCCTAACCGAACCTTAACCCTAACCCTAACCCGTACCCTAAACCTACCCGTAGCCTATTCCTAACTCTAACCCTAACCCCTAACCCTAAGCCTAACCGTAACCCTTACCCGAACCCGTACCCAACTGGTAAACCTAACCCGTACCGTAACACTAAACCAAATCTGTACTCTAACCTTAACCGTAACCCTCACCCTAATCCTAACCCGCACCCTAAACTTAACCCTAACCCTAACCCAAACCATAACACTTAACCGTAACCTAACCCTAACCCATAAGCTAACCCTAACCCTTACCTTAATCATAACCCTAATCCGTAACCTAACCCTAAAACTAACCCGGACCCTAACCCCAACACTAACCCTAACCCATACCCTAACACTAACCCTAATCCTAACCCTGACCCTAAACCTAACCCTAAACCTTACACTAACCCTAACCCTAACCCAACCCGCACCCTAAACCTAACCCTAACCCGTACGCTAACCCTAACCTGTAACCTAAACCGAACCCTAACCCTAAAATTAAACCGTTCGCTAACCCTATCCCGTACCCTAAACCTAAACCTTACCCTTGTCCTAACCCGTACCCAACCCTATCCCGTACCCTAACCCTAACCTAACCCATACCCAAACACTAAGAGTAAACCTAACCCATACCCTAGCGCTAACCCTAACCCTAACCCTAAGCCTAACACGCACCCTAAACCTAAACCTAACCGTAACCCTATCCATAACCCTTACCCGTACCCTAACCCTAATCCATAACCTAACACTAACCCTAACCTTAACCGTAACTCTAACCCGTACCCTAACACTAAAACTAACCCGTACTGTAAACCTAACCCTAACCCGTACCATAACCTTACCCCTAAACCTAACCCTGACCCTAAACCTAACCCTAACTTGTACCCTAACCCTAACCCGCACCTAACCCTACCCCTAACCCTAACCCGTACCCAACCCTAATTCGTACCTAACTCTAATGCTAACCCGTACCCAAACCCTAAGAGTAACTCTAACCCATACCCTAGCGCTAACCCTAACCCTAACCCTTACCGTAACACTAACTCGCACCCTAAACCTAAACCTAACCCTAACCCTAACCATAACCATAACCCTTACCCGTACCCTAACACTAACCCATACCTTAACCCTAACCCTAAACGTAACCGTAACCCTGACCCATAACCTAACCCTAAAATTAACCCGTACCCTAACCTCAACCATAACCCTAACCCTAACCCAAACCCTAACCCTAACCCGAACCTAAACCGTACCTTAACCCGTACCCTAAAACTAAACAGTAACCTAAACCTAAACCTAACCCTAAACTTATCCCATACACTAACCCTATCCCGTACCCTAAACCTAACCCTAACCTGTAACCTAAACCTAACCCTAACCCTAACCCTATCCGTACACTAAACCTAACCCTAACCCTATCCCATACTCTAACCCTAACCATAAACTTAACACTAACCCTAACCCGTACAAAAACCCTAACATGTACACTAACCCTAACCCGATGCCTAACCCAAACCCACACACTAAACCTAACCCTAACCCTAGACCTAAACCGTACCCTCAACCTATCCCGTACCCTAACCCTAATGCTAACCTGTACCCTAACCCTAACACTAACACTAACCCTAATCCTAACCCTAACCCGTACCCTAACCCTAACCCGTAACATTACATGTACCTTAACCCTAACCCTAACATGTACCCTCACCCGTAACCTAAACTTAAACCTAACCTGTACGCTAACACCTACCTTAACCCTAACACTAATCCTAACCCTAACCATAAACCTAACCCATACTCTACCCCTCACCCTAACCCATACCCTAACCTTAACTCGTAGCCTACAACTAACCCTTACCCTAACCCCTAACCCTAACCCTACACCATACCCTAAACCTAACCCTAACCCTAACTCGTACCCTAACCCTAACCCTAAACCTGACCCTAACCCTAACCCGTACCCTAACCCTAATCCGTACCCAAACCCTAACCCTAAACCTAAACCTAACCCTAACCCGTACAGTAACCCTAACCCGTACCCTAAACCTAACCGTAACTCTAAACCTAACCCTAACCCTGATCCTAAACCTAACCCTAACCCATACCCTAACCGAAACCGTACCCTAACCCTAACCCTAAACCTAACCCATACCCTATCCCTAAAAGTAATGCTAACCCGTACCCAAACCCTATCCCTAACACTTACCCTAACCCTATCCCTAACCCTAACTCGCACACTAAACCTAACCCTAACCCTAGACCTAACACGTACACTAACCCTATCCCGTAGCCCAGCCTTAACCTTAACCCGAACATTAACCCTACCCTAACCCGTACCCTCACCCTACCTGTAGCCTAACACTAAATCTAACCCTAAACCCTAACCCTAACCCTAGCCCTAACCCTAACCCTTACCCTAACCTGTACCCAAACGGTAAACCTAACACGTACCCTAACACTAACCCAAACCTGTACTATAACCCTAAACCTAACCCAAACCCGCACCCTTAACTTAACCCTAACCCTAACCCAAACCATAACCCTTAACCATAACCTAACCCTAACCCATACCCTAAACCTAACACTAAACTTAAACGTAACCCTAACCCGTAACATAAACCTAAAACTAACCAATACCCTAACCCCAACCCTAATCCTCACCCGTACCCTAACACTAACCCTAACCCTAAACCTGACCCTAAACCTAAACCTAACACTTACACTAACCCTAACCCTAACCCTAACCCACACCCTAAACCTAACCCTAACCTGTACCATAACCCTAACCAATAACCTAACCTAACTCCAAACCCTAAACTTAACCCATAGGCTAACCCTATCCCGTACCCTAAACCTAACCCTAACCCGTAAACTAACCCTAAACATAACCCTAAGCCTAAGTCGTACATTATCTCTAACACTAACCCTAACACTAACCCTACCCCGTATTCTAAACTTAACCCTAACCCTAACCCTAACCATAAACCTAACCCGTACCCTAAAACTAACCCTAACCCTAACACTAACCCTAACCCGTACTCTAACCCTAACCCTAACCCTAACACTAACCCTACCCCGTACCCTAACACTAACCCTAACCCTAACCTGTACCCTAACCCTAACCCTAAACCTAACCCTAACACTAACCCTAAACCGTACTCTATCCCTAACCCTAACCCTAACCCTAACCGTATTCTAACCCTAACCCTAACCCTCACCCTAACACTAACCCTAACCCTAACCCTAACACTAACCCTAACCCGTACACTAACCCTAACCCTAATCCTAAAAGTACCCTAACCTTAACCCTAACCCTAACCCTAACACTAACCCTAACCCGTACTCTAACCTAACCCTAATCCTAAACCTAACCCTTACCCGTACTCTAACCCTAACACTAAACCTAACCCTAAACCTAACCATAAAACTTACCCGTACCCTATCCCTAACCCATACCTTAACACTAACCCTAACTTTAACCATAACCCTACCCCGTACCCCAACATTAAAACTAACCCGTACCCTAACCCCAACCCTAACCCTAACCTGTACCATAACCCTATCCCTAACCCTAACCCTGACCCTAAACCTAACCCTAACCCGTACCATAACCCTAACCATAAACCTAACCCTATCCGTACACTAACCCTAACCCTAACCCTAACACTAAACCTAACCTGTACTCTAACCCTAACCCTAACCCTAAACCTAACCCTAACCCATACTCTAACCCTAACCCGTACACTAACACTAACCCTTACCCTAACCCTAAACCTAACGCGTACCCTAAACCTAAACGTAACCCTAACCAGTACCCAAAACCTAACCACACCACGTACCTAACTCTAAGCCTAACCCTAACCCACACACTAAACCTAACCCTAACTCTAGACCTAACACGTACACTAAACCTATCTCGTACCGGAACCTTAAACCTAACTCGTTCCGTAACCCTAACAATAAGCCTAACCCTAAACCTAAACCTAACCCTAACCCGTACACTAACCCTAAACCGAACCCTAACTCGTACCCTAACCCAACCCGTATCCTAACCCTAACTCTAACGCTAACCCCTAACCCTAAACCTAACCCTAACCCTGACCCTAACCTGTACCCAAACGGTAAACCTAACCCGTACACTAACTCTAACCCAAACCCGTACTCTAACACTAACCGTAACCCTAACCCGCACACTAAACCTAACCCTAACACTAGAACTAACACGTACACTAAACCAATCCCGTACCAGAACCTTAAACCTAACCCGTACCATAACCCTAACAATAAGCCTAACCCTAAACCTAAACCTAACCCTATCCCATACCCTAAACCTAACCTGTACCCTAACCCTAAACCTAACCCTCACCATAACCCGTACCCTAAACCTAACACTAACCCATACCCTAACCCTAAACCTACCCTAAACCTGACCCTAACCCTAACCCTAACAGGTACCCTAAGCCTAACCCATAACCTAACCCTAACCCTAACCCTAACACTAACACTAAACGTACCCCGTACCCTAACCCTAACCCTAACCCGTACCCGTACACTAAACCTAACCCTAACCCTAACCGTAACACTAACCTTAACCCGTACTACAACCCTAATCCTAAACCTAACCCTAACCCGTACTCTAACCCTGACCCTAAACCTAACCCTAACATTAAACCTAACCCGTACTCTAACCCTAACCCTAACCCTAACCGTAGCCTAAACCTAACCCTAAACCTTACCCTAACCTGAACCCGTACTGTAAGCCTAACCCATACCATAGCCCTAACAATAAGGCCTAACCCTAAACCTAACCCTAACCCTATCCCGTACCCTAAACCTAACCTGTACCCTAACCCTAAAACTAACTCTAACCCGTACCCTAAACCTAACACTAACTCATACCCTAAACCTAAGCCTAACCCGTACCCTAACCCTAACCCTAACCCGATCCGTACTCAAACCCTAAACCTAACCCTCACCCTAACACTAACCCTAACCCATACTCTAACAATAACCCTAAACCTAAACCTAACCCTAAACCATACGCTATCCCTAACCCGTACCCTAACAATAACACTAACCCTAACACTATCCCTGAACCGTACTCTAACCCTAAACCTAACCCTATCTCTAACCCAAACCCGTACTATAACCCTAAACCTAACCCTAACCCTAAACCTAACCCTAATCCGTACTCTAACCCTATCCCGTAGCCTAACACTAACTCTAACCCTAACCCCTAACCCTAACCCTAACCCTAACCCTTACCTAACCCGTACCCAAATGGTAAAACTAACCCGTACCCTAACACTAACCCAAACCCGTACTCTAACCCTAACCCTAACCCTAACCCTCACTCTAAACCTAAACCTAACCCTAACCCTAACCATAACCCTTACCCGTACCCTAACCCTAAACCATACCCTAACCCTAACCCTAAACTTAACCGTAACCCTGACTCGTACCCTAACCATAAAAGAAACCCGTACCAAACCCCAACCCTAACCCTAACCCGTACCCTAACCCTAACCATAACCCTAACTCTAACCCTAACCCATTCCCTAACCCTAACCCTAACCCTAACCCTAACCCTAAACCGTACTCTAACCCTAACCCTAACCCTAACCCTAACCCTAACCCTAACCGTATTCTAAACCTAGCCCTAACCCTCACCCTAACCGTAACCCGTACTGTAACCCTAACCCGTAGCATAACCCTAACCCTAACACTAACACTAACCTTACCCCGTACTGTAACACTAACCCTAACCCTAACCCTAACCCATACTCTAACCCTGACCATAACTCTAACCCTAACACTAACCCTAACCTGTACTTTTTTTTAAATTTTTTTTAATTTTTTTTCCTAACCTGTACTCTAATCCTAACCCTAACCCTAACCGTAACCTAACCCTAACCCTAATCCTAACCTAACCCTAACCCGTACTCTAACCCTAACCCGTACACTAACACTAACCCTTACCCTAACCCTAAACTTAACCCATACCCTATCCCTAAACGTAACCCTAACCCGTACCCAAAACCTAAACCTAACACGTACCCTAACCCTAAACCTAACCTAACCCGCACACTAAATCTAACCTTAACCATAGACCTAACACGTACACTAAACCTATCCTGTACCGTAACCTTAACTCTAACCCGTACCGTAACCCTAACACTAACCATAACCCTAACCCTAACCCGTACACTAACCCTAACCCTAACCCTAAACGTACACTAACCCTAACCCTAACCCTAACACTAACACTAACCCTAACCCGTACTCTAACCTAACCCTAATCCTAAACCTAACCCTTACCCGTACTCTAACCCTAACACTATCCCTAACCCTAACCCTAACCATAAACCTTACCCGTACCCTATCCCTAACCTATACCCTAACACTAACCCTAAATTTAACCGTAACCCTACCCCGAACCCCAACCTTAAAACTAACCCGTACCCTAACCCCAACCCTAACCCTAACCCTTACCATAACCCTATCCCTAACCCTAACCCTGACCCTAAACCTAACCCTAATCCGTACCATAATCCTAACCCGCACCTAAACCTAACCCTATCCCGTACCCTAACACTAACCCGTAACCTAAACCTAACCCTAACCCTAAATTTAACCCGTACACTAACCCTATCCAGTAACCTAAACCTAAACCTAACACGTACCCTAACCCTAACCCTAACCCTAACCCTAACCCTATCCGTACACTAACCCTAACCCTAACACTAACACTAAACCTAACCCGTACTGTAACTCTAACCCTAACCCTAAACCTAACCCTAACCCATACTCTAACCCTAACCCGTACCCTAACACTCACCCTTACCCTAACCCTAAACCTAACACGTACCCTAACCCTTAACGTAACCCTAACAAGTACCCAAACCCTAACCCTAACTTGTACCCTAACCCTAACCCTAACCCTAACCCGCACACAAAACCTAACACTAACTCTAGACCTAACACGTACACTAAACCTATTCCGTACCGGAACCGTAAACCTAACCCGTACCGTAACCCTAACAATAAGCCTAACCTTAAACCTAAACCTAACCTTAACCCGTACACTAACCCTAACCCGAACCCTAACTCGTACCCTAACCCTACCCGTAGCCTAACCCTAAATCTAACGCTAACCCCTAACCCTAAAATTAACCTTAACCCTTACCCTAACCCGGACCCAAACGGTAAACCTAACCCATACCCTAACTCTAACCCAAACCCGTACTCTAACCCTAACCCTAACCCTAACCCGCACACTAAACCTAACCCTAACACTAGACATAACACGTACACTAAACCTATCCCGTACAGGCACCTTAAACCTAACCCGTACCATAACCCTAACAATAAGCCTAACCCTAAACCTAACGCTAACCCTATCCCATACCCTAAACCTAACCTGTACCCTAACCCTAAACCTAACCCTAACCCGTACCCTAAACCTAATACTAACACGTACCCTAACCCTAAACCTACCCTAAACCTGACCCTAACCCTAACCCTAACACGTACCCTAAGCCTAACCCATAACCTAACCCTAACCCTAACCCTAACACTAATCTAAACCTACCCCGTACCCTAACAATAACCCTAACCCTAACCCGTACCCGAACACTAAACCTAACCCTAACCATAACCCTAACACTAACCCTAACCCGTACTCTAACCCTAATCCTAACCCTAACACTAACCCGTACTCTAACTCTGACCCTAACCCTAACCCTAACACTAACCCTAACCCGTACTCGAACCCTAAACCTAACCCTAACCGTAACCTAACCCTAACCCTAAACCTCACCCTAACCAGACCCCGTACTGTAACCCTAACCCGTACCATAACCCTAACCCTAATGCGTACTCTAACCCTAACCCTAATTCGTACACTAACCCTATCCCCAACCCTGACCCTAACCCTAACCCTAACACGTACCCTAAACCTAACCTGTACCATAACCCTAACCCTAACCTAACTCACACCATAAACTTAACCCTAACCCTAACCCAAACCATAACCCTTAACCGTAACTTAACCCTAACCCATACCCTAACCCTAAACCTAACCATAACCATAATCCCTACCTGTACCCTAAACGTAAAACTAACCCGCACCCTAACCGCAACCCTAACCCGTACCCTAACACTAAACCTAACCCTAACCCTGACCCTAAACTTAAGTCTAACCCTTACACTAACCCTAACCCTAACCCGCATCCTAACACTAACCCTAACCCAAACCCTAAAATTAACCCTAACCTGTACTCTAACCCTAACCCTAACCCTAACTTGTACCATAACCCTAACACTAACCCTAACCCGTTCCCTAACCCTAACCCGTACGCTATCTGTAACCCGATGCCTAACCCTAACCCACACCCTAAACCTAACCCTAACCCTAGACCTAAACCGTACCCTAAACCTATCCCGTAACCTAACCCTAACGCTAACCTGTACCCTAACCCTAACACTAACACTAACCCTAATCCTAAACCTATCCCGTACACTAACCCTAACCCTAACCCTAACCCGTACCCTAACCCTAACCCTAAACCTAACCCTAACTCTGACCCTAACACTAACCCTAATCCCGTACCCTAACCCAAACCCTAACCCGCATCCTAAACCTAACTCTAACCCTAACCCTAACCTGTACCATAAACCTAACACTAACCCTAACCCGTACAAAAACCCTAATACATACAATAACCCTAACCCGATGCCTAACCTTAACCCACACACTAAACCTAACCCTAGGCCTAGAACTAAACCGTACCCTCAACCTATCCCGTACCCTAGCCCTAACGCTAACCTGTACCCTAACCCTAACACTAACACTAACCCTAATCCTAACCCTATCCCGTACACTAAACCTAACCCGTACCCTAACCCTAACTCGTACCATTACACGTACCTTAACCCTAACCCTAACCCGTACCCTCACCCGTAATCTAAAACTAACCCTAACCTGTACGCTAACACATACCATAACCCTAACACTAATCCTAACCCTAACCATAAACCTAACCCATACCCTACCCTTCACCCTAACCCATAGCCTAACCCTAACCCGTACCCTAACCCTAAAACTAACCCGTACCCTAATCCCAATCCGAACCCTAATCCGTACCCTAACACTAACCCTAACCCTGATCCTAAACCTAACCCTAACCCTTACACTAACCCTAAACCTAACCCTAACCCGCAACCTAAACCTAACCCTAACCCGTACCCTAACCCTAATCCGTACCTAAACCTAACCCTAACCCTAAACTTAACCAGTATTCTAACCCTATCCATACCCTAAACATAACCCTAACCCGTATCCTAACCCTAAACCTAACCCAAAGCCTAACCCGTACATTAAACCTAACTCTAACCCTAACACTAACCCTAACAAGTATTCTAAACCTAAGCCTAACCCTAACCCTAACCCTAACCCTAACCCAAACACTAACCCTAACACTAACCCTAACCCGTACTCTAACCCTAACCCTAACCCTAACCCTAACCATACTATAACCCTAACCCTAACCCGTACTGTATCCCTAACCCATACCATAACCCTAACCCTAACCCGTACCTTAACCCTAACCCTAACTCGTACACTAACCCTAACCCTGACCCTAACCCTAATCCTAGCCTGTATCATACTACTAACCCGTACACCCTAACCATAACCCTAACCCTTACCCATAACCTAAACCTAAACCTAACCCTAGCTCGTACCCTAACCATAAACCTAACCCTGACCCTAACCCTAACCCGTACCCTAACCCTAAACCGTACCCTAACCTTAACCCACACCCTAACCCTAACCCTAACTTTAACCCTAACCCTAACCAGTAACCTAACCCTAAAACTAACCCATACACTAACCCCAACCCTAAACCTAACCCATACCCTAACACTAACCCTAACACTAACCCTGACCCTAAACCTAACCCTAACCCGTACACTAACCCTAACCCTAACCCGTAACCTAAACCTAACACTAAACCTAAAATTATCCCGTATGCTAACCCTATCCGGTACCCTAAACCTAACCCTAACCCATAACCTAACCCTAAACCTAACCCGTACATTAACCCTAACACTAACCCTAACCCTAACCCTAACCCGAACCCTAACCCTAAACCTAAACCTTTCCGTAAACCTAACACTAACCCTAACCCTTTCTCTAACCCTAAACCTAACCCTTACCTTAACTGTACTCTACCCTAACCCGAACCCTAACCCTAACCCGAACCCTAACCCGTACCCTAACCCTACCCGTAGCCTAACCCGAACCCTAAACATAACCCCTAAACCTAACGCTAACCCTAACCCTTATCCTAACCTGTACCCAAACGGTAAACCTAACCCGTACCCTAACACTAACCCAAATCCGTACTCTAACCCTAACCCTAACACTAAACCGCACCCTAAACCTAAACCTAACCCTAACCCTAACCATAACCCTTACCCGTACACCAACCCTAACCCATACCCTAACCCTAACCCTAAACTTAACAGTAACCCTTACCCGTAACCTAACCCTAAAATTAAATTGTACCCTAACCCCAACCCTAACCCTAACCCGTACCCTAACCCTAACCCTAACCCTAAACCTAACACTAAACCACACCTAAACTTAACCCTAATCCATAATCTACCCCTAACAATAAACTTAAACCGTACGCTAACCCTATCCCGTACCCTAAACCTAACCCTAACCCGTAACCTAACCCTAAACCTAACCCTAGCCCTAACCCGTACATAAACCCTAACCCTGACCCTAACACTAACCCTACCGGGTATCCTAACCCTAACCATAACTCTAACCCTAACCCGTATCCTAACCCTAATTGTAACCCTAACCCTAACCCTAACCCTAACCCTAAACCTTACCCGTACTCTAACCCTAACCCAAACCCTAACCCTAACCCTAACCGTACTCTTACCAAAACCCTAACCCTCACCCTAACCCTAATCCGTACTGTAACCCTAACCCGTACCATAATCCTAACCCTAACACTAACCTTAAGCGTAAACCTGACCCGTACACTAACCCTAAACCTAACGCTAACCCTGAACCTAACCTAAACCTAAACCATACCCCAAACCTAACCCTAAACCTAACCCTCACCTAAACCTAAACCTAACCCGTACCCTATCCCTAAGGCATAACCTAAACCTAACCCTAAACCTAAACTTAACTCATACTCTAACACAATCCCGTAACCTAAAGCTAACCCTAACCCGTACACAAACCCTAACCCTAACCCTAACCCTATCCGTACTCTAACCCTAGCCCTAACCCTAACCCTAACACTATCCCTAACCCGTACTCCTAACCTAAACCTAAACCTAAATGTAACCCTAACCCGTACTATAACCCTAAACCTAACCCTAACCCTAACCTAAACCTAACCCGTATTCTAACCCTATCCCGTAGCCTAACACTAAGTCTAACCCTAACCCCTAACCTTAACCCTAATCCTTACCCTGACACGTACCCAAACGGAAAACCTAACCCGTACCCTAACACTAACCCAAATCCGTACTCTAACCCTAACCCTAAACCTAACCCAACCCTAACCCTAACACTAACCCTAACCCGTACTCTAACCCTAACCCTAACTCTAAAAGTAACTCTAACCCGTTCTCTAACCGTAAACCTAACCCTAACACTAACCCTAACCCCCTATTAAAACCATAAACATAAACCTAACCCTAACCCTGACCCTAAACATAAACCTAATACTGTACACTAACCCTAACCCTAACCCGCATCCTAAACCTAACCCTAACCCTAGACCTAACCCGTACCCTAACCCTAACCCGTACCCTAACACTAACCCCAACCCTATCCCGTACCATAACCCTAACACTAACCCTAACCCGTACCCTAACCCTAACCCGTACCCTATCCCTAACCCGATGCCTAACCCTAACCCACCCGCTAAACCTAACCCTAACCCTAGACCTAAACCGTACCCTAAACAATCCCATAACCTAACCCTAACGCTAACCTGTACCCTAACCCTAACCCTAACACTAACCCTAATCCTCACCCTATCCCGTACACTAATCCTAACCCTAAACCTAACCCGTACCCTAACCCTAACCCTAAACCTAACCCTAACACTGACCCTAACCCTAACCCTAACCCATACCCTAAGCATAACCCATACCCTAACCCTAACCCTAAACCATAACCCTAACCCTAAACTGTTCCCTAAACCTAACCCTAACCCTTGACCAAACCCGTACCCAAACCTATCCCGTACCCTAACCCTAACCCTAACCGCTACCCAAAACCAAACAGTAACCCTAACCCATACCCTAGCTCTAACCCTAACCCTAAACCTAAACCTAACCCGGACCCAAAACCTAACCCTAACCCTGACCCTAACACTAACCCTATCCCGTACCCTAACCCTAAACCGTACCCGAACCCTAACCCTAAACCTAACCCATACCCTAACCCTAAACGTAACCCTAGCCCGAACCCAAACCCTAACCCTAACACTTATCCTAACCCTAACCCTAACCCGCACACTAAACCTAACCCTAACCCTAGACCTAATACATACGCTAACCCTAACCCGTACCCTAAACCTAACCCATACCCTAATCCTAACCCTAAACCTAACCCTAACCCTATCCTGTACCCTATACCTAATCCGAACCCTTGACCTAACCCGTACACAACCTTATCCCGTACTCTAACCCTAACCCGTACCCAAACCCTAGGAGTAACCCTAACCGATACCCTAGCGCTAAACGTAACCCTAACCCTAAGCCTAACCCGCACCCTAAACCTAAACCTAACCCTAACCCTAACCATAACCCTTACCCGTACCCTAACCCTAACCCATACCCTAACCCTAACCCGCACCTAAACCGTACCCTAACCCGTACCCTAACCCTAACCCACACCTAAAACTAAACCTAACACGTATCCTAAGCCTAACCCTAACCCTAGACCTAACCCGTACCCTAACCCTAACCCGTACCCTAACACTATCCCTAACTGTAACCCGTACCATAAACCTAACACTAACCCTAACCCGTTCCCTAACCCTAACCCGTACACTATCCCTAACCCGATGCCTAACCCTAACCCACACCCTAAACCTAACCCTAACCCTAGAGCTAAACCGTACCCTAAACCTATCCCGTAACCTAACCCTAACACTAACCTGTACCCTAACCCTAACACTAACACTAACCCTAATCCTAAACCTATCCCGTACACTAACCCTAACCCTAACCCGTACCCTAACCCTAACCCTAAACCTAACCCTAACTCTGACCCTAACACTAACCCTAATCCCGTACCCTAACCCAAACCCTAACCCGCATCCTAAACCTAACTCTAACTCTAACCCTAACACGTACCATAAACCTAACACTAACCCTAACCTGTACAAAAACCCTAACACGTACAATAACCCTAACCCGACGCCTAACCTTAACCCACACACTAAACCTAACCCTAACCCTAGAACTAAACCGTACCCTCAACCTATCCCGTACCCTAGCCCTAACGCTAACCTGTACCCTAACCCTAACACTAACACTAACCCTAATCCTAACCCTATCCCGTACACTAACCCTAACCCGTACCCTAACCCTAACTCGTACCATTACACGTACCTTAACCCTAACCCTAACCCGTACCCTCACCCGTAACCTAAAACTAACCCTAACCTGTATGCTAACACATACCATAACCCTAACCCTAATCCTAAAACACTAACCATAAACCTAACCCATACCCTACCCTTCACCCTAACCCATAGCCTAACCCTAACCCGTACCCTAACCCTAAAACTAACCCGTACCCTAATCCCAACCCTAACCCTAATCCGTACCCTAACACTAACCCTAACCCTGATCCTAACCTAACCCTAACCCTTACACTAACCCTAAACCTAACCCTAACCCGCAACCTAAACCTAACCCTAACCCGTACCCTAACCCTAATCCGTACCTAAACCTAACCCTAACCCTAAACTTAACCCGTATTCTAACCCTATCCATACCCTAAACATAACCCTAACCCGTATCCTAACCCTAAACCTAACCCTAAGCCTAACCCGTACATTAAACCTAACTCTAACCCTAACACTAACCCTAACAAGTATTCTAAACCTAAGCCTAACCCTAACCCTAACCCTAACACTAACCCCAAGACTAACCCTAACCCGTACTCTAACCCTAACCCTAACCCTAACCCTAACCCTAACCATACTATAACCCTAACCCTAACCCGTACTGTATCCCTAACCCATACCATAACCCTAACCCTAACCCGTACCTTAACCCTAACCCTAACTCGTACACTAACCCTAACCCTAACCCTGATGCTAAACCTAATCCTAACCCGTATCATAATACTAACCCGTACCCTAACCATAACCCTAACCCTTACCCATAACCTAAACCTAAACCTAACCCTAGCTCCTACCCCGAACCATAAACCTAAACCTGCACCTAACACTAACCCGTACCCTAACCCTAAACCGTACCCATAACCCTAACCCTAACCTTAACCCGTACACTAACCCTAACCCTAACCCTAACCCGAACCCTAACCCTAAACCTAAACCTTTTCCTAAACCTAACACTAACCCTAACCCTTTCTCTAACCCTAAACCTAACCCTTACCCTAACTGTACTCTAACTCTAACCCAAACCCTAACCCTAACCCGAACCCTAACCCTAACCCTAACCCGTACCCTAACCCTACCGGTAGCCCCACCCTAACCCTAAACATAACCCCTAAACCTAACGCTAACCCTAACCCTTATCCAAACCCGTACCCAAACGGTAAACCTAACCCGTACCCTAACACTAACCCAAACCCGTACTCTAACCCTAACCCTAACCCTAAAACCGCACCCTAAACCTAAACCTAACCCTAACCCTAACCATAACCCTTACCCGTCACCAAACCTAACCCATACCCTAACCCTAACCCTAAACTTAACAGTAACCCTGACCCGTAACCTACCCTAAAATTAACTCGTACCCTAACCCCAAACCTAACCCGCACCCTAACCCTAAACCTAAACCTAACACTAACCCGCACCTAAACCTAAACCTAAACCGTAACCTACCCCTAAACCTAAACTTAAACCGTACGCTAACCCTATCCCGTACCCTAAACCTAACCCTAACACATAACCTAACCCTAAACCTAACCCTAACCCGTACATAAACCCTAACCCTGACCCTACCACTAACCCTACCCCGTACTCTAACCCTAACCCTAACTCTAACCCTAACCCGTATCCTAACCCTAAATGTTACCCTAACCCTAACCCTAACCCTAGCCCTACCGCGTACTCTAACCCTAATCCAAACCCTAACCCTAAACCTAACTGCACTCTTACCCTAACCCTAACCCTCACCCTAACCCTAACCCGTACTGTAACCCTAACCTGTACCATAATCCAAACACTAACACTAATCTTAAGCGTAAACCGGACCCGTACACTAACCCTAAACCTAACGCTAACCCTGACCCTAACCTAAACCTAAACCATACCCTAATCCTAACCCTTACCCTAACCCTCACCTAAACCTAAACCTAACCCGTACCCTAACCCTAAAGCATAACCTAAACCTAACCCTAACCCTAAACTTACCCGGACTCTAACCCAATCCCGTAACCTAAAGTTAACCCTAACATGTACACTAACCCTAACCCTAACCCTAACCGTATCCGTACTCTAACCCTAGCCCTAACCCTAACCCTAACACTATCCCTAACCCGTACTCTAAACCTAAACCTAAAACTAAATCTAACCCTAACCCATACTATAACCCTAAACCTAACCCTAACCCTAACCTAAACCTAACCCGTATTCTAACCCTATCCCGTAGCCTAATACTAAGTCTAACCCTAACCCCTAACCCTAAACCTAACCCTAACCCTAACCCTTACCCTAACACGTACCCAAACGGAAAACCTAACCCGTACCCTAACACTAACCCAAAACCGTACCCTAACCCTAACCCTAACCCTAAACCTAACACTAACCCTAACCCTAACACTAACCCTAACCCGTACTCTAACCCTAACCCTAACCCTAAAAGTACCCCTAACCCATTCTCTAACCGTAAACCTAACCCTAACACTAACCCTAACCCCCTATTAAAACCATAAACATAAACCTAACCCTAAACCTGACCCAAACCCTAAACCTAATCCTGTACACTAACCCTAACCCTAACCCGCATCCTAAACCTAACCCTAACCCTAGACCTAACCCGTACCCTAACCCTAACCCGTACCCTAACACTAACCCTAACCCTATCCCGTACCATAACCCTAACACTAACCCTAACCCGTACCCTAACCCTAACCCGTACCCTATCTTTAAACCGATGCCTAACCCTAACCCAACCCCCTAAACCTAACCCTAACCCTAGACCTAAACCGTACCCTAAACCTATCCCGTAACCTAACCCTAACGCTAACCTATACCCTAACCCTAACCCTAACACTAACCCTAATCCTCACCCTATCCCGTACACTAATTCTAAACCTAAACCTAAGCCGTACCCTAACCCTAAACCTTACCCTAACCCTAACTCTAACACTGACCCTAACCCTAACCCTAACCCGTACCCTAAGCATAACCCATACCCTAACCCTAACCCTAAACCTAACCCTAACCCTAACCCGTACCCTAAACCTAACCCTAACCCTTGACCAAACCCGTACCCAAACCTATCCCGTACCCTAACTCTAACTGTAACCCGTACCCAAACCCTAACAGTAACACTAACCCATAACCTAGCGCTAACCCTAACCCTAACCCTAAACCTAACCCGGACCCAAAACCTAACCCTAACCCTGACCCTAACACTAACCCTATCTCATACCCTAACCCTAAACCGTACCCGAACCCTAACCCTAAACCTAACCCATACCCTAACCCTAAACGTAACCCTAGCCCGAACCCAAACCCTAACCCTAACACGTATCCTAACCCTAACCCTAACCCGCACACTAAACCTAACCCTAACCCTAGACCTAATATGTACGCTAACCCTAACCCGTACCCTAAACCTAATTCATACCCTAATCCTAACCCTCAACCTAACCCTACCCTATCCCGTTCCCTATACCTAATCCGAACCCTTGACCTAACCCGTACACAACCTTATCCCGTACTCTAACCCTAACCCGTACCCAAACCCTTGGAGTAACCCTAACCCATACCCTAGCGCTAAATGTAACCCTAACCCTAAGCCTAACCCGCACCCTAAACCTAATTCTAACCCTAACCGTAACCATAACCCTTACCCGTAACCTAACCCTAACCAATACCCTAACCCTAACCCGCACCTAAACCGTACCCTAAGATACCCTAAACCTAACCCGTAACCTAAACCTAAACCTAACCCTAAACTTATCCCGTACACTAACCCTATCCCGTACCCTAAACTTAACCCTTACCTGTACCCTAAACCTAACCCTAACCCTATCCCTATCCGTACACTAACCCTAACCCTAAACCTAACACTAATTCTATCCCATACTCTAACCCTAACCCTAACCCTAACCCTAACACTAACCCTAACTTGTACTCTAACCCTAACCCTAACCCTAAACGTAACCCTAACCCGTAATCTAACCCTAACACGTACAATAACACTAACCCTAACCCTAACACTATCCCTAACCCGTACCCTAATCCTAAATGTAACCCTAACCAGTACCCAAACCCTATCCCTAACACGTACCCTAACCCTAGCCTAACCCGCACACTAAAACTAACCCTAACTCTAGACCTAACACGTACACTAAATCTATCCTGTACCGTAACCTTAACCCTAACCCGTACCGTAACCCTAACACTAACCCTAACCCTAACCCTAACCCGTAGACTAACCCTAACCCGAACCCTAACTTTAATACTAACCCTCAACGTACCCTAACCCTAACCCTAACCCATACCCTAACACTAACCCTTACCCTAACCCTAAACCTAACCCATACCCTAACCCTAATCGTAACCCTAAACCATACCCAAACCCTAACCCTAACACGTACCCTAAACCTAACCCTAACCCTAACCCGCACACTAAACCTAACCCTAACCCTAGACCTAACACGTACACCAAACCTATCCCATACCATAACCTTAACCCTAACCCGTACCGTAATCCTAACACTAACCCATACCCTAACCCTAACCCTAACGCGTACACTAACCCTAAGCCTAACCCAAACTTACCCTAACGCTAACCCTAACCCTAACCCTAACACTAACCCTAACTCGTACTCTAAACTAACCCTAACCCTAAACCTAACCCTAACCCATACTCTAACCCTAACCCTAACCCTAACACTAACCATAACCCTAACACTAAACCTAACACATACTCTAACCCTAAACCTAACCCTAACACTAACCCTAACCCCCTACTATAACCCTAACCCTAATCCTAACCCTAACCCTAACTCGTACCATAACCCGAACTCGTACCCTAACCCTAACCCTAACCTTAACCTAACCCTAACCCTGACCCTTACCCTAAACCTAATCCCGTACCCTAAACCTAACCTCTACCCGCATCCTAAACCTAACCCAAAACCTAGACCTAACCCGTACCCTAACCCTAAACCGTACCCTAACACTAACCCTAACCCTAACCCGTACCATAACCCTAAAACTATCGCTAATCCGTACCCTAACCTTAACCCGTACCCTATCCCTAACCCGATGCCTAACCCTAACACACACCCTAAACCTAACCCTACCCTAGACCTAAACCGTACCCTAAACCTATCCCGTAACCTAACCCTAACGCTAACCTGTACCCTAACCCTAACACTAACACTAAACCTAATTCTAAACCTATCCTGTACACTAACCCTAACCCTAACCCTAACCCGTACCCTAACCCTAACCCTAAACCTAACCCTAACCCTGACCCTAACCCTAACACTAATCCCGTACCCTAACACTAACCGTAACCCGCATACTAAACCTAACTCTAACCCTAACCCCAAACCGTACCATAAACCTAACACTAACCCTAACCCGTACAAAAACCCTAACACGTACACTAACCCTAACCCGATGCCTAACCCTAACCCACACACTAAACCTAACCCTAACCCTAGACCTAAACCGTACCCAAAACCTATCCCGTAACCTAACCCTAACGGTAACCTGTACCCTAACCCTGACACTAAGACTAACCCTAAACCTAACCCTATCCCATACACTAAACCTAACCCATACCCTAACCATAACCCGTACCATTACATGTACCTTAACCCTAACCCTAACCCGTACCCTCACCAGACACCTAAACCTCAAACTAACCTGTACGCTAACACGTACCATAACCCTAACCCTAATCCTAACCTTAACCATAAACCTAAACCATACCCTACCCCTCACCCTAACCCATACCCTAAACCTAACTCGTACCCTAACACTAACACTTACCGTAACCCCTAACCCTAACCCTACACCGTACCCTAAATCTAACCCTAACCCTAACTCATACCCTAAACCTAACCCTAACACTGACCCTAACCCAAACCCTAACCCGTACCGTAAACCTAACCCATACCCTAACCCTAACCCTAAACCTAACCCTAACCCTATCCCATAACCTAAACCTAACCCTAACCCTTGTCCTAACCCGTACCCAAACCTATCCCATACCCTAACCCTAACCCTAACCCGTACCCAAACCCTAGAGTAACCCTAACCCATACCCTAGCACTAACCCTAACCCTAACCCTAGCCTAACCTGCACCCTAAACCTAAACCTAACCGTAACTCTTACCATAATCCTTACCATACCCTAACCCTAACACATAACCTAACACTAACCCTAACATTAACCGTAACCCTAACCCGTACCCTAACCCTAAAACTAATCCGTACCGTAACCCCAACCCTAACCCTAACCCGTACCATAACCCTATCACTAATCCTAACCCTGACCCTAAACCTAACCCTAACCCGTACCCTAACCCTAACCCGAACCTAAACCTAACCCTAACCCGTACCCTAAACCTAACCCGTAACCTAAACCTAAACCTTACTCTAAACTTATCCCGCACACTAACCCTATCCTGTACCCTAAACCTAACCCTAACCTGTACCCTAACCATAACCCTAACCCTAACCCTATCCGTACACTAACCCTAACCCTAACCCTAACACTAACCCTAACCCATACTCTAACCCTAACCCTAACCCTAAACCTAACCTTAACCCGTACTCTAACCCTAACCCGTACAATAACACTAAACCTTACCCTAACCCTAACCTAACCCATACCCTAACCCTAAACGTAACCCTAACCTGAACCCAAACCCTAAACCTAACATGTACCCTAACCCTAACCCTAACCCGCACACTAAAACTAACCCTAACCCTAGACCTAACACATACACTAAACCTATCCTGTACCTTAAACTTAAACCTAACCCGTACCGTAAACCTAACACTAACCCTAAACCTAACCCTAACCCTAACACTAACCCTAACCCGTACTCTAACTTAACCCTAACCCTAAACCTAACCCTAACCCATACTTTAACCCTAACACTAACACTAACCATAATCCTAACACTAAACGTAACCCATACTCTAACCCTAAACCTAACACTGACACTAACCCTAACCCCCGACTATAACCCTAACAATAAACCTAAACCTATCCCAACACTCACTCGTACCATAACCCGAACCCATACCCTAACCCTAACCCTAAACCTAACCCTAACCCTGTCCCTAACACTAAACATAATCCCGTACCCTAACCCTGACCCTAACCCGCATCTAAACCTAACCCTAACCCTAGACCTAACCCGTACCCTAATCCTAACCCGTACCCTAAACCTAACCCTAACCCATAACCTAACCCTAAACCTAACGCTAATCCTAACGCGTACATTAACCCTAACCCTAACAATAACACTAACCCTACCCCGTACTCTAACACTAACCTAACTCTAACCCTAACCCGTACCCTAACCCTAACCGTAACTCTAACCCTAACACTAACCCTACCCCGTACTCTAACCCTAACCCAAACCCTAACCCTAACCCATACCCTAACCCTAACCCGTAACCTAAACCTAAACCGAAACCTAAACTTAACCTGTACGCTAACTCTATTCCGTAACCTAAACCTAACCCTAAAGCGTACCCTAACCCTAACCCTAACCCTATCTGTACTCTAAACCTAACCCTAACCCTAACCCTAACACTAACCCTAACCCGTACTCTAACCCTAACCCTAACCCTAAAAGTAACCCTAACCCGTATTCTAACCCTAACAGGTACCCTAACACTAACCCTAACCCTAACACTAACCCTACCCCGTACTCTAACCCTAACCCAAACCCTAACCCTAAACCATACCCTAACCCTAACCCGTAACCTAAACCTAAACCGAAACCTAAACTTAACATGTATGCTAACTCTATTCCGTAACCTAAACCTAACCCTAAACCGTACCCTAACCCTAACCCTAACCCTATCTGTACTCTAAACCTAACCCTAACCCTAACCCTAACACTAACCCTAACCCGTACTCTAACCCTAACCCTAACCCTAAAAGTAACCCTAACCCGTATTCTAACCCTAACAGGTACCCTAACACTAACCCTAACCCTAACACTATCGCTAACCCGTACTCTAACCCTAAAACTAACCCTAACTCTAACCCTAATCCATACTATAACCCTAAACCTAACCCTAACCCTAAACCTAAGCCTAACCCGTACTCTAACCCTATACCGTAGCCTAACACTAACTCTAACCCTAACACCTAACCCTAAACCTAACCCTTACCCTAACCCATACCCAAACAGTAAACCTAACCCGTACCCTAACACTAACCCAAACCCGTACTCTGACCCTAACCCTAACACTAACCATAACACTAAACCGCACCATAAACTTAACCCTAACCCTAAACCTAACCATAACACTTAACCGTACCCTAACCCTAAACCTAACTCGTATCCTATCCCTAATACTGACCCTAAACCTAACCCGTACCCTAACCCTAACCCTAACCCTAACCCTAACCCTATCCGTACTCTAACCCTAACCCTAACCCTACCCCGTACTCTAACCCTAACACTAACTCTAACCCTAACCCGTACCCTAACCCTAAAACTAACCCTAACACTAACCCTACCCCGAACTCTAACCCTAACCCTAACACTAACACTAACACTTACCCTAAACCTAACCCTAACCCTATTTCGTACCCTAATCCTAACCGTAAACCTGACCCTAACCCAAACCCTAACCCGTACCGTAAACCTAACCCATACCCTAACCCTAACCCTAACCCTAACCCTAACCCGTACCCAAACCCTAAGAGTAACCCTAACCCATACCCTAGCGCTAACCCTAACCCTAACCCTAGCCTAACCTGCACCCTAAACGTAAACCTAACTGTAACCCTAACCATAACCCTTACCCGTACCCTAACCCTAACCCATAACCTAAAACTAACCCTAACCTTAACCGTAACCCTAACCTTAAAACTAACCCGTACCGTAACCCCAACCCTAACCCTAACCCGTAACATAACCCTATACCTAATCCTAACCCTGACCCTAAACCTAAACCTAACCCGTACCCTAACCCTAACCCGAACCTAAACCTAACCCTAACGCGTACGCGTACCCTAACACTAACCCATAACCTAAACCTAAACCTAACCCTAAACTTATCCCGTACACTAACCCTATCCCGAACCCTGAACCTAACCCTAACCTGTATCCTAACCCTAACCCTAACCCTAACCCTATCCGTACTCTAACCCTAACCCTAACCCTAACACAAACCCTCACCCATACTCTAACCCTAACCCTAAACCTAAACCTAACCCTAACCCGTACTCTAACCCTAACCCGTACCCTAACACTAACCCTTACCCTAACCCTAAACCTAACCCGTACCCTAAACCTAATTGTAACCCTAACACGAACCCAAACCCTAAACCTAACATGTACCCTAACCCTAACCCGCACACTAAAAATAACCCTAACCCTAGACCTAACACGTACACTAAACCTATCCTGTACCTTAAACTCAACCCTAACCCGTAACGTAACCCTAACACTAACCCTAACCCTAACACTAACCCTAACCCATACTCTAACTTAACCCTAACCCTAAACTTAACCCTAACCCGTACTCTAAACCTAACCCTAACCCTAACACTACCATAATCCTAACACTAAACCTAACCCGTACTCTAACCCTAAACCTAACACTGACACTAACCCTAACCCCCTAGTATAACCCTAACCCTAAACCTAACCTTATCCCTAACCCTCACTCCTACCGTAACCCGAACTCATACCCTAACCCTAACCCAAAACCTAACCCTAAACCCGACCCTAACCCTTAACATATTCCCGTACCCTAACCCTGACCCAAACCCGCATCTAAACCTAACCCTAAACCTAGACCTATCCCGTACCCTAATCCTAACCCGTACCCTAACGCTAACCCTAACCCTAAGCCTAACCCTTAGCCTAACCTGTACATTAACCCTAACCCTAACCCTAACCCTAACCCGTACTCTAACCCTAACCCATACTCTAACCCTAACCCTAACCCTAACCATACTCTAACCCTAACCCTAACCCTCACCCTAACCCTAACCCGTACTGTCACCCTAACCCGTACCATAACCATAACCCTAACCCGTACCATAACCCTAACCCAAACTTGTACCCTAACCCTAACCCTAACCCTGACCCTAAACCTAACCCTAACCCGTACACTAAACCTAACCGTAACACTAACTCATAACCTAAACCTAACCTTATCCCTGACCCTAACCCTAACCCATACCCTAAGCATAACCCATACACTAACCCTAACCCTAAACCTAACCCTAACCCTAACCCGTACCTAAACATAACCCTAACCCTTGACCTAACCGTAACCAACACTATCCTGTAACCTAACCCTAATCCTAACCCGTAACCAAACCCTAACTGTAACCGTAACCCATACCGTAGTGCTAACCCTAACCCACACCCTAACCCACACCCTAAACCTAAACCTAACACTAACACTAACCATAAACATGACCCGTACGCTAACCCTAACCCATACCCTAACCCTAACCCTAAACTTAACCATAACTCTGACCCGTACCCTAAACCTAAAATTAACCCATATCCTAACCCCAACCCTACCCTTAACCCATAACCTTACCCTAACCCTAAACCTAACACAAACCCTATCCCGTACCCTAAACCTAACCCTAACCCGTAACCTAACCCTAAACCTAACCCTAAGCCTAACCCGTACATTAACCCTAACACTAACACTAACCCTACCCCGTACTCTAACACTAACCCTAACTCTAACCCTAAACCGTACCCTAACGCTAACACTAACTCTAACCCTAACACTAACCCTAACCCGTACTCTAACCCTAACCCAAACCCTAACCCTTACCCGTACCGTAACCCTAACCATAAACCTAACCCTTACCCTAACACTAACCCTAACCCGTACTCTAAGCCTAACCCTAAACCTACCCCTAACCCTAACCGTACTCTAACCCTAACCCTAACCCTCACCCTAACCCTAACCCGTACTGTAACCCTAACCCGTACCATAACCCTAACACTAACCGTAAACTTAACCGTAACCCTGACCCGTACCCTAACCCTTAAACTAACCCGTACCCTAACACCAACCCTAACCTTAACCCGTACCCTAACCCTCTCCCTAACGCTAACCCTGACCCTAAACCTAACCCTAGCCCTCACCTGAACCTAACCCTAACCCGTACCCTAACCCTAACACGTAACCTAAACCTAACCCTAAACATAAACTTAACCCGTACGCTAACACTATCCCATAACGTAAACCTAACCCTAACCCGTACTCTAACCCTAACCCTAAACCTAAACTAACCCTAACCCGTACTCTAACCCTAACCCGTACCCTAACACTAACCCTAACCCTAACACTATCGCTAACCCATACTCTAACCCTAAACCTAACCCTAACTCTAACCCTAATCCATACTATAACCCTAAACTTAACCCTAACCCTAAACCTAACCCTAACCCGGACTCCAACCCTATACCATACCCTAACCCTAACTCTAACCCTAACCCCTAACCCTAACCCTAACCCTTACCCTTACCCTAACCCGTACCCAAATGGTAAACCTAACCTGTCCCCTAAAACTAAACCAAACCCGTACTCTAACTCTAACCCTACCACTAACCATAACCCTACACCGCACCCTAAACTTAACCCTAACCCTAAACCTAACCATAACACTTAACCGTACCCTAACCCTAACACTAACTCGTATCCTAACCCTAACACTGACCCTAAACCTAAACCGTACCCTAATCCTAAACGTAACCCTAACCGGTACCCAAACACTAAACCTAACACGTACACTAACCCTAACCCTATCCCTAACCTTAACCCTAACCCGCACACTAAACCTAACCCTAACCCTAGACCTAACACGTACACTAAACCTATCACGTAACGGAACCATAAACCTAACCTGTACCGTAACCCTAACACTAACCCTAGCCCTAACTTAACCCTAACCCTAACCCGTACCCTAACCCTCCCCGTAGCCTAACCCTAACTCTAACATTAACTGCTAAACCTAACCCTAACCCTACCCCTTACCCTAACCCGTACCCAAACGGTAAACCTAACCCGTACCCTAACACTAACCCAAACCCGTACTCTAACCCTAACCCTAACCGTAACCCTAACCCGCAGCCTAAACTTAACCCTAACCCTAACCCAAACCATAACCCTTAACGGTAACCTAACCCTAACCCATACCCTAAACCTAAACCCTAACCTTAACCATAATGCTAACCTGTACCCTAACCCTAAAACTAACCCATACCCTAACCGCAACCCTAACCCTAACCCGTACCCTACCACTAACCCTAACCCTAACCCTGACCCTAACCCATACCCTAACACTAACCCATAACCTAAACCTAAACCTAACCCTAAACTTAAACTGTACACAAACCCTATCCCGTACACTAAACCTAACCCTAACCCGTATCCTAACCCTAAACCTAACCCTAAGGCTAACCCGTACATTAACCCTAACCCTAACACTAACAAAAACCCTACCCAGTACTCTAACACTATCCCTAACCCTAACCCGTACCCTAACCCTAAACCTAACCCTAAACTAACCCTAACACTAATCCTAACCCAAACTCTAAACCTAACCCTAACCCTAACCCTAAACGTACTCTAACCCTAACACTAACCAGCACCCTAACCCTAAACCATACTGTAACCCTAACCCATACCATAACCCTAACCTGTACCCGTACCATAACCCTAACCCTAACTCGTACCCTAAACCTAAACCTAACCCTGACCCTAAACCTAATCCTAACCCGTAACTTAAACCTAACCCGTAACCTAACCCTATCCCTAACACGTACCTTAAACCTAAACCTAAAACTAACTCGTACCCTAACACCAACCCTAACCCTAACCCTCACCCTAACCCTAACCCGTACTGTAACCCTAACCCGTACCATAATCCTAACCCTAACCCTAACCTTAAGCGTAAACATGACACGTACCCTAACCCTAAATCTAACCCGTACCGTAACCCCAACCCTAAATTAAACCGTACACTAACCCTATCCCTAACGGTAAACCTGACCCTAAACCTAACCCTAACCTGTAACTTAACCCTAACCCTAACCCTAACCATCATCTAAACCTAACCCTAACCGGTACCCTAACCCTAACCCGTAACCTAAACCTAACCCTAACCCTAAACTTAACCCATACTCTAACCCTATCCTGTACCCTAAACCTAACCCTAACCCGTACCCTAACCCTAACCCTAACCCTAACCCTAACCGTACTCTAACCCTAACACTAACCTTCACCCTAACCCTAACCTTACTGTAAACCTAACCCGTACCCTAACTCCAACCCTAACCCTAACCCGTACCCTAACCCTAAACCTAACCCTAACCATAACCCACACCTAAACCTAACCCACACCCGTAACCTAAGCCTAAACCTAACCCTAAACTTAACCCGTACTCTAATCCTATCCCGTACACTTAACCTAACCCTAACCCGTAACCTAACCCTAAACCTAACCCTAAGCCTAATCCGAACATTAAACCTAACCCTAACACTAACACTAACCCTACCCCGTACTCTAACCCTAACCCTAACTCTAACGCTAACCCGTACAAAACCCTAAACCTAACCCTAACGTTAACACTAACCCTACCCCGTACTCTAACCCTAGCACAAACCCTAAACCTAACCCGTACCCTAACCCTACGCCTAACCCTACCCCTAAAACTAACCCTAACCCATACTCTAACCCTAACCCTAACCCTAACCCTAACTCTAACCGTACTCTAACCCTAACACTAACAATCACCCTAACCCTAACCCTAACCCTAACCCTAACCCTAACCCTAACCGTACTGTAACCCTAACCCGTACAATAACCCTAACCCTAACCCGTACCCTAAACTTAACCCGTAACCTAAACCTAAGCCTAACCCTAAACTTAACCTGTACACTAACCCTATCCTGTACCCTAAACCTAGCCCTAACCCGTACCCTAACCGTAACCCTAACCCTAACCCTATCCGTACTCTAACCCTAACCCTAACCCTAACCCGTACTCTAACACTAACCCTAATCCTAAATGTAACCCTAACACTTACGCTAACCCTAACCCGTACCCTAACACTAACCCTAACCCTAACACTATCCCTAACCTGTACTCTAACCCTAACCTAACCCTAACTCTAACCCTAACCCGTACTATAACCCTATACCTAACCCTAAACCTAACCTTAACCCGTACTCTAACCCAACCCGTAGCCTAACCCTAACTCTAACCCTAACCCCTAACCCTAATGCTAACCCTATTCCTTACCCTATCCCGTACCCAAACGGTACACCTAACCCGTACCCTAACACTAACCCAAACCCGTACTCTAACCCTAACCATAACCCTAACCCTATCCCTAAACCGCACCCTAAACTTAACCCTAACCATAACCCTAAACTTAACCCTTAACCGTACCCTAACCCTAACCCACACCCTAACCCTAACCCTAACTTTAAACGTAACCCTAACCCGTAACCTAACCCTAAAACTAACCCGTACCCTAACCCCAACCCTAACCCTAACCCATACCCTAACACTAACCCTAACACTAACCTTGACCAAAACCTAACCATAACCCGTACACTAACCCTAATCCTAACCCTAACCCGCACCCTAAGCCTAACCATAACCCGTACACTAACCCTAACCCGTAACCTAAACTTAACCCTAACCCTAAACTTATCCCGTACGCTAACCCTATCCCGTCCCCTAAACCTAACCCTAACCCATAAACTAACCCTAAACCTAACCCTAAGCCTAACCTGTACATTATCCCTAACCCTAACCCTAACACTAACCCTACCCCATAATCTAACCCTAACCCTAACCCTAACCCGTACCCTAACCCGTACCCTAACCCTAAACCTAAACCTTTCTTTAACCCTAACACTAACCTAACCCTTACTCTAACCCTTAACCTAACCCTTACCCTAAGTGTACTCTAACCCTAACCCTAACCCTCACCCTAACCCTAACCCGTAGTGTAACCCTAACCCATAACGTAACCCTAACTCTAACCCGTACACTAACCCTAAACCTAACTCATAGCCTAAAACTAACCCTGACCCTAACCCTAACCCGTACCCTAAACCTAACCCATACCCTAACCCTAAAACTAACCCTAAGCTGTACCATAAACCTAACCCTAAAGCTAACTCATACCCTAACCCTAACCCTAACCCTGACCCTAACCCTAACCCATACCCTAAACCTAACCCATACCCTAACCCTAATCCTAAACCTAACCCTAACGCTAACCTGTACCCTAACCCTAACACTAACACTAACCCTAATCCTAACCCTATCCCGTACACTAACCCTAACCCGTACCCTAACCCTAACCCGTATCATTTCACGTAACTTAACCGTGACCCTAACCCTTACCCTCACCCGTAACCTAAACCTAACCCTAACCTGTACGCTAAAAAGTACTATAACCCTAACCCTAATCCTAACCCTAACCATAAACCTAACCCATACCCTACCCCACAACCTAACCCATACCCTAACCCTAACTCATACCCTAACACTAACCCTTACCTAACCCCTACCCTAACCCTACACCGTACCCTAAACCTAACCCTAAACCTAACTTGTACCCTAACCCTAACCCTAACCCTGACCCTAACCCTAACCCAAACCCGTACCCTAACCCTAATCGGTACCCTAAATCTAACCCTAACCCTAACCCTAACCCTAAACCTAACCCTAACCCGTACCCTAACCCGAAACCGTACCCTAACCCTAACCCTAACCCTAAACCTAACCCTAACCCTGACCCTAAACCTAACCCTAACCCGTACCCTAACCCGAAACCGTACCCTAACCCTAACTCTAAACCTAACCCTTACCCTAACCCTCAATGTAACGCTAACCCGTACCCAAACCCTATCCCTAACACGTGCCCTAACCCTATCCCTAAAGCTAACCCGCACACTAAACCTAACCCTTACCCTAGACCTAACACGTACCCTAACCCTATCCCGTAGCCCAGCCTTAACCCTAACCCGAACCCTAACCCTTACCCAAACCCGTACCCTAACCCAACCTGTAGCCTAACCCTAAATCTAACCCTAACCGCTAACCCTAATCCTAACCCTAACCCTTAGCCTAACCCGTACCCAAACGGTAAACCTAACCCATCCCTAACACTAACCCAAACCCGTACTCTAAACCTAATCCTAATCCAAATCCGAACCCTTAACTTAAACCTAACCCTAACCCAAACCATAACACTTAACCATAACGTAACCCTAACCCATACCCTAACCCTAACCCTAACCTTAACCATAACCCTAACCCGTAACCTAACCCTAAAACTAACCCATACCCTTACCCCAACCCTAAACCTAACCCGTACCCTAACACTATCCTTAACCCTAACCCTGACCCTAAACCTAACCCTAACCCGTACACTAACCCTAAGCCTAAACCTAACCCGCACCCTAAACCTATACCTAACCCGTACCATAACCCTAACCAGTAACCTAAACCTAACACTAAACCTAAACTTAACCCGTACACTAACCCTATCCCTTACCCTAAACCTAACCCTAACCCGTATCCTAACCCTAACCTAACCCTAAGCCTAATCTGTACATTAACCTTAACCCTAACCCTAACACTAACCCTACCACGTACTCCAACCCTAACCCTAACCCTAACCCTAACCCGTACACTAGCCCTAACCCTAACCCTAACCCTAACCCTAACCCTAATGCTAACCTGTAACCTAACCCTATCCCTAACCCTAACCCTGACCCTAAACCAAACCCTAACCCGTACACTAACCCTAACCCTAAATCGCACCCTAAACCTAACCCTAACCCATACCCTAACCTTAACCCGTAACCTAAACCTAACACTAACCCTAAACTTAACCCGTACGCTAACCTATCCCGTACCCTAAAC
This sequence comes from Urocyon cinereoargenteus, assembly GCA_032313775.1. Lineage (NCBI taxonomy): Eukaryota > Metazoa > Chordata > Mammalia > Carnivora > Canidae > Urocyon > Urocyon cinereoargenteus. The sequence goes on along the minus strand of JAVLSZ010000001.1, from coordinate 5,314,520 downwards.
CTAACCCTAACCCGTAAACTAACCCTAAACCTAACCCTAAGCCTAACCCGTACATAAACCCTAACCCTAACACTAACACTAACCCTACTCCATAATCTAACCCTAACGCTAACCCTAACCCGTACCCTAACCCTAACCGTACTCTAACCCTAACCCTAACCATTTCCCTAACCCTAACACTAACACTAACCCTAACCCTAACCGTACTCTAACCCTAACTCTAACCCTCACCCTAACCTTAACTCGTACTGTAAACTTAACCCATAACATAACCCTCACCCAACAACGTACCTGAACCCTAACCCTAACTCGTACCCTTACGTTAACCCTGACCCTAACACTAACCCTAACCCGTAACCTAAACCTAATCCACACCCTAACACTATCCCTAACCAAAACCCGTACCCTTAACCTATCCCTAACCCTAACTCGTACCCTAACCCTAAGCCTAACACTGACCCTAACCCTAAACCTAACCCGTACCCTAAATCTAACCCATACCCTAACCCTAACCCTAACCCTAAACCTAACCCTAACCCTAACCCATACCCTAAACCTAACCCTAACCCTTGACCTAACCCATACCCAACCCTATCCCGTACCCAAAACCTAACCCTAACCCATACCCTAACCCTAACCGTAACCTTAACTGTAACCCTAACCCGTAACCTAACCCTAAAACTAACCCATACCCTAACCCCAACCCTAACCCTAACCAGTACCCTAACACTAACCCTAACCCTAGACCTAAACCGTACCCTAAACATATCCCGTAACCTAACCCTAATGCTAACCTGTACCCTAACCCTAACACTAACACTAACCCTAATCCTAAACCTATCCCATACACTAACCCTAACCCTAAACCTATCCCGTACCCTAACCCGTACCCTAGCCCTAAACCTGACCCTAACTCTAACCCAATCCCGTACCCTAACCCTAACCCTAACCCGTACTCTAACCCTAACCCTAACCCTAAACCTAACCCGTACCATAAACCTAACACTAACCCTAACCCATAAAAAACCCCAACACGTACACTAACCCTAACCTGATGCCTAACCATAAACCACACACTAAACCTAAACCTAACCCTAGACCTAACACGTACCCTAAACCTATCCCGTACCCTAAACCTAACGCTAACCTGTACCCTAACCCTAACACTAACACTAACCCTAATCCTAACCCGTACCATTACACGTATCTTAACCCTAACCCTATCCCGTTCCCTCACCCTTAACCTAAACCTAAACCTAACCTGTATGCTAAGAAGTACAATAACCCTAACCCTAATCCTAACCCTAACCATAAACATAACCCATACGTTATACCTCACCCTAACCCATACCCTAACCCTAAATCGTACCCTAACACTAACACATACCCTAACACCTAACCCTAAACCTACACCGTACCCTAAACCTAAACCTAACCCTAACTCGTACCCTAAACCTAACCCTAAACCTGACCCTAACCCTAAACCTAACCCGTACCCTAACCCTAATCCGTACTCTAACCCCAACCCTAAACCTAACCCTAACCCGTAAAGTAACCCTAAACTGTACCCTAACCCTAACCCTAAACCTAACCCTAACCCTGACCCTAAACCTAACCCTAACCCGTACCCTAACCCGAAACTATACCCTAACCCTAACCCTAAACCTAAACCGTACCCTAACCCTAAACGTAACACTAACCCGTACCCAAACCCTATCCCTAACACGTACCCTAACCCTACCAGTAGCCTAACCTAAATCTAACCCTAACCCCTAACCCTAACCCTCACCCTAACCCTAACCGTTACCCTAACCCGTACCCAAAGGGTAAAAGTAACCCGTACCCTAACACTAAACCAAACCCATACTGTAACACAAACCCTAACCAAAAACCGCACCCTTAATTTAACCCTAACCCTAACCCAAACCATAACCCTTAACAGTAACCTAACCCTAACACATACCCTAACACTAACCCTAACCTTAACCGTAAACCTAAACCGTAACCTAACTCTAAAACTAACCCATACCCTAACCCCAACCCTAACTCTAACCCGTACCCTAACACTAATCCTAACCCTAAACCTGACCCTAAACCTAACCCTAACCCTTACACTAACCCTATTCCTAACACTAACCCTAACCCGTACACTAACCCTAACACTAACCTAACCCTAACCGTAACTCTAATGCTAACCTGTACTCTAACCCTAACCCTAACCCTAACCCTGACCCTAAACCTAACCCTAACCCGTACAAACACCCTAACCCTAACCCTACCCGCACCCTAAACCTAACCCTAACCTGTACCCTAACCCTAACCCGTAACCTAAACCTAACCCTAACCCTAAACTTAACCCGTACGCTAACCCTATCCTGTGCCCTAAACCTAACCCTAACCCGTAAACTAACCCTAAACCTAACCCTAAGCCTAACCTGTACATTAACCCTAACCCTAACCCTAACACTAAACCTACCCCGTACTCTAACCCTAACCCTAACCCTAATCCTAACCTGTACCCTAACCCTAACCCTAACCCTAACCCTAACCCTATCCGTACACTAACCCTAATCCTATCCCTAACCCTAACCCTAACCCGCACACTAAACCTACCCTAACCCTACACCTAACACGTACACTAACCCTATCCCGTACCGTAACCTTAACTCTAACCCGTACTGTAACCCTAACATTAAACCTAACCCTAACCCTAACCCTAACCCTAACCCTAAACCTAACCCTAACCCGTACACTAACCCTAACCCGAACCCTAACCTGCACCCTAAACTTAACCCTAACCCTAACCCAAATCATAACCCTTAACCGTAACCTAACACTAACCCATACGCTAACCCTAAACTTAACCTTAAACCTAACCCGTAACCTAACCCTAAAACTAACCCATACCTTAAACCAACCCTAACCCTAATCCGTACCCTAACACTAACCCTAACCCTAACCCTGACCCTAAACCTAACCCTAACCCTTGCACTAATCCTAACCCTAACCCTAACCCGCACCCTAAACCTAACCCTAACCCGTACCTTAACCCTAACCCGTACCCTAACCCTAACCCTAAACCTAACCCTAACCTTAACCCGTACTCTAACACTAACCCTAATCCTAAACCTAACCCTAACCCATACTCTTACACTATCCCGTACCCTAACAATAACCCGTACCCTAACCCTAAACCTAACCCATACCCTAACCCTAAACGTAACCCTAACATGTACACAAACCCTAAACACTAAACCTAACCCTAACGCTACACATAACACGTACACTAACCCTATCCTGTACCGTAACGTTACCCCAAACCCGTACTGTAACCCTAACATTAAACCTAACCCTAACCCTAACCCTAACGCGTACACTAACCCTAACCCGAACACTAACCCTAACCTAACCCGTACCCTAACCCGTACCCTAACCCTACCCGTAGCCTAACACTAACACTAACCCTAACCCCTAACCCTAACCCTAACCCTAACCCTAATCCGCACCCTAAACTTAACCCTAACCCTAACCATAACCATAACCCTTAACCGTACCCTAACCTTAACACACACCCTAACCGTAACCCTAACTTTAACCGTAACCCTAACCCGTACCCTAACCCTAAAACTAAACCATACCCTAACCCTATCCCACACCCTAAACCTAACCCTAACCCGTACCCTAACCCTAACCCGTAACCTAAACTTAACCCTAACCCTAAACTTAACCCGTACGCTAATCCTATCCCGTAGCCTAAACCTAACCCTAAGCCTAACGCGTACATTAACCTACCCCTAACCCTAACACTAACCCTACGCCGTACTCTAACCCTAACCCAAACCCTAAGCCTAACCCTAACCCGTACCCTAACCCTAACCCAAACCCTTTCCCAAACCCTAACACTAACCCTAACCCATACTCTAACCCTAACCCTAACCCTAACCGTACTCTAACCCTAACCCTAACCCTCACCCTAACACTAAACTATACTGTAACCCTAACCCGTAACATAACCCTAACCCTAACCCATTGCTTAAACCTAACCCTAACTCGTACCCTAACCCTAAACCTGACCATAACCCTAACGCATAACCTAAACCTAACCCTAAACCTAACTCATACCCTAACCCTAACCCTAACCCTGACACTAACCCTAACCCTAACCCGTACCCTAAACCTAACCCATACCCTAACCCTACCACTAAACTTAACCCTAACAAGTACCCTAACCCTAACCCATAACCTAAACCTAACCCTAACCCTAAACTTAACCCGTACCCTAAACCTAACCCATACCCTAACCCTATCCCTAAACCTAAACCTAACACGTACCCTAACCCTAACCCATAACCTAAACCTAACCCTAACCCTTGACCTAACGCATAGCCAATCCTATCTCGTACACTAACCCTAAACCTAACCCGTACTCAAACCCTAACAGTAACCCTAACCCATACCCTAACATTAACTAAATCTTAACCGTAACCCTAACCCGTACCCTAACCCTATACTAACGCGTACCCTAACACCAACCCTAGCTCTAACCCGTACCATAACCCTATCCCTAACCCTAACCCTGACCCTAAACCTAACCCTAATCCGTACCCTAACCCTAACCCACACCTAAACCTAACCCTCACCCGTACCTTAACCCTAACCCATAACCTATACCTAACCCTAACCCTAAACTTAACCCTTACACTAACCCTATCCCATACCCTAAACCTAACCCTCACACGTACCCTAACCCTTAACCTAACCCTAACCCTATCCGTACACTAAACCTAACCCTAACCCTAACACTAACCCTAACCCGTACTAAAACACTAACCCTAACCCTAAACCTAACCCTAACCCGTACTCTAACCCTAACCCGTACCCTAACACTAACCCTTACCCTAACCCTAAACCTAACCCGTACCCTAACCCTAAATGTAACCCTAACACGTACCCAAACCCTATCCTTAACACGTACCCTAACTCTAACCCTAACCCTAACACTAAACCTAACACGTACTCTAATCCTAAACCTAACCCTAACACTAACCTTAACCCCCTACTATAACCCTAACCCTAAACCTAACCCTAACCCTAACCCTAACTCGTACCATAACCTGAACTCGTACCCTAACCCTAACCCTAACCTTAACCTAACCCTAACCCTGACCCTAACCCTAAACCTAATCTCGTACCCTAAACCTAACCCTAACCCGCATCCTAAACCTAACCCTATACCTAGACCTAACCCGTACCCTAAACCTAACCTGTACCCTAACACTAACCCTAACCCTAACCTGTACCATAACCCTAACACTAACCCTAACCCGTACCCTAACCCTAACCCGTACCCTATCCCTAACCCGATGCCTAACCCTAAACCACACCCTAAACCCAAACCTAACCCTAGACCTAAACCGTACCCTAAACCTATCCCATAACCTAACCCTAACGCTAACCTGTACCCTAACCCTAACCCTAACACTAACACTAACACTAATCTTAAACCTATCCCATACACTAAACCTAACCCTAACCCTAACCCGTACCCTAACCCGTAACCTAACCCTAACCCTGACCCTGAACCAAACCCTAATCCCGTACCCTAACCCTAACACTAACCCTTACCCTAACCCTAGCTCTAACCCTAAACCTAACCCGTACCATAAACCTAAAACTAACCCTAACCCATACAAAAACCCTAACGCGTACACTAAAAATAACCTGATGCCTAACCCTAACCCACACACTAAACCTAACCCTAACCCTAGACCTAACACGTTCTCTAAACCTATCCCGTACCCTAACACTAACGCTAACCTGTACCCTAACCCTAACACTAACACTAACCCTAATCCTAACCCTATCCCGTACACTAACCCTAACCCGTACCCTAACCCTAACCCATACCCTAACACTAACCCTAACCGTAACCTGTACCATAACCCTAACACTAACCCTAACCCGTATCCTAAACCTAACCCGTACCCTATCCCTAACCCGATGCCTAACCCTAACCCACACCATAAACCTAAACCTAACCCTAGAAATAAACCGTACCCTAAACCTAGCCCGTAACCTAACCCTAACGCTAACCTGTACCCTAACCCTAACACTAACACTAATCCTAATCCTAACCCTATCCCATAAACTAACCCTAACCCGTACCCTAACCCTAACCCGTACCATTACACGTACCTTAACCCTAACCTTAACCCGTACCCTCACCCGTAACCTAAACCTAACCCTAACCTGTACGCTAAGACGTACAATAACCATAACCCTAACCATAAACATAACCCATACCCTACTCCTCACCCTAACCCATACCCTAACCCTAACCCGTAACCTAAACCTAACCCTAACTTTAACCATAACCCTAACCCAGACCCTAACCCTAAAACTAACCCGTATCTTAACACCAATGCTAACCCTAACCCATACCCTAACACTAACCCTAACCCTAACCCTAACCCGCACCCTAAACCTGACCCTAACCCTAACCCGTAACTTAAACCTAACCCTAACCCTAAACTTATCCCATACACTAACCCTATCCCGTACCCTAAACCTAACCCTAAACCTAAACCTAAACCATAACCTAATCCAAAACCTAACCCTAAGCCTAACCCGTACATTAACCCTAACCCTAACCCTAACACTAACCCTACCCCGCACTCTAACCCTAACCCTAACCCTAACCCGTACCCTACCCCTACCCCTAACGCTATCCCTAACCCTAACCCGTACCCTAAACGTAACCCATACCCTAACCCTAACCCTAAACCGAACCCTAACCCTAACCCGTACCCTAAACCTAACCCTAATCCTTGACCTAACCCGTACCCAACCCTATCTTGTACCCAAACCCTAACATTAACCCGTACCCAAACCCTAACAGTAACCCTAACCCATACCCTAACGCTAACTCTAACCCTAAAACTAAGCCTAATGCGCACCCTATACCTAAACCTAACCCTAACACTAACCAAAACCCTTACCCGTACCCTAACCCTAACCCATACCCTAACACTAACCCTAACCTTAACCGTAACCCTAACCCTTACGCAAACCCTAAAACTAACCCGTACCCTAACCCCATCCCTAACCCTAACCCATACCATAAACCTATCCCTAACCCTAACCCTGACACTAAACCTAACCCTAACCCGTACCCTAAACCTAACCCGCACCTAAACCTGACCCTAACCCGTACCCTAACCATAACCCGTAACCTAAACCTAACCCTAACCCTAAACTTAACCCATACACTAACCCTATCCCATACCCTAAACCTAACCCTAACCCGTACCCTAACCCTAACCCTAACCCTAACCCTAACCCTATCCGTACACTAACCCTAACCCTAAACCTAACACTAACCCTAACCCGTACTCTAACACTAACCCTAAACCTAAACCTAACCCTAACCCGTACTCTTACCATATCCCGTACCCTAACACTAACCCTTAACCTAACCCTAAACCTAACCCATACCCTAACCCTAAACGTGACCCTAACCCGTAACCAAACCCTAAACCTAACACGTACCCTAACCCTAACCCTAACCCGCACACTAAACCTAACCATAACCCTACACCTAACACGAACACTAACCCTATCCCGTACCATAACCTTAACCCTAACCCGTACAGTAACCCTAACATTAAACCTAACCCTAACCCTAACCCTAACCCTAACCGTAACCCGTACTCTAACCCTAACCCGAACCGTAACCCTAACCCTAACCCGTACCCTAACCGTACCCATAGCCTAACCCTAAAACTAACCCTAACCCCTAACCCTAAACCTAACCCTAAACCTTACCCTAACCTGTACCCAAATGGTAAACCTAACCGGCACACTAACACTAACCCAAACCCGTACTCAAACGCTAACCCTAAACCTAACCCGCACACTGAACTTTACCCTAACACTAACCCAAACCATAACCCTTAAGAGTAACCTAACCCTAAACCATACCCTAACCTTAACCCTAACCTTAACCAAAACCCTAACCCATACCCTAACCCTAAAACTAACCCGTACCCTAATCCCAACCCTAACCCTAATCCATACTCTAACTCTAACCCTAACCCTAACCCTGACCCTAAACATAACACTAACCCTTACACTAACCCTAACCCTAACCCGCACCCTAAACCTAACCCTAACCCGTACCCTAACCGTAATCCGTAAACTAAACCTAACCCTAACCCTAAACTTAACCCGTACGCTAACCCTATCCATACCCTAAACCTAACCCTAACCCGTATCCTAACCCTAAACCTAACCCTAAGCCTATCCCGTACATTAACCCTAACTCTAACCCTAACACTAACCCTAACAAGTACTCTAAACCTACCCTAACCCTAACCCTAACCCTAACCCTAAACCTAACACTAACCCTAACCCCTACTCTAACCCTAACCCTAACCCTAACCCTAACCATACTCTAACCCTAACCCTAACCTTCACCCTAACCCTAACCTTCACCCTAACCCTAACCCGTACTGTAACCCTAACCCGTACCATAACCCTAACCCTAACCCGTACCTTAACCCTAACCCTAACTTGTACACTAACCCTAACCTTAACCCTGGCCCTAAACCTAACCCTAACCCGTACCCTAAACCTAACCCATACCCTAACCCTAACCGTAACCCTTACCCGTAACCTAAACCTAACCCTAACTCATACCCTAACCCTAACCCTAACCCTGACCCTAACCCTAACACTAACCCGTACCCTAACCCTAAACCGTACCCTAACACTAACCCTAAACCTAACCCGTACCCTAACCCTAAACGTAACGCTAACCTGTACCCAAACCCTAAACCTAACACGTACCCTAACCCTAAACCTAACCTGCACACTAAATCTAATCCTAACCCTACACCTCACACGTACACTAACCCTATCCTATACCCCAAACTTAACCCTAACCCGTACCATAACCCTAACACTAACCCTTACACTAACCCTAACCCTAACCCGTACACTAACCCTAACCCAAACCATAACCCTACCCCTAACCCGTACCCTAACCCTACCCGTAGCCTAACACTAACTCTAAACCTATCCCCTAAACCTAACCCTAACCTTTACCCTAACGCGTACACAAACGGTAAACCTAACCCGTACTCTAACACTAACCCAAACCCATACTCTAACCCTAACCCTAACCCTAACCTGCACCCTAAACTTAACCCTAATCCTAACCCAAATCATAACCCTTAACCGTAACCTAAGACTAACCCATACCCTAACCCTAAACTTAACGTTAAAACTAACCCATAACCTAACCCGAAAACTAACCCATACCCTAACACCAACCCTAAACCTAATCCGTACCCTACACTAACCCTAACCCTAACCATGACCCTAAACCTAACCCTAACCCTTACACTAATCGTAACCCTAACAATAACCTGCACCCTAAACCTAACCCTAACCCGTACCTTAACCCTAAACCGTAACCTAAAATTAACCCTAACCCTAAACTTAACCCGTACACTAACCCTATCCTGTACCCTAAACCTGTCCCTAACCTGTATCCTAACCCTAAACCTAACCCTAAGCCTAAACCGTACATTAACACGAACCATAACCCTAACACTAAACCTACTCTGTACTCTAACCCTCATAACACTAACCCTAACCATAACCCGTACACTAACCCTAATCCGTACCCTAACCCGTACCCTAAACCTAACGCGTACCCTAACCCTAGCCCTAAACCTAACCCGTACCCTAAGCCTAACCCTAAACCTAACCCAAACCCTAACCCGTACGCTAAACCTAACCCTTACACTTGACCTAACCCATCCCCAACCCTATCCCGTAAACTAACGCTAACCCTAACTCGTACCAAAACCCTAACAGTAACCCTAACCCATACCCTAGCGCTAACCCTAACCTAACCCTAACTATTACCCGCACCCTAAACCTAAACCTAACCCTAACCCTAACCATAACACTTACCCGTAACCTATCACTAAACCATACCCTAACCCTAACCCTAACCTTAACTGTAACCCTGACCCGTACCCTAACCCTAAAACTAACCCGAACCCTAACCCCAACCCTAAACTAACCTGTACCATAACCCTATCCTTAACGCTAACCCTGACCCTAAACCTAACCCTAACCCGTACCCTAACCCTAAGCCTACCCCTAACCCTTACCCTAACCCTCACCTAAACCTAACCCTAACCCGTACCCTAACCCTAAACCGTAACCTAACCTAACCCTAACCCAAAACTTAACCGGTAGGCTAACCCTATCCCGTACCCTAAACCTAACCCTAACACTAACCCTAACCCGTACTCTAACCCTATCCCTAATGCTAAACCTAAACCTAACCCATACTCTAACCCTATCCCGTACCCTAACACTAACCCTAACCTTAACACTAACCCTAAACCCTACTCTAAACCTAAACCTAACCCTAACACTAACCCTAACCCGTACTATAAACCTAACCCTAACCCTAACCCTAACCCGTACTCTAAAACTATCCCGTAGCCTAACCCTAACTCTAACCCTAAACCCTAACGGTAACTCTAACCATATTCCTTACCCTAACCCTTACCCAAAGGGTACACCTAACCCATACCCTAACACTAACCCAAACCCGTACTCTAACCCTAACCCTAACCCTAAACCTAACCCTAAACCGCACAGTAAACTTTACCCTAACCCTAACCTTAACCATAACCCTTAACCGTACCCTAAAACTAACCCACACCCTAAACCTAACCCTAACTTTAACCGTAACCCTAACCCGTACCCTAACCCTAAAACTAACCCGTACCTTAACCCCAACCTTAACCCTAACGCATATCCTAACACTAACCCTAACCCTAACCCTAACCCGCACCCTAAACCTAACCCTAACCCAAACCCGTAACCTAAACCTAACCCTAACCCTAAACTTAACCCGTACACTAACCCTATCCCGTACCCTAAACCTAACCCTAAGCCGTAACCTAATCCAAAACCTAACCCTAAGCCTAACCCGTACATTAAACCTAACCCTAACCCTAACACTAACCCTACCCCGTACTCTAACCCTAACTCTAACCCTAACCCTAACCATACCCGTACCATACCCCTAACCCTAACCCTTTCCCTAACCCTTACCCATACCCTAAACCTAACCCATACGCTAACCCTAACCCTAAACCTAACCCTAACCCTAACCCGTACTCTAAACCTAACCCTAACCCTTGACCTAACCCGTACCCAACCCTATCTCGTACCCTAACCCTAACATTAACCCGTACCCAAACCCTAAGTGTAACCCTAACATATACCCTAGTGCTAACCTTAACCCTAAACCTAAGCCTAACGTGCACCCTAAACCTAAAACTAACCCTAACCCTAACCATAACCCTTACCCATACCCTAACCCTAACCCATACCCTAACACTAACCCTAACCTTAACCATAACCCTAACCCTTACACTAACCCTAAAAATAACCCGTACCCTAACCCCATCCCTAACCCTAACCCGTACAATAACCCTATCCCTAACCCTAACCCTGACCCTAAACCTAACCCTAACCCGTACCATAACCCTAAACCGCACCTAAACCTAACCGTAACCCATACCCTAGCATAACCCGTAACCTAAACTTAACCCTAACCCTAAACTTCACCCGTACACTAACCCTATCCCATACCCTAAACCTAATGCTAACCCGTACCCTAACACTAACCCTATCCCTCCGTACACTAAAACTAACCCTAAACCTAACAGTAACCTTAACCCGTACTCTAACACTAACCCTAACCCTAAACCTAACCCTAACCCGTACTCTAACCCTATCCCGTACCCTAACACTAACCCTTACCCTAACCCTAAACCTAACCAGTACCCTAACCCTAAACATAACTCTAACCCGTACCCAAACCCTAAACCTAACACGTACCCTAACCCTAACCCTAACCCGCACACTAAACCTACCCTAACCCTACACCTAACACGTACACTAACCCTATTCCATACCGTAACCTTAACCCTAACCTGTACTGTAACCCTAACATTAAACCTAACCCTAACCCTAACCCTAACCCTTACCCTAACCCGTACCCAAATGGTAAACCTAACCCGTACCCTAACACTAACCCAAACCCTTACTCTAACCCTAAACCTAACCCTAACCCGTACCCTAACCCGTACCCTAACCCTACCTGTAGCCTAACCCTAAAACTAACCTTAACCCCTAACCCTAACCAGAACCCTAACCCTTACCCTAATATGTACCCAAACGGTAAACCTAACATGTACCCTAACACTAACCCAAACCCGTACTCTAAACCTAACCCTAACCCTAACCCGCACCCTAAACTTAACCCTAACCCTAACGCAAACTATAACCCTTAACTGTAACCTAACCCTAACCCATACCCTAACCCTAACCCTAACCTTAACCGTAAACCTAACTCGTACCCTAACCCTAAACCTAACCTGTACCCTAACCCCAACCCTAACCTTAACGTGTACACTAACACTAACCCTATCCCTAACCATGACCCTAAACCTAACCCTAACCACACACTAACCCTAACCCTAACGCTAACCCTAACCCTAACCCTAACACTAACCCTATCCCGTATTCTAAACCTGACCCTAACCCTAATCCAAACCCTAACCCGTACTCTAACCTTAACCATAACCCTACACTAACCATAACCCTAACACTAACCATAACCAGTACTCTAACCCTAAACGTAACCCTACACTAACCCTAACCCCTACTATAATCCTATCCCTAAACCTAACCTTTACTCTAACCCTAACCCGTACCGTAACCCGAACCCGTACCCAACCCTAAACCTAACCCTAAACCTAACCCTAACCCTGGCCCTAACCCTAACCCTAATCCCGTACCCTAACCCTAACCCTAACCCGCATCCTAAATCTAACCCTAAACCTAGACCTAACCCGTAGCCTAACCCTAAACCGTACCCTAACACTAACCCGTACCCTAACCCTAACACTAACCCTAACCCTAACCAGTACACTAACCGTTACCCTAACCCATAACCTAACCCTAACCCGTACCCTAACCTTAACCCAGGGCCTAACTGTAACCCACACCCTAAACCTAACCCAAACCCTAGACATAACCCGTAACCTAACCCTAAACCGAACCCTAACACTAACCCGTACCCTAACCCTAACACTAATCCTAACCCTAACTCGTACACTAACCATAACCATAACCCATACCCTAACCATAAACCGTACACTAACCCTAACCCAGGACCTAACTCTAACCCGCAGAGTAAACCTAACCCTAACCCTAGACATAACCCATGCCCTAACACTATCCCTTACCCTAACCCTAGTCCTAACCCGTATCCTAACCCTAACACTAACCCTAACCCGTACACTAACCCTAACCCATACACTAACCCTAACCCGTACCCGTACCCGTACCCGTACCCTAACCCTAACCCGAACCGAAACCTAACCCTAACCCGTACGTTAACCCTAACCCGTAACCTAACCCTAACCTTAACCCTAAACTTAACCCGTACACTAACCCTATCCCATAACCTAAACCTAACCCTAACAATAACCCGTACCCTAAACCTAAACCTAACCCTTGACCTAACGCGTACCCAACCCTATCTCGTAACCTAACCCTAACCCTAAACCATATCCAAACCCTAAGAGTAACCCTAACCCATACCCTAGCGCTAGCCCTAACCTTAACCCTAAGCCTAACGCGCACCCTAAACCTAAAACTAAAACTAAACATAACCATAACCCTTACCCGTACCCTAACCCTAACCCATAACCTAACACTAACCCAAACCTTAACCATAACCCTAACCTGTACCATAACCCTAAAACTAACCCGTACCTTAACCACAACCCTAACCCTAACCCATACCATAACCCTATACCTAACCCTAAACCTGACCCTAAACCTAACCCTAACCCGTACACTAACCCTAACCCTAACCCTAACACTAAACCCTAACCCGTACTCTAACACTAACCCTAACCCTAAACCTAACCCTAACCCGTCCTCTAACCAAACACTTACCCTAACCCTAACCCGTAGCCTAAGCCTAACCCATACCCTAACCCTAACCATAAACCTAAACCTATCCCTAACCCGTACCCTAAACCTAACCCTAACCCTTGACCTAACCCGTAGCCAACCCTATATCGTAACCTAACCCTAACCCTAACCCGTACCCAAACCCTAAGAGTAACCCTAACACATATCCTAGCGCTAACACTAATCCTAACCCTAACCCTGACCCGCACCCTACACCTAAACCTAACCCTAACCCTAACAATAACCCTTAACCTTTCCCTAACACTAAACCATAACCTAACCCTAACCCTAACCATCACCGTAACCGTGACCCGTACACTAACCCTAACACTAACCCGTACCCTAACCCCAACCCTAAAGCTAACCCATACCAAAACCCTATACCTAACGCTAATCCTGACCCTAAACCTAACCATAAACCGTACCCTAAACCTACCCTACCCCTACCCTAACCCTAACCCTAACCCATACACTAACCCTAACCTGAACCCTAACCCTACCCTAACCCGTACCATAACCCTACCCGTAGCTTAATTATAACTCTGACCCTAACACCTAACCCTAAGCCTAACCCTAACCCTTACCCTTACATGTACCCAAACGTAAACCTAACCTGTGCCCTATCACTAACGCATACCCGTACTCTAACCCTAACCCTAACCCTAACCCGCACCCTAAACTTAACCGTAACCCTAACACAAACCATTCCCTTAACCGTAACCTAACCATAACCCATAACCTAGCCCTAACCCTAACCTTAACCATAATCCTAACCCTTTCCCTAACCTTAAAACTAACCCGTACCCTAACCCCAACCCTAACGCTAACCCGTACCCTAACACTAACCCTAACCCTAACCCTGACCCTAAACCTAAACCTAACCCTTACACTAACCCAAACCCTAACCCTAATCCGCACCCTAAACCTAACCCTAACCCGTACCCTATCCCTAACCCGTAACCTAAACCTAACCCTAACCCGAAACTTAACCCGTACGCTAATCCTATCCCATACCCAAAAACTAACCCTAACCCGTATCCTAAACCTAACCTAGCCCTAAGCCTAACCCGTACATTAATTCTAACCCTAAACCTAACACTAACACTACCCCATACTCAAACCCTAACCCTAACCCTAACCTGTACCCGTACCCTAAACCTAACCCTAACCCTAACTCGTACCATAACCCTAACACTAACGCTGACCTTAACCCTAACCCGTACCGTAAACCTAACCCATACCCTAACCCTATCCCTAAACTTAATGCTAACCCGAACCCGTACCCTAAATCTAACCCTAACCCTTGACCTAACCCGTATCCAACCCTAAACCGTACCCTAAAACTAACCCTAACCCATACCCAAACCCTAACAGTAACCTTAACCCATACCCTAGCGCTAATCCTAACCCTAACCCTAAGCCTAACCCACACCCTAAACCTAAACCTAACTCTAACCCTAACCCTAACCAGAACCCTTAACCATACCCTAAAACTAACCCATACCCTAATACTAACCCTAACCTTTACCGTAACCCTAACCCGTACCCAAACCCTAAAACAAACCCATACCCTAACTCCAACCCTAATCCTAACCCGTACATTAACCCTATTCCTAAACCTAACGCTGACCCTAAACATAACCCTAACCCGTACCCTAACCCTAAGCCGCAACTAAACCTATCCCTAACCCATACCCTAACCCTAAAACGTAACCTAAACCTAACCCTAACGCTAAACTTAACCCATACACTAACCCTATCGCGTACCCTAAACCTAACCCTAACCCGTAACCTAACCCTAACCCTAACCCTATCCGTACACTAACCCTAACCCTAACCCTAACACTAACCCTATCCCGTACTCTAACCCTCACCCTAAACCTAAACCTAACCCAAACCCGTACTCTAACCCTATCCAGTACCCTAACACTAACCCTTACCCTAACCCGAAACCTAACCCTTACCCTAACCCTAAACGTAACCCTAACCCATACCCAAACCCTAACCCTAACACGTACCCTAACCCTAAACATAACCCTAACCCTAAACCTTACCCTAACCCGTACCCAAACGGTAAACCTAACGCGTACCCTAACACTAACCCAAACCCATACTCTAACCCTAAACATAACCCTAACCCGTACCCTAAACCGTACCCTAACCCTTCCCGTAGACTAACCCTAACACTAACCCTAAACCCTAACCCTACCCTAACCCTAACCCTAACACGCACCCTAAGCTTAACCCTAACCCTAAAACAAACCATAACCCTTAACCGTAACCTAACCCTAACCCGTACCCTAAACCTAACCCTAACCTTAACCGTAACCCTAACCCATACGCTAACCCTAAAACTAAACCGTAGCCTAACCCCAACCCTAACCCTAACCCGTCCCCTAACACTAACCAAAACCCTAACCCTGACCCTAAACCTAACCCTAACCCTTACACTAATCCTAACCCTAACCCTAACCCGCACCCTAAACCTAACGCTAATGCGTACCCTAACCCTAAACCGTAACCTAAACCTAA
This sequence comes from Urocyon cinereoargenteus, assembly GCA_032313775.1. Classification (NCBI taxonomy): domain Eukaryota; kingdom Metazoa; phylum Chordata; class Mammalia; order Carnivora; family Canidae; genus Urocyon; species Urocyon cinereoargenteus. The sequence continues at coordinate 5,297,906 of JAVLSZ010000001.1, read as the reverse complement.
CCATAACCCTAAACTTAACCCGTACACTAACCCTATCCCGTAACCTAAACCTAACCCTAACCCGTATCCTAACCATAAACCGAACCTTAAGCCTAAACCGTACATTAACCCCAACCCTAACACAACACTAACAATAATAATACCCCGTACTCTAACCCTAAACGTAACCCTAAACCTAACCCGTACCCTAACCCTAACCCTAAACCTAACCTTAACCCTAACCCTAACACTAACCCTAACCCGTACTCTAACCCTAACCCTAACCCTAACACTAACCCTAACCGTACTCTAACACTAATCCTAACCCTCACCCTAACCCTAACCCATACTGTAACCCTAACCCGTACCATAACCCTAACCCTAACCCGTGCCCTAACCCTAACCCTAACTCGTACCCTAACCCTAACCCTGACCCTAACCCTAACCCTAAACCGTAACCTAAACCTAACCCGTACTTTAACCCTAAACCTAACCCTAACCCTAACAATAACACTAACCCTAACCCTAACCCTGACCCTAAACCTAACCCTAACTCTAACCCTAACCCGTACTCTAACCCGTATGCTAACCCTAAACGTAACCCTAACCCGTACCCTAACCCTATCCCGTAGCCCTAACACTAACCCTTAACCTAACCCTAAACCTAACCTGTACGCTAACCCTAAATGTAACCCTAACCCGTACCCAAACCCTAAACCTAACACGTACCCTAACCCTAACCTTAAACCTTACCCTAACCCGTACCCAAACGGTAAACATAACCTGTACCCTAACACTAACCAAACCCGTACTCTAACCCTAACACTAACCCTAACCCGTACTCTAACCCTAACCCTAAACCTAACACTAACCCCATCCCTTACTCTAACCCTACCCTAAACCTAAACCTAACCCTAACCCTAACCCTAACCCTAACTGAATTCTAACCCTAACCCTAACCCTCACCCTAACCCTGACCCGTACTGTAACACTAACCCATACCATAACCCTAAACCTAACCCGTACCCTAAACCTAACACTAATTTGTACCCTAACCCTAACCCTAACCCTGACACTAACCCTAACCTTAACCCGTATCCTAAACCTAACCCATCCCCTAACCCTAAACCTAACCCTAACCCGTACCCTAAACCTAACCCTAACCCTGACACTAACCCTAACCCTAACCCTGACCCTAACCCTAACACTAATCCTAACACGTACACTAAGCCTAACCCATACCCTAACCCTAAACCTAATCCTAACCCTAACCCTAATCCGTACCCTAAACCTAACCGTAACCCTTAAAATAACCCGTAAACTAACCCTAACCTTAACCAGTACCCAAACTCAACATTAACCCTAAACCATACCCTAGCGCTAACAGTAACCCTAACCCTAAACCTAACCATTACCCGTACCCTAACCCTAACCCATACCCTAACCCTAACGCTAAACTTAACCGTAACCCTGACCCGTACACTAAACCTAAAATTAACCCGTACTCTAACCTCCACCCTAACCCTAACCTGTACCCTAACCCTAACCCTAACCCACACCTAAACCTAACCCTAACCCGTAACGTAAGCCTAACCCTAACCCTAAACTTAACCCGTAGCTAACCCTATCCCGTACCATAAACCTAACCATAAACTTAAACCTAACCCTAACCCTGACCCTAACCCTAACCCTAAAACTAACACGTACCCTAACCCTAACCCTAACCCGCACACTAAACCTAACCCTAACCCTAGACTTAACACGTACACTAGCCCTATCCTGTACCCTAACTTAACCCTAACCCGTACCGTAACCATAAAACTAAACCTAACCCTAACCCGTACCCTCACCCTACCCTTAGCCTAATCCTAACTCTAACCCTAACCCCTAAAACTAACCCTAACCCTTACCCTAACCCATACCCAAACGGTAAACCTAACCCGTACCCTAACACTAACCCAAACCCGTACTCTAACCCTAAACATAACCCTAATCCGTACCCTAACCCGTACCCTAACCCTTGCCGTAGCCTAACCCTAACACTAACACTAACCCCTAACCCTAACCCTAACCCTAACCCTTACCCTAACACGTACCCAAATGGTAACCCTAAAACGTACCCTAACACTAACCCAAACCCATAGTCTAAAGCTAACCATAAACCTAACCCTAAACCTAACCCGCACCCTAAACTTAACACTAATCCTAACCCAAACCATAACCCTTAACCGTAACCTAACCCTAACCCATACCCTAACCCTAACCCTAACCTTAACCGTAACCCTAACTCGTACCTTAACCCTAAAACTAACCCGTACCCTAACCCCAACCCTAACCTTAACGCATACACTAACACTAACCCTAACCCTAACCATGACCCTAAACCTAACCCTAACCACACACTAACCCTAGCCCTAACCCTAACCCTAACACTAACCCTATCCCGTATTCTAAACCTAACCCTAACCCTAATCCTAACCCTAACCCGTACGCTAACCTTAACCATAACCCTAACACTAACCATAACCCTAACACTAACCTTAACCAGTACTCTAACCCTAAACGTAACCCTAACACTAACCCTAACCCCCTACTATAATCCTAACCCTAAACCTAACTCTTACCCTAACCCTAACTAGTTACGTAACCCGAACCTGTACCCAACCTTAACCCTAAACCTAAACCTAACCCTAACCCTTACCCTAACCCTAACCCTAAACCCGTACCCTAACCCTAACACTAACCCGCATCCTAAACCTAACCCTAAACCTTGACCTAACCCGTAGCCTAACTCTAACCCGTACCCTAACACTAACCCGTACCCTAACCCTAACACTAACCCTAACCCTAACCCGTACACTAACCATAACCCTAAACCATACCCTAACCCTAACCCGTACTCTAACCCTAACCCAGGACCTAACTGTAACCCGCACCCTAAACCTAACCTTAACCCTAGACATAACCCGTACCCAAACCCTATCCCGTACCCTAATCCAAGTCCGATCCCGTATCCTAACCCTAACACTAACCCTAACCCTAACACTAACCCTAACCCGTACACTAACCGTAACCCTAACCCGTACCTGTACCCGTACCCTAATCTTAACCCGCACCGAAACCTAACCCTAACCCGTACCCTAACTCTAACCCGTAACCTAACCCTAACACTAACCCTAAACTTAACCCGTACACTAAGCCTATCCCATAACCTAAACCTAACCCTAACAATAACCTGTACCCTAAACCTAAACCTAACCCTTGAACTGACGCATACCCAACCCTATCTCGTACCCTAACCCTAACCTTAACCCATAACCAAACCCTAACAGTAACCCTAACCCATACACTAGCGCTAACCCTAACCCTAACACTAACCCTATCTCGTAACCTAAACCTAACCTTAACCCGTACCCTAACCCTAACCCTAACACTAACCCTATCCGTACACTAAACCTAACCCTCACCCTAACACTAACCCTATCCCGTACTCTAACCCTAAACCTAAAACTAAACCTAACCCTAACCCGTACTCTAACCCTATCCCATACCCTAAAACTAACCCTTACCCTAACCCGAAACCTAACCCGTACCCTAACCCTAATTGTAACCCTAACCTGTACCCAAACCCTAACCCTAACACGTACCCTAACCCTAAACATAACCCTAACCCTAAACCTTACCCTAACCCGTACCCAAATGGTAAACCTAACGCGTACCCTAACACTAACCCAAACCCGTACTCTAACCCTAACCCTAACCCTAACACGCACCCTAAGCTTAACCCTAACCCTAAAACAAACCGTAACCCTTAACCGTAACCTAACCCTAACCCATACCCTAAACCTAACCCTAACCTTAACCGTAACCCTAACCCATACCCTAACCCTAAAACTAAACCGTAACCTAACCCAACCCTAACCCTAACCCGTCCCCTAACACTAACCAAAACCCTAACCCTGACCCTAAACCTAACCCTAACCCTTACACTAATCCTAAACCTAACCCTAAACCGCACCCTAAACCTAACGCTAATGCGTACCCTAACCCTAAACCATAACCTAAACCTAATCATATCCCTAAACTTAACCCTTACGCTAACCCTATCCCGTAACCTAAACCTAACCCTAACCCGTATCCTAACCATAAACCTAACCCTAAGCCTAAACCATACATTAACCCCAACCCTAGCACAATCATTAACACTAATAATACCCCGTACTCTAACCCTAAACCTAACACTAACCCTAACCCATACCCTAAACCTAACCCTAAACCTAACCTTAACCCTAACCCTAACACTAACCCTAACCCGTATCCTAACCCTAACCCTAACCCTAACACTAACCCTAACCGTACTCTAACACTAATCCTAACCCTCACCCTAACCCTAACCCATACTGTAACCCTAACCCGTACCATTATCCTAACCCTAACCCGTACCCTAACCCTAACTTTAACTCGTACCCTAACCCTAACCCTGACCCTAACCCTAACCCGTAACCTAAACCTAACCCGTACTTTAACCCTAACCCTAACCATAACCCCAAGCATAACCCTAACCCTAACCCTAAACCTGACCCTAAACCTAACCCTAACTCTAACCCTAACCCATACTCTAAACCTAACCCTAACCCTAAACCTAACCCTAACCCGTACTCTAACCCTATCCCGTACCCTAACACTAACCCTTGCCCTAACCCTAAACCTAACCCGTACCCTAACCCTAACCCTTACCCTAACCCGTACCCAAATGGTAAACCTAACCCGTACCCGAACACTAACCCAAACACGCACTCTAACCCTAACCCTAACCCTAACACTAACCCTATCCCTCACTCTAACATTAATACTAACCCTAACCCTAACCCGTACCCTAACCCTAACCCTAACCCTAACAATAACCCAAACCCGTACTCTAACCGTAAACCTAACCCTAACACTAAACCTACCCCCTATTCTAACACTAACCCTAACCCTAACCCTAACCCGTACCCTAACCCTAACCCTAAACCTAACCCTAACACTAAACCTAATCCGTAATCTATCCCTAATCCTAACCCTAACCGTAACCGTATTCTACCCTAACCCTAAACCTCATCCTAACCCTAACCAGGACTGTAACACTAACCCATACCATAACCCTAAACCTAACCCGTACCCTAAACCTAACCCTAATTTGTACCCTAACTCTAACCCTAACCCTGACCCTAAACCTAAACCTAACCCGTATCCTAAACCTAACAAAATCCCCTAACCATAAACCTAACCCTAACCCGTTCACTAAACTTAACCCTAACCCTAACCCACACCTAAACCTAACCCTAACCCGTAACCTAAGCCTAACCCTAACCCTCAACTTAACCCGTACGCTAACCCTATCCCATACCCTAAACCTAACCCTAACCCGAAACCTAACCCTAAACCTAACTCTAAGCCTAACCAGTACATTAACCCTAAACCTAACCCTAACACTAACCCTACCCCGTACTCTAACCCTAACACAAACCCTAACCCTAAACCGTACCTTAACCCTAACCCTAACCCTAATTCTAACACTAACCCTAACCCCTTCTCTAACCCTAACCCTAAACCTAACCCTAACCGTACTCTAACCATAAAACTAACCCTCACCCTAACCCTAACCGTACTGTAACCGTAACCCGTACCATAACCCTAAACCTAACCCTAAAATTAATCGTAACCCTGACCCGCACCCTAACCCTAAAACTAACCCGTACCCAGACCCCAACCCTAACCCTAACCCATACCCTAACCCTGTCCCTAACGCTAAACCAGACCCTAAACCTAACCCTAACCCATACCCTAACCCTAACCCTAACCCTAACCCTCACCTAAACCTAACCCTAACCCGTACCCTAACCCTAACCCGTAACCTAAACCTAACCCTAACCTTAATTTAACCCGTACGCTAACCCTATCCCATACCCTAAACCTAACCCTAAGACGTACCCTAACCTTAACCCTAACCCTAATCCTCTCCGTACTCTAACCCTAACACAAACCCTAACGCTAACCTGTACCCTAACCCTAACCCTAACCCTAACCCTAACCAACACTAACCATAAACCATACTCTAACCCTAACCCAAACCCTAACCCTAACCCTAACCTTACTCTAACCCTAACAATAACCCTCACCCTAACCCTAACCGCACTGTAACCCTAACCCGTACAATAACCCTAACCCTAACCTGTACCCTAAACCTAAACCGTAACCTAAACCTAAGCCTAACCCTAAACTTAACCCGTACGCTAACCCTATCCTGTACCCTAAACCCAACACTAACCCATACCCTAAAACTAACCCTAACCCTTACAATATCCCTAACCCGTACTCTAACCCTAAACCTAACCCTAACCCTAAACCTAACCTTAACCCGTACTCTAACACTATCCCGTAGCCTAACCCTAACCTTAACCCTAACACCTAACCCTAAACCTAACCCTATTCCTTACCCTATCCCATATCCAAACGGTACACCTAACCCGTACCCTAACACTAAACCAAAACCATACTCTAACCCTAACCATAACCCTAACCCTATCCCTAAACCGCACCCTAAACTTAACCATAACCCTAACACTAACCTTAACCCTTAACCGTACCCTAACCCTAACCCACACCCTAACCCTAACCCTAACTTTAAACATAACCCTAACCCGTAACCTAACCCTAAAACTAACCCGTACCCTAACACCAACCCTAACCCTAACCCATATCCTAACACTAACGCTAACACTAACCCTGACCCTAAACCTAACCCTAACCCGTACACTAACCCTAACCCTAAACCTAACCCGCACCCTAAACCTAACCATAACCCGTACCCTAACCCTAACCCGTAACCTAAACCTAACCCTAAACCTAAACTTAACCTGAACACTAAACCTATCCCATACCCTAAACCTAAACCTAACCCGTACTCTAACCCTAACCCTAACCCTAACCCACACCTAAACCTAACCCTAACCCATAACCTAAGCCTAACCCTAACCCTAAACTTAACCCGTACGCTAACCCTATCCCGTACCCTTAACCTAACCCTAAACCGTAACGTAACCCTAAACCTAACCCTAGGCCTAACCTGTATATTAAACCTAACCGTAACACTAACACTAACCCTACCTCGTATTCTAACCCTAACCCTAACTCTATCCCTAACCCGTACCCTAACCCTACCCCGTACTCTAACCCTAACCCTAACCCTAACCATACTCTAACACTAACACTAACCCTCACCTTAACCCTAACCGTACTGTAACCCTAAACCATACAATAAACCTAACCCTAACCCTAAACTTAACCGTAACCCTGACCCGGACCCTAACCCTAACACTAACCCGTACCCTAACTCCAACCCTAACCCTAACCCGTACCCTAACCCTATACCTAACGCTATCCCTGAACCTAAACCTCACCCTAACCCGTACCCTAACCGTAACCCTTATTCTAACCCTCACCTAAAACTAACACTAACCCGTACCCTAAACCTAACCCATACCCTAACCCTAAACCTAAACCTAACCCGTATCCTAACCTTAACCCTAAACCGTAATCTAAACCTAACCCATACCCTAAACCTAAACCTAACCCTAACCCTTGCTCTAAACCTATCCCGTACACTAACACTAAGCCTAATCCTAACCTTTGACCTAACCCATAACCTAACCCTAACCCTAACCCGTACCCAACCCTTAAGAGTAACCCTAAACCATACCCTAGCACTAACACTAACCCTAACCCTAACTCTAACCATTACCCGTAACCTAACCCTAACCCGTACCTTAACCCTAACCCCAAATCTAAACTTAACCGTAACCCTGACCAGTACCCTAAACCTAAAATTAACCCGGACCCTAATGCCAATCCTAACCCTAACCGGTACTCTAACCCTAACCCTAACCCTAACCCACACCTAAACCTAACCCTAACCCGTAACCTAAGCCTAACCCTAAACCTAAACTTAACCCATACGCTAACCCTATCCCGTACACTTAACCAAACCCTAACCCATAATCTAACCCTAAACCTAACCCCAACCCTAACACTAACCCTTATCCTAACCCTTCCTAACGCTAACCCTGACCCTAAACCTAACCCTAAACTGTACCCTAACCCTAACCCTAACCCTAACACGTACCCTAAAGCTAACCCATACCCTAACCCTAAACCTAAAACTAACCCGTACCCTAACCCTATCCCTAACCCGTACTCTAAACCTAACCCTAACCCTAACACTAACCCTACCCCGTACTCTAACACTAAACCTAAACCTAACCATAACTCGTACCCTAACCCTAACCTAACCCTAAACCTAACACTAACCCTAAACCGTACTGTATCCCTAACCCTAACCGTATTCTAACCATAACCCTCATCCTAACCCTAACACGTACTGTAACCCTAATCCATACCATAACCCTAAACCTAACCCGTACCCTAACCCTAACCCTAATTCGTATCCTAACCCTAACCCTAACCCTGACCCTAACCCTAACACTAACCCGTACCCTAAACCTAACCCATACCCTAACGCTAAACCTAAACCTAACCCGTACCCTAACCCTAACCCGTACTCTAACCCTAACCCTAACCCTAACACTAACCCTATCCTGTACTCTGACACTAAACCTAATCCTAACCCTAACTCGTACCCTAACTCTAAACCTAAACCTAACCCTAACACTAATCCTAACCCGTTATCTATCCCTAATCCTAACCGTATTCTAACCCTAACCCTCACCCTAACCCTAACACGTACTGTAACCCTAACCCATACCATAACCCTAAACCTAACCCGTACCCTAACCCTAACCCTAATTCGTACCCTAACCCTAACCCTAACCCTAACCCGTACCCTAACCCTAACCCTAAACCTAACCCTAACACTAAACCTAACCTGTAATCTATCCCTAAACCTAACCCTAACCCTAACCGTATTCTAACCCTAACCCTAACCCTCACCCTAACCCTAACCAGTACTGTAACACTAACCCATACCATAACCCTAAACCTAACCCGTACCCTAAACCTAACCCTAATTTGTACCTAACCCTAACCCTAACCCTGACCCTTAACCTAACCCTAACCCGTATCCTAAACCTAACAAAATCCCCTAACCCTAAACCTAACCCTAACCCGTACACTAAACCTAACCCTAACCCTAACCCTAACCCACACCTAAACCTAACCCTAACCCGTAACCTAAGCCTAACCCTAACCCTAAACTTAACCCGTACACTAACCCTATCCTGCACCCTAAACCTAACCCTAACCCGAAACCTAACCCTAAACCTAACCCTAAGCCTAATCCGTACATTAACCCTAAACCTAACCCTAACACTAACCCTACCCCGTACTCTAACCCTAACACAAACCCTAACCCTAAACCGTACCTTAACCCTAACCCTAACCCTAACTCTAACACTAACCCTAACCCCTTCTCTAACACTAAACCTAAACCTAACCCTAACCGTACTCTAACCATAACACTAACCCTCACCCTAACCCTAACCGTACTGTAACCGTAACCCGTACCATAACCCTAAACCTAACCCTAAAATTAATCATAACCCTGACCCGCAACCTAACCCTAAAACTAACCCGTAACCAGACCTCAACCTTAACCCTAACCCATACCCTAACCCTAACCCTAACCCTAACCCTCACCTAAACCTAACCCTAACCCGTACCCTAACCCTAACCCGTACCCTAAACCTAACCCTAACCTTAATTTAACCCGTACGCTAACCCTATCCCATACCCTAAACCTAACCCTAACACGTACCCTAACCTTAACCCTAACCATAATCCTCTCCGTACTCTAACCCTAACACAAACCCTAACCCTAACCCGTACCCTAACCCTAACCCTAACCCTAACCAACACTAACCATAACCCATACTCTAACCCTAACCCAAACCCTAACCCTAACCCTAACCTTACTCTAACCCTAACAATAACCCTCACCTTAACCCTAACCGCACTGTAAACTTAACCCGTACAATAACCCTAACCCTAACCCGTACCCTAAACCTAACCCGTAACCGAAACCTAAGCCTAACCCTAAACTTAACCCGTACGCTAACCCTATCCTGTACCCTAAACCCAACACTGACCCGTACCCTAACACTAACCCTAATCCTAACACTATCCCTAACCTGTACTCTAACCCTAAACCTAACCCTAACCCTAAACCTAACCTTAACCCGTACTCTAACACTATCCCGTAGCCTAACCCTAACTCTAACCCTAACACCTAACCCTAAACCTAACCCTATTCCTTACCCTATCCCGTATCCAAACGGTACACCTAACCCGTACCCTAACACTAAACCAAAACCGTACTCTAACCCTAACCATAACCCTTACCCTATCCCTAAACCGCACCCTAAACTTAACCATAACCCTAACACTAACCTTAACCCTTAACCGTACCCTAACCCTAACCCACACCCTAACCCTAACCCTAACTTTAACCATAACCCTAACCCGTAACCTAACCCTAAAACTAACCCGTACCCTAACACCAACCCTAACCCTAAACCATATCCTAACACTAACGCTAACACTAACCCTGACCCTAAACCTAACCCTAACCCGTACACTAACCCTAACCCTAAACCTAACCCGCACCCTAAACCTAACCATAACCCGTACCCTAACCCTAACCCGTAACCTAAACCTAACCCTAAACCTAAACTTAACATGAACACTAAACCTATACCGTACCCTAAACCTAACCCTAACGCGTACTCTAACCCTAACCCTAACCCTAAAACACACCTAAACCTAACCCTAACCCGTAACCTAAGCCTAACCCTAACCCTAAACTTAACCCGTACGCTAACCCTATCCTGTACCCTTAACCTAACCCTAAACCGTAACGTAACCCTAAACCTAACCCTAAGCCTAACCCGTATATTAAACCTAACCCTAACACTAACACTAACCCTACCTCGTATTCTAACCCTAACCCTAACTCTAACCCCAACCCGTACCCTAACCCTACCCCGTACTCTAACCCTAACCCTAACCCTAACCCTAACCCTAACCCTAACCCTAACCGTACTCTAACACTAACACTAACCCTCACCTTAACCCTAACCGTACTGTAACCCTAACCCATACAATAACCCTAACCCTAACCCTAAACTTAACCGTAACCCTGACCCAGACCCTAACCCTAACACTAACCCGTAACCTAAACCCAACCCTAACCCTAAACCGTACCCTAACCCTATACCTAACGCTATCCCTGACCCTAAACCTAACCCTAACCCGTACCCTAACCATAACCCTTACTCTAAACCTCACCTAAACCTAACACTCCCCCGTACCCTAACCCTAACCCGTAACCTAACCCTAACCCTAACCGTAACCGTACTCTAACCATAAAACTAACCCTCACCTTAACCCTAACCGTACTGTGAACCTAACCCGTACCCTAACCCCAACCCTTACCCTAAACTGTACCCTAACCCTAACCCTAACCCTAACCCACACCTAAACCTAACCGTAACCTGTAATCTAAGCCTAACCCTAAACCTAAATTTAACCCGTACGCTAACCCTATCCCGTACCCTAAACCTAACCCTGACTCTAACCCTAACCCTAACCCTAACCCTTACCCTAACCCGTACCCAAACGGTAAACCTAACCCGTACCCTAACACTAACCCCAACCCGTACTCTAACCCTAAACCTAACCCTAACACTAACCCTAACCCGTACTCTAACACTAAACCTAAACCTAACCATAACCCGTACCTTAACACTAACCCTAACACTAACCCTACCCCGTACTCTAACCCTATCCCTAACCCTGACCCGTACCCGTACCCTAAACCTAACACTAACCCTAACCCTAACACTAACCCTAACCCGTACTCTAACCCTAACCCTTACCCTAACCGTATTCTAAACCTAACCCTAACCCTCACCCTAAACCTAACCCGTACTGTAACCCTAACCCATACCATAACCCTAACCCTAACCCGTACCCTAACCCTAACCCTAATTCATACCCTAACCCTAACCCTAACCCTGACCCTAAACCTAACCCTAACCGGTACCTTAAATGTAACCCATACGCTAACCCTAAACCTAAACCTAACCCGTACCCTAACCCTAACCCTAACCCGTACTCTAACCCTAACCCTAACCCTAACACTAACCCTACCCCGTACTCTAACACTAAACCTAATCCTAACCCTAACTCGTACCCTAACCCTAAACCTAACCTAACCCTAACACTAACCCTAACCCGTACTCTATGCCTAATCCTAACCGTATTCTAACCCTAACACTCACACTAACCCTAACACGTACTGTAACCCTAACCCATACAATCCTAACCCTTGACCTAACCCGTAACCTAACCGTAACCCTAACCCGTACTCAAACCCTAACAGTAACCCTAAACCATACCTTAACGCTAACACTAACCCTAACCCTAACACTAACCATTTTACGTACCCTAGCCCTAACCCATAACCTAACCCTAACTCTAAACTAAACTGTAACCCTGACCAGTACCCTAAACCTAAAATTAACCCGTACCCTAACCCAACCATAACCCTAACCCGTACCCTAACCCTAACCCTATACCTAACCCACACCTAAACCTAACCCTAACCCGTAACCTAAGCCTAACACTAACACTAAACTTAACCCCTTACGCTAATCCTATCCCGTACCCTAAACCTAACCCTAGCCCGTAAACTAACCCTAAACCTAACCCTAAGCCTAACCCGTACATTAACCCTAACCCTAACATTAACACTAACCCTACCCCGTACTCTACCCTAAACCTAACACTAACCCTAACCCGTACCCTAAACCTAACCCTAAACCTAACCCTAACCCTAACACTAACCCTACCCCGTACTCTAACCTTAACAAAAACCCTAACCCTAAACCGTACCCTAACCCTAACCCTAACATTAACCCTAACCCGTACTCTAACCCTAACACTAACCCGAACCCTAACCCTAACACTAACCCTTACCCTAAACCTAACCCTAACCCTAACACTGACCCTAAACCGTACTCTAAACCTAACCCTAACCCTAACACTAACCCTACCCCGGACTCTAACACTAACCCTAATCCTAACCCTAACTCGTATCCTAACCCTAACCCTAACCCATACCCAAACCCTAAGAGTAACCCTAACCCATACCCTAGCGCTAAACGTAACCCTAAACCTAAGCCTAACCCGAACCCTAAACCTAAACCTAACCCTAACCCTAACCATAACCCTTACCCGTACCCTAACCCTAACCCATAACCTAACCCTAACCCGCACCTAAACTGTACCCTAACCCGTACCCTAACCCGAACCCGTAACCTAAACCTAAACCTAACCCTAAACTTATCCCGTACACTAACCCTATCCCATACCATAAACCTAAAACTAACCTGTACCCTAAACCTAACACTAACCCTAACCCTATCCGTACACTAACCCTAACCCTAACCCTAACACTAACCCTATGGCATACTCTAACCCTAACCCTAACCCTAACACTAACACTAACCCTAACATGAACTCTAAACCTAACCCTAACCCTAAACGTAACCCGAACCCGTAATCTAACCCTAACCCGTACCCTAACACTAACCCTAACCCTAACACTATCCCTAACCCGTGCCCTAACCCTAAACGTAACCCTAACCCGTACCCAAATCGTAACCCTAACACGTACACTAACCCTAACCCTAACCCGCACTCTAAAACTAACCCTAAACATAGACCTAACATGTACACTAAACCTATCTTGTACCATAACATTAACCCTAACCCGTACCGTAACCCTAACACTAACCTTAACCCTAACCCTAACCCTAACCCTAACCCATAGACTAGCCCTAACCCGAACCCTAACCCTAACCGTAACCCTCAACGTACCCTAACCCGTACCCTAACACTAACCCTTACCCTAACCCTAAACCTAAACCATACCCTAACCCTAAATGTAACCCTAACGCGTACCCAAACCCTAACCCTAACACATACCCTAACCCTAACCCTATCCCTAACCCTTACCCTAACCCGTACCCAAACGGTAAACCTAACCCGTACCCTAACACTAAACCAAACCAGTACTCTAACCCTAACCTAACCCTAAACCTAACCCTAACCCATACCCTAACCCTCCCGTAGCATAACCCTAACACTAACCTTAACCCCTAACCCTAATCCTCACCCTAAACCTTACCCTAACACGTACCCAAATGGTAAATCTAACATGTACCCTAACACTAACCCAAACCCGTACTCTAAACCTTACCCTAACCCTAAACCTAACCCGCACCCTAAACTTAACGCTAACCCTAACGCAAACCATAACCCTTAACCGTAACGTAACCCTAACCCATACCCTAACCCTAACCCTAACCTTAACCGTAACCCTAACTTGTACCCTAACCCTAAAACTACCCCGTACCGTAACCCCAACCCTAACCTTAACGTGTACACTAACACTAACCCTAACCCTAACCCTGACCCTAAACCTAACCCTAACCACACACTAACCCTAACCCTAACCCTAACCCTAACACTAACACTAACCCTATCCCGTACTCTAAAACTAACCCTAAACCTAAACCTAACCCTAACCCGTACTCTAACCTTAACACTAACCCTAACACTAACCATAACCCTAACAATAACCCTTACCAGTACTCTAACCCTAAACGTAACCCTAACACTAACACTAACTCCCTACTATAATCCTTACCCTAAACCTAACCCTTACCCTAACCCTAACTCGTACCGTAACCCGAGCCCGTACCACACCCTAACCCTAAACCTAAACCTAACCCTAAACCTGACCCTAAACCTAACCCTAAACCCATACTCTAACCCTAACCCTAACCCGCATCCTAACCCTAACCTTAAACCTAGACCTAACCCGTAGCCTAACCCTAACCCGTACCCTAACACTACCCCGTACCCTAAACCTAACATTAACCCTAACCCTAACCCGTACACTAACCATAACCCTAACCCATAACCTAACCCTAACCCGTAACCTAAACCTAACCCAGGGCCTAACTGTAATCCGCACCCTAAACCTAAACCTAACCCTAGACATTATCCGTACCCTAACCCTATCCCGTACCCTAACCCTACTCCTAACCCGTATCCTAACCCGTACACTAACCCTAACCCGTACACTAACCCTAACACTAACCCTAACCCGTACCCTAACCCTAACCCGCACCGAAACCTAACCCTAACCCGTACCCTAACCCTAACCCGTAACCTATACCTAACCCTAACCCTAAACTCAACCCGTACACTAACCCTATCCCATACCCTAACCCTAACCCGTACCCTAACCCTAACTCTAACCCTAACCCTAAACCTAAACCAAACCCTAACCCAAACTAACCCGTACCCTAACACTAACCCATACCCTAACCCTAAACCTAACCCGTACCCTAACCCTAAACGGAACCCTAACCTGTACCCAAACCCTAACCCAAACACGTACTCTAATCCTAACCCTAACCCTAAACCTAACCCTAACCCGCACACTAAACCTAACCCTAACCCTAGACCTAACACTTACACTAACCCTATCCCGTACCGGAACCTTAACCCTAACCCGTACCGGTACCCTAACACTAACTGTAACCCTAACCCAAACCCTAACCCTAAACCTAAACTTAATCCGTACACTAACCCTAACTCGAACCCTAACGCTAACTGTAACCCATGCCCTAACCCCACCCGTAGCCTAACCCTAACTCTAACCCTAACCCCTAACCCTATCCCTAACCCACACCTAAACCTAACCCTAACCCTAACCCTAACCCGCACCTAAACCTAACCCTAACCCGTACCTGAACCCTAACCCTTAATCTAAACCTAAACCTATCCCTAAACTTAACCCGTACGCTAACCCTATTCCGTACCCTAAACCTAAACCTAACCCGTACCCTAACCCTAACCCTAACCCTAACCCTAACCCTATCCGTACACTGACCCTAACCCTAACCCTAAACCTAAACCTAACCCGTACTCTAACCCTAACCCGTACCCTAACCCTAACCCATACACTAACACTAACCCTAACCCTAACCCTAACCCTAACACTAACGCTAACCTGTACTCTAATCCTAAACCTAACCCTAACTCTAACCCTAACCCGTACTATAACCCTAACCCGTACCCTAACACTAACCCTAACCCTAACAATAACTCTACCCCATACTCTAAACCTAAACCTAACCCTTACACTAACCCTAACCCGTAATGTAACCCTAACCCTACCCTAACCCTAACCCGTACAGAAACCCTAATGCATACCCTAACCCTAACCCTGACCCTAAACCTAACCCTAACTGTACACTAACCCTAACACTTACCCTAACCCTAACACTAAACCTATCCCCTACTCTAACACTAACCCTAACCCTAATCCTAACCCTAACCCGTACTCTAAACTTAACCCTAACCCTAACACTAACCATAACCCTAACACTAACCCTAACCTGTACTCTAACCCTAAACATAACCCTAACACTAACCCTAACTCCCTACTATAATCCTAACCCTAAACCTAACCCTTGCCCTAAGCCTAACTCGTATCGTAACCCTAAACCGTACCCAAAACTAACCTTAACCCTAAACCTAACCCTATTACTGACCCTAACACTAACCCTAATCCTGTACCCTAACCTTAACCCTAACCCGCATCCTAAACCTAAACCTAAGCCTAGACTTAACCCTTAGCCTAACCCTAACCCGTACCCTAACACTAACCCTAACCCTAACCCTAACCCGTAACCTAACACTAAACCTAACACATACCCTAACCCGTACCCTACCCTAACCTGTCCCCTAACCCTAATCCTAACCCTAACACTAACCCTAACCCTCCACTATAACCCTAACCCAAATTTAACCTTAACCCTAACCCTAACTCGTACTGTTAACTTTACCCCTACCCTAACCGTAACCCTAAACCTAAACTTAACCGTAATCCTAACCCTAACCCTAACCCGAATCCCGTACCCTAACCCTAACCCTAAAACGCATCCTAAACCTAACCCTAACCCTAGACCGCACGTACCCTAAGCCTAACCCGTTCCCTAACACTGACCCTAAACCTAACCCTAACACGTACCCTAACCCTAACCAGTACACTAATCCTAACACTAACCCTAACCCGTACCCTAACCCTAAACTGTACCCAAACCCTTACCCTAACACGTACCCTAACCAATACCCTACCCGCACACTAAACTTATCCCTAACCCGCACACTACACTTATCCCTAACCCTAGACCTAACATGTACACTAACCCTATCCCGAACCCTAACCTTAACCCTAACCCGTACCGTAACCCTAACACTAACCCTAACCCTAACCCTAAACCTAACCCTAACGTGTACACTAACCCTCACCCGAATGCTAACCCTAACCATAACCCGTACCCTAACCCTACCCGTAGCCTAACCCTAACTCTAACCCTCACGCCTAACCCTAACCCTATCCCTAACTCTTACCCTAACCCGTACCCAAACGGTAAACCTAACCCATACCCTAACACTAACCCAAACCCGTACTCTAACCCTAACCCTAAAACTAAACCTAACCCTGACCCGCACCCAAAACTTAACCCTAACCCTAACCCAAACTACAACATTAACCGTAACTTAACCCTAACCCATACCCTCAACCTAAACCTAACCTTAACCATAACCCTAACCTGTACCATAACCCTAAACTAACCCGTACCCTAACCCCAACTCTAACCATAACCTGTACACTAACACTAATCCTAACCTTAACCCTGACCCTAAACCTAACCCTAACCCTTACACTAACCCTAACCCTAACCCTAACCCACACCCTAAACCTAACCCTAACCCGTACCCTAACCCTAACCCGTAACGTAAACCTAACCCTAACCCTAAACTTAACCCGTATGTTAACCCTATCCCGAACCCTATACATAACCCTAACCCATATCCTAACCCTAACCTAACCCTAAGCTAACCCGTACATTAATCCTAACCCTAACCCTAACACAAACCCTACCCCATACTCTAACCCTAACCCTAACCCTAACCGGTAACCTAAACCTAACCCTAACACTAACTCGCACCATTAACTTTACCCGTACCCTAACCGTAACACTAAACCTAAACTTAACCGTAACCCTAAACCTAACCCTAACCCGAATCCCGTACCCTAACCCTAACCCTAACCCGCATCCTAAACCTAAACCTCACCCTAGACCTAACCCGTACCCTAACCCTAACCCGTACCCTAACACTCACCCTAACACTAACCCTAACACGTACCGTACCCTAAACAGTACTCTAATCCTAACACTAACCCGTACCCTAACCCTAAACTGTACCCAAACCCTTACCCTAACATGTACCCTAACCCTAACCCTAACCCGCACACTAAACCTAACCCTAACCCTAACCCTAACGCGTACACTAACCCTCACCTGGACGCTAACCCTAACCCTAACCCGTACCCTAAACCTACGCATAGCCTAACCTTAACACCTAACCCTAACCCAACCCTATCCCTAACCCTTACCCTAACCCGTACCCAAACGGTAAACCTAACCCGTACCCTAACAGTAACCCAAACCCGTACTCAAACCCTAACCCTAACCTAACCCTAACCCTAACCCGCACCCTAAACTTAACCCTAAACCTAACCCAAATTATAACCCTTAACAGTAACCTAACCCTAACCCATACCCTCAACCTAAACCTAACCTTAACCATAACCCTAACCCGTACCATAACCCTAAAACTAACCCGTACCCTAACCCGAACCCTAACCATAACCTGTACACTACCTAACCCTGACCCTAAACCTAACCCTATCCCTTACACTAAACCTAACCCTAAACCTAACACGCACCCTAAACCTAACCCTAACCCGTACCCTAACCCGTAACCTAAACCTAACCCTAACCCTAAACTTAACCCATACGCTAACCCTATCCCGTACCCTAAACCTAACCCTAACCCTAACTCATACCCTAACCCTAACCCTAACCCTGACCCTAACCCTAACACTAAACCGTACCCTAAACCTAACCCATACCCTAACCCTAACCCTAAACCTAACACTAACCGTAACCCTACCCTAAAACTGACCCTAAACTTTCACCTAACCCATACCCAACCCTTTCCCGTGCTCTAAACCTAACCCTAACCCTAACCCGTACCTAATCCTAACCTTAACCCTAACACTAACCCTAACCCGTACTCTAACCCTAACCCTAACACTAACCCTAACCATACTCTAAACCTAACCCTAACCCTCACCCTTACCCTAACCCGTACTGTAACACCAACCCGTACCAATACCCAAAACCTAACCCGTACCCTAACCCTAACCCTAACTCGTACCGTAACCCTAACCCTAACCCCGACCCTAATCCTACCCCGTACCCTAACCTAAGCCTAACCCGTAACATAACGCTAACCCTAACCCTAAACCTGATGCTAAACCTAACCCGTACCCTAAGCCTAACCCATACCCTAAACATAAACCTAATCCTAACCCTAACCCTAACTGGTACCCTAAACCTAAACCTAACCCTTGACCTAACCCGTACCCAACCCTATCCCGTAACCTAACCCTAAACTAACCCGTACCCAAACCCTAACAGTAACACTAACCCATTCCCGAGAGCTAACCCTAACACTAACCCTAACCCTCACCCGTACCCAAACATAAAGCTAACCCTAACCCTAACCATAACCCTTACCCTAATCCTAACCCTAACCCTAACCCTAACCCTAACCCGTACTCTAATCCTAACCCTAACCCTAACCCTAACCGTACTCTAACCCTAACCCTAACCCATTCCCTAACCCCAACACTAACCCTAACCCGTACCATACCCTATCACTAACCCTAACGTGTACCCTAAACCTAACCCGTACCCTACCCCTAACCCTAACCCTAACCCGTACCCTAAACCTAACCCTAACCCTAACTCGTACCCTAACCCTAACCCTAACCCTGACCCTAACTCTAACCCTAACCCGTACCCTAAGCCTAACACATACACTAACCCTAAACCTAACCCTAACCCTAACCCGTACCCTAAACCTAACCCTAACCCTTGACCTAACCCGTACCCAAACCTATAACATACCCAAACCCTAAACCTAACACGTACCCAAAACCTTAAATTAACCCTAACCCATAACCTAGGGCTAACCCGAACCCTAACCCAAACCCGTCCCCTAAACCTAAACCTTACCCTAACCCTAAACATAACCCTTACCCGTACCCTAACCCTAACCCATACCCTAACCCTAACCCTAACCTTAACCATAACACTGACCCGTACCCTAACCCTAAAACTAACCCGTACCCTAACCCCAAACCTAACCCTAACCCGTAACCTAACCCTATCCCTAACGCTATACCTGACACTAAACCTAAACCTAACCCTAACCCATACCCTAACCGTATCCCGTACCCTAAACCTAACCCTAACCGGTACCCAAACCCTAACCCTAACTCGTACCCTAACCCGAACCCTAACTCTAACCCGCACACTAAACCTAACCCGAATCCTAGACCTAACATGTACACTAACCCCATCCCGTACCCTAACCTTAACCCTAACCCGCACCCTAAACCAGCATTAACCCTAACCCTAAACCTAACCCATACCCATACACATACACTAACCCCAACCCTAAACCGTACCTTCAACCGTACCCTAACCCTATCCTGTAGCCTAATATTAACCCTAACCCCTAACCCTAACCCTAACACTAACCCTACCATAACCCGTACCCAAACAGTAAAACTACCGTAACCTAACACTAATCCAAACCCGTACCCTAACGCGTACCATAACACAAAACGGTACCGTTACCCATACCTTAACCGTAATCCTAACCCGTGCACTAACCCGTACCATAACCCTAAACCTAACCCTAACCCTAACCCTAAATCTAACCCATACCCTATTCCTAACCCTAACCCATTCCCTATCCCTAACCCGTACCCTAAACCTAACCCTAACCCGTACACTAACCGTAAATCTAACCCTAAACCTAACCCTAACCCTAAACTGTACCGTAACCCTAACCCGTACCCTAACCCTAACCCTAACACCAAACCTAAACCTAACACTAACCCGTACCCTAACACGTACCATAACCCTAAACCTAACCCGTACCCTAACCCTAATGCTAATCTTAACCCGGACCCTAAGCCTAACCCGTATCCTAATCCTAACCGTAAACCTAACCCTTACCCAAACCCTAACCCTAACCCTAACCCATAACCTATCCCTAACCCTAACCTTAACCATAAATTTAACCCGTACCCTAACCCTAAAATTTACACGTACCCTAACCCCAACCCTAACCATAACCCGTACCATAACCCTATCCTTAACCCTAACCCTGACCCTAAACCTAACCCTAACCCGTACCCTAACCCTAAACCTAACCCTAACCAATACCCTAAACCTAACCCGTAACCTAAACCTAACCCTAACGCTAAACTTAACTCGTACGCTAACCCTATCCCGTACCGTAAACCTAACCCTAACCCGTATCCTAACCCTAAACCTGACGCTAAGCCTAACCCGTACATTAACCCTAACCCTAACACTAACACTAAACCTACCACTTACTCTAACCCTAACCCTAACCCTAACCCGTACACTAACCCTAACCCTAACACTAACCCAAACATGTACTCTAAACCTAACCCTAACCATAACCCTAACCGTACTCTAAACCTAACCCTAACCCTCACCCTAACCTTAACACGTACTGTAACCCTACCTGTACCAATACCCTAACCTAACCCGTACCCTAACCCTAACTCGTACCCAAACCCTAACCCTAACCCTGACCCTAAACCTAACCCTAACCAATACCCTAAACCTAACCCATAAACTAAACCTAACCCTAGCCCTAAACTTAACCCGTACGCTAACCCTATCCTGTACCCTAAACCTAACCCTAACCCGTTCAGTAACCCTAACCCATAACCTAACCCTAACCCTGACCCTAATCTTAACCCTATCCCGTACCCTAACCCTAAACCATACACTAACCCGAACCCTAAACCTAACCCGTACCCTAAACCTAAATGTAACCCTAAACCGTACCCAAACAATAACCCTAACATGTACCCTAACCATAACCCGTACCCTAACCCAAACCGCACCTAAACCTAACCCAAACCTGTACCCTAACCCTAACCCGTAACCTAAACCTAACACTAACCCTAAACTTAACCTGTACACTAACCCTATCCCGTACCCGAAACCTAACCCAAACCCCCACCCTAACACTAACCCTAACCCTAACCCTATCTGTACACTAACACTAACCCTAAACTTAGACTAACCCTAACCCGTACTCTAACTATAACCCTAATCCTAAACCTAACCCTAACCCGTACTCTAACCCTAACCCGCAACCTAACACTAACACTTACCCTAACCCTAAACCTAACCCGTTCTGTAACCCTAAACATAAGCCTAACACGTACCCAAACCCTAACCCTAACATGTACCCTATCCCTAACCCTAACCCTAATCCGCACACTAAACCTAACCCTAACCCTAGACCTAACACGTACACTAACCCTATCCCATAACCTAACCTTAACCCTAACCCGTACCGTACCCCTAACACTAACCTTAACCCTAACCCTAACCTTAAGCCTTACACTAACACTAACCCTAACCCGGAACCTAACCCTACCCATAGCCTAACCGTAACTCTAACCCTAACCCCTAACACTAACCCTAAACCTTACCCTAAGCCGTACCCAAACGGTAAACCTAACCCATAGCCTAACACTAACCCAAACCCGTACTCTAACCCTAACCCTACCCTAACCCTAACCAGCACCCTAAACTTAACACTAACCCTAACCCAAACCATAACCCTTAACCGTAACCTAACCCTAACCCATACCTTAACCCTAACCCTAACCTTAACCATAACGCTAACCCGTATGCTAACCCTAAAACTAACCCGTACCCTGAACCCAACGCTAACCCTAACCCGTACCCTAACACTAACCCTAACCCTAACACAGACCCTAAACCTAACCTTATCACTTACACTAAACCTAACCCTAAACCTAACCCGCGCCCTAAACCTAACCCTAACCCGTACCCTAACCCTAACCCGTAACCTAAACCTAACCCTAACCCTAACTTAACCCGTACGCTAACCCTATCCCGTACTCTAAACCTAACCCTAACCCATACCTTAACCCTAAACCTAAACCTAACCCTAAACCTAACACTAACCCTAACCCGTACTCTAACCCTAACCCTAACCCTAACCCTAACCGTACTCTAAACCTAACCCTAACCCTCACCCTAACATTAACCCGCATGTAATCCTAACCCGTACCAATACCCTAACCTTAACCCGTACCCAAACCCTAACCCTAACTTGTACCCTAACCCTAACCCTAACCCTGACCCTAAACCTAACCCAAACCCGTACCCTAAACCTAACCCGTACTCTAACCGTAACCCTAACCCTAACCCGTACCCTAAACCTAACCCTAAACCATACCCTAATGCTAACCCTAACCCTAACACTGATGTTAACCCTAACCCTAACTCATACCCTAAGCCTAACCCATACCCTAAACCTAACCTTAATCCAAATTCTAAACCTAACCCGTACACTAAACCTAACCCTAACCCTTGACCTAACCCCTCCCCAACCCTATCCCATAAACTAACCCTCACCCTAAACCGTACTCAAACCCTAACAGTTAGCCTAAACCATTCCCTAGCGCTAACACTAACACTAACCCTAACCCTAACCCTAACCCGCACCCTAAACCTAAAGCTAACCCTAACCCTAACCATAACCCTTACCTGTAACCTAACCCTAAACCATACCCTAACCCTAACACTAACTTTAACCGTAACCCTAACCCATACCCTAAACCTAAAACTAACCCGTACCCTAACCCAAACCTTAACCCTAACCCGTACCATAACCCTATCACTAACCCTAACCCTGACCCTAAACCTAACCGTAACCCGTACCCTAACCCTAACCCTAAACCGCACCTAAACCTAACCCTATCCCAGAACCTAAACCTAACCCTAACCCTAAACTTAACCCGTACGCTAACCCAATCCCGTAACCTAAACCTAAACCTAACCCGTAGCCTAACCCTAACCCTAACACTATCTGTACACTAACACTAACACTAACCCTAACCCTAACACTAACCCTAACCCGTACTCTAACCCTAAACCTAACCTTAACTCTAAAGCTAACCCGTACTATAACCCTAACCCTAACCCTAACCCTAACCCTAACCCTAACCCTAACCCTAACCTGTACAGTAACCCTAACACGTACCCTAAATCTAACCCTAACCCGTAACCTAACCCTAAACTGTACCCTAACCCTAACCCTAAACCTAAACCGTACTCTAACCTTAAATGTAATGCTAACCTGTACCCAAACCCTAACCCTAACACGTACCCTAACCTAACCCTAACCCTAACCCGTACACTAAACCTAACCTTAAACCTAGAGCTAACACGTACACTACCCCGATACCATACCCTAACCTTAACCCTCACCGGTACCGTAACCCTAACACTAACCCTAACCCTAACCCTAATCCTAACCCTAACCCTAACCCGTACACTAACCCTAACCCGAACCCTAACCATAACCCTAACCCGTACCGAAACGGTAAACCTAACCCGTACCCTAACACTAACCCAAACCCGAGCTCTAACCCTAACCCTAACACTAACACTAACCCTAACCCGTACAGTAACCCTAACGCGTACCCTAACCCTAACCCTAACCCTAACCCTAACCCTAAACCTAACCCTAATCTTGAACCTAAACCTAACCCTAACCCGTATCCTAACCCTAAACCGTACCTTAACCCTAACCCTAAAACTAACCCGTACCCTAACCCTAAATGTAACCCTAACCCGTACCCAAAATCTAACCCTACACGTACCCTAAACCTAACCCTAAACCTAACTCTAACTCTAACTCGTACACTAACCCTAACCCTACCCGTAGCCTAACACTAACTCTAACCCTAACCCCTAACCCTAACCCGCACCTAAACCTAACTCTAACCCTAACCCTAACCCGCACCTAAACCTAACCCTAACCCGTACCTGAACCCTAACCCATAACCTAATCCTAAACCTAACCCTAACTCTATCCCTAAATCGTACTCTAAACCTAAACCTAACCCCAAATCTAACCCTAACCCATACTATAACCATAAACCTAACCCAAACCCTAAACCTAAACCTAACCCGTACTCTAACCCTATCCCGTAGCCTAACACTAAGTCTAACCCTAACCCCTAACCCTAAACCTAACCCTAACCCTAACCCTTAACCTAACATGTACCCAAACGGTAAACCTAACCCGTACCCTAACACTAACCCAAACCCGTACTCTAACCCTAACCCTAACACTAACCCTACCCCGTACTCTAACCCTAACCCTAACCCGCACCCTAACCCCAACCCTAACCCTAACACTATCCCTAACCCGTACTCTAAACCTAAACCTAACCCCAAATCTAACCCTAACCCGTACTTTAACCATAATCCTAACCCTAACCCTAAACCTAAACATAACCCGTACTCTAACCCTATCCCTTAGCCTAACACTAAGTCTAACCCTAACCCCTAACCCTAAACCTAACCCTAACCCTAACCGTTACCCTTACACGAACCCAAACATTAAACCTAACCCGTAACCTAACACTAACCCAAACCCGTACTCTAACCCTAACCTTAACCCTAACCCTAACCCTAACACTAATCCTAACCCGTACTCTAACCCTAACCCTAAACCTAAACATAACCCTAACCCGTTCTCTAACCCTAAACCTAACCCTAACACTAATCCTAACCCCCTACTATAACCCTAACCCTAAACCTAACGCTAACCCTAACCCTAACTTGTACCGTAAACCGAACTCATACCCTAACCCTAACCCTAAACCTAACCCTGACCCTAACCCTAAACCTAATCCCGTACTCTAACCCTAACCCTAACCCGCATTCTAAAGCGAACCCTAACCCTAGACCTAAACTGTACCCTAACCCTAACCCGTACGCTAACACTAACCCTAACACTATCCCGTACCATAACCCTAACACTAACCCTAACCCGTACCCTAACCCTAACCCATACCCTATCCTTAACCCGATGCCTAACCCTAACCCACACCCTAAACCTAACCCTAACCCTAGACCTAAACCGTACCCTAAACAAATCGCGTAACCTAACCCTAATGCTAACCTTACCCTAACCCTAACACTAACACTAACCCTAATCCTAACCCTATCCCGTACACTAATCCTAACCCTAAACCTAACCCGTACCCTAACCCTAACCCAAACCCTAGACCTAACCCTAACCCTGACCCTAGCCCTAACCCTAATCCCGTACCCTAACCGAAACCCTAACCAGCATCCTAAACCTAGGCCTAACCCTAACCCTAACCCGTACCATAAACCTAACACTAACCCTAACCCGTAGCCAAACCCTAACACGTACACTAACCCTAACCCAATGCCTAACCCTAACTAAAACCCTAAAACTAACCCTAACCCTGGACGTAACCGGTACCCTAAACCTATCCCGTACCCTAACCCTAACGCTAACCTGTACCCTAACCCTAACACTAACACTAACCCTATTCCCGTACACTAACCCTAACCCTAAACCTAACCCGTACCCTAACCCTAACCCGTACCGTTACACGTACCTTAAACCTAACCTTAACCCGTACCCTAACCTGTAACCTAACCCTAACACTAACCTGTATGCTAACACGTACAATAAACCTAACCCTAATCCTAACCCTAACCCTAAACCTAACCCATACCCTAACCCTCACCCTAACCCATACCCTAACCCTAAAACTTACCGTACCCCTAACCCTAAACGTAACCCGAACCCTAACCCTAACCCTGACCCTAACCCTAACCCTAAGCCATATCCTACCCTAATCCGTACCCTAACCCTAACCCTAACCCTAACCCTAAACCTAAACCTAACCCATACAGTAACCCTAACCCGTACCCTAACCCTAACCCTAAAACTAAACCTAACCCTAACCCTGACCCTAAACCGAACCCTAACCCATACCCTAACCCTAAACCGTACCCTAACCCTAACCCTAAACCTAACCCGTACCCTAAACCTAAACGTAATGCTAACTTGTACCCAAACCCTATCCTTAACACGTACCCTAAACCTAACTCTAAACCTAACCCGCACACTAAACCTAACCCTAACCCTAGACCTAACACGTACACTAACCCTATCCCGTACCCCAGCCTTAATCCAAACCCGTACCATAACCTTAACACTAAACCTAACCCTAACCCTAACCCTAACCCGTACACTAACCCGAACCCGAACCCTAACCCTAACCCTAACCCGTACTCTAACCCTACCTGTAGCCTAACCCTAAATCTAACCCTAACCCCTAAACCTAACCCTAAACCTAACCCTTACCCTAACCCGTACCCAAACGGTAAACCTAACCCGTACCCTAACACTAACCCAAACCCGTACTCTAACCTTAACCCTAACCCAAACCCACACCCTAAACTTAAAACTAACCTTAACCCAAACCATAACCCCTAACCGTAACCTAAACCTAACCCATAACCTAACACTAACCCTAACATTAACCGTACCCCTAACCCTAACCCTAACCCGAACCCTAAACCAAACTCTAAAACTAAACCTAACCAGTACTCTAACACTAACCCTAACCCATACCCTAAACCACACCCTAACCCTAACTCGTACCCTAACACTAACCCTAACGCTGACCCTAACCCTAACCCTAACCCATACCCTAAACCTAACCCATACCCTAACCTAACCCTAAACCTAACCCTAACACTATCCCATACCCTAAATCTAACCCTAACCCTTGTCCTAACCCGTACCCAACCCTATCCCGTAACCTAACCCTAACCCTAACCCGTACCCAAACCCTAAGAGTAACCCTAACCCATACACTAGCGCTAACCCTAAACCTAATCCTAAGCCTAACCCGCACGCTAAACCTAACCCTAACCTTAAATGTAACCCTAACCCATACCCTAACCCTAAAACTAACCCGTACCCTAAACCCAACCCTAACCCTAACCCGTACCCTAACACTAACCCTAAACCTAACCCGCACACAAAACCTAACCCTAACCCGTACCCTAAACCTAAGCATAACCCTAAACTTAACCCGTACCCTAACCCTATCCCGTACCCTACACATAACCCTAACCCGTATCCTAACCCTAAAGCTAACCCTAAGCCTAAACCGTACATTAATCCCAAACCTAACCCTAACACTAACCCTAAACCGTACTCTAACCCTAACCCTAACCCTCACCCTAACCCTAACCCGTACTGTAACCCTAACCCATACCATAACCCTAAACCTAACCCGTACCCTAACCCTAACCCTAACTCGTTCCCTAACCCTAACCCTAAACCTGACCCTAACCCTAACCCGTACCCTAAACCTAACCCGTACTTTAAACCTAACCCTAACCCTAACCCATACCCTAAACCTAACACTAACCCTGACTCGTACCCTAAACCTACTCTAAACCTGACCCTAACCCTAAACATAACCCATACCCTAAGCCTAACCCATACCCTAACCCTAACCCTAAACCTAACCCTAACACTAAACCGTACGCAAACCCTAACAGTAACCCTAACCCATACCCTAGCGCTAACCCTAACCCTAACCCTAACCCAGAACCTAAACCTAACTCTTAACCTGAGCCTAACACTAACCCTATCCCGTACCCTAACACTAAACCGTACCCGAACCCTAACCCTAAACCTAACCCATACCCTAACCCTAAACGTAACCCTAGCCCGAATCCAAACCCTAAACCTAACCCTAACCCTAACCCGCACATTAAACCTAACCCTAACCCTAGACCTAACATGTACACTAACCCTATCCCGTACCCTAAACTTAACCCTAACCCGTACCGTGCCCCTAACACTAACCCTAACCCTAAATCTAACCCGTACACTAACCCTAACCAAACGTTAACCCTAACCCTAAACCGTACCCTAACCCTACCCGTAGCCTAATCCTAACTCTAACCCTAACCCCTAACCCTAAGCCTAACCGTAACCCGTACCCGAACCCTTACCCAAACGGTAAACCTAACCCGTACCGGAACACTAACCCAAATCCGTACTCTAACCCTAACCGTAACCCTAACCCTAACCCTCACCCTCACCCTTAACTTAACCCTAACCCTAACCCAAACAATAACCCTTAACCGAACCTAACCCTAACCCATACCTTAACCCTAACCCTACCCTTAACCATAACCCTAATCCGTACCCAAACCCTAAAACTAACCCATACCCTAACCCCAACCCTAACCCTAACAAGTACCCTAACACTAACCCTATCCCTAACCCTGAACCTAAAATTAACCCAAACCTTACACTAACCCTAACCCTAACCCAAACCACACCCTAAACCTAAACCTAACCCGTACCCTAACCCTAACCCGTAACCTAAACCGAACCCTAACCCTAAACTTAAACCGTTCGCTAACCCTATCCCGTACCCTAAAACTAATCCTAACCGGTATCTAACCCTAACCTAACCCTAAGCCTAAACCGTAATTTAACACCAACCCTAACCATAACACTAACCCTACCCGTACTCTAACCCTAACCCTAACACTAAGCCGTACCCTAAACCTAACACTAACCTTAACTCGTACCCTATCCCTAACAGTAAACCTGACCCTAACCCTAACCCTAACCCGTACCCTGACCTAACCCATACACTAACCCTAAACCTAAACCTAACCCTAACCCTAACCTGTACCCTAAACCTAACCCTAAACCTTGACCTAACCCGTACCCAACCCTATCCCGTACCCTAACCCCTTACCCGTACCCAAAACCTAACAGTAACCCTAACCCATAACTTAGTGCTAACCCTAACCCTAACCCTAAGCCTAACTCGCACCCTAAAACTAAACCTAACCATAATGCTAACCATAACCCTTACCCGTATCCTAACCCTAACCCATACCCTAACAATAACCTTAACCTTAACCGTAACCCTAACCCGTACCCTAACCCTAAAACTAACCCGTACCCTAAGCCCAAACCTAACCCTAACCCGTACCATAATCCTATTCCTAACCCTAACCCTGACCCTAAACCGAACACTAACCCGTACCCTAACCCAAACCCGCACCTAAACTTAACCCTAAACGGTACCCTAACTCTAACCCATAACCTAAACCTAACCCTAACCCTAAACTTAACCCGTACACTAACCCTATCCTGTACCCTAAACCTAACCCTAACCCGTAATCTAACCCTAACCCTAACCCTAACACTAAAACTACCCCGTACTCTAATATAAACCCTAACCCTAACCCGTACCCTAACGCTAACCCTAACCCTAACACTAACCCTAACCCGTACTCTAACCCTAACCCTAACACTAACACTAACCCTACCCTGTACTCTAACACTAAACCTAAACCTAACCCTAACTCGTACCCTAACCCTAACCCTGACCCAAACCCTAACCCCAACCTATATCCTAAACCTAACCCATACCCTAACCCTAAACCTAACCCTAACCCGTGCTCTAACCCTATCCCGTACCCTAACACTAACCATAATCCTAAACCTTGACCTAACCCGTAACCTAACCCTAAACCTAACCCGTACGCAAACCCTAGCAGTAACCCTAAACCATACCCTAACGCTAACACTATCCCTAACCCTAACTCTAAACATTACCCGTACCCTAACCCTAACCCATACCCTAACCCTAACCCTAAACTTAACCATAACCCTGACCAGTACCCTAAACCTAAAATTAACCCGTACCCTAACCCCAACCCTAACCCTAACCCGTACCCTAAACCTAACCCTAACCCTAACCCACACCTAAACCTAACCCTAACCCGTAACCTAAGCCTAAACCTAACCCTAAACTTAACCCGTATGCTAACCCTTACCCGTACAATTAACCTAACCCTAAGCCGTAAAATAACCCTAACCTAACCCTAAGCCTAACCCTTACATTAACCCTAACTCTGACAATAACACTAACCCTACCCCGTACTCTAACCCTAACCCTAACTCTAACCCTAACCCGTACCCTAACCCTAACCCTATCCCTAACACTAACCCTACCCCGTACTCTAACCCTAACAAAAGCCCTAAGCCTAACCCATACCCTAACTCTAACTCTAACCCTAAACCATACCCTAACCCTAACCCTAACCCTAACTCTAACACTAACCCGTACTCTAACCCTAACCCTAACCCTAACACTAACCCTACCCCGTACTCTAACACTAACCCTAATCCTAACCCTAACTCGTATCCTAACCCTAAACCTAACCCTAACCCTAACACTAACCCTAACCCGTACTCTATCCCTAACCTTAACCGTATTCTAACCCTAACCCTAACCCTCACCCTAACCCTAACACGTACTGTAACCCTAACCCATACCATAACCCTAAACCTAACCTGTACCCTAACCCTAAACCTAATTCGTACCCTAACCCTAACCCTCACCCAAACCCTAACCCTAACCCGTATCCTAAACCTAACCCATACCCTAACCCTAAACCTAACCCTAACCCGTGCTCTAACCTTATCCCGTACCCTAACACTAACCCTAATCCTAACCCTTGACCTAACCCTAAACTAAAACTAACCCTAACCCGTACCCAAACCTTAACAGTAACCCTAAACCATACCCTAGCACTCACACTAACCGTAACCCTAACTCTAACCATTAACCATACCTTAACCCTAACCCATACCCTAACCCTACCCTAAACTTAACCATAACTCTGACCAGTACCCTAAACCTAAAATTAACCCGGACCCTAATGCCAACCCTAACCCTAACCCGTACCCTAACCCTAACCCTAACAATAACCCACACCTAAACCTAACCCTAACCCGTAACCTAAGCCTAACCCTAAAACTAAACTTAACCCGTACGCTAACCCTATCCCGTACCCTTTACCAAACCCTAACCCGTAACCTAAAACTAAACCTAACCCCAACTCTAACCCTAACCCTTACCCTAACCCTATCCCTAACGCTAACCCTGACCCTAAACCTAACCCTAAACCGTACCCTAACCCTAACCCTAACCCTCACCTAAACCTAACCATAACCCGTACCCTAACCCTAACCCGTAACCTAAACCTAAACATAACCCTAAACTTAACCCATACGCTAACCCTAACCCGTACCCTAAACCTAACCCATACCCTAATCCTAACCCTAAACCTAACCCTAACCCTACCCCGTACCCCATACCTAATCCAAACCCTTGACCTAACCCGTACCCAACCTTATCCGTTCCCTACCCTAACCCGTACCCAAAACCTAAGAGTAACCCTAACCCATACCCTAGCGCTAAAAGTAACCCTAACCCTAAGCATAACCCGAACCCTAAACCTAAACCTAACCCTAACCCTAACCATAACCCTTACCCGTACACTAACCCACACCCATAACCTAACCCTAACCCGCAACTAAACCATACCCTAACCCGTACCCTAACCCTAACCCGTAACCTAAACCTAAACCTAACCCTAAACTTATCCTGTACACTAACCCTATCCCGTACCCTAAACCTAACCCTAACCTGTACCCTAAACCTAACCCTAACCCTAAACCAATCTGTACACTAACCCTAACCCTAACCCTAACACTAACCCTATGCCATACTCTAACGCTAACCCTAAGCCTAACACTAACACTAAACCTAACATATACTCTAAACCTAACCATAACCCTAAACATAAACCTAACCCATAATCTAACCCTAACCCGTACCCCAACACTAACCCTAACCCTAACACTATCCCTAAACCGTACCCTAACCCCAAACGTAACCCTAACCCGTACCCAAACCCTAAACCTAACACGTACCCTAAATCTAACCGTAACCCGCACACTAAAACTAACCATAAACCTAGACCTAACACGAACACTAAACCTATCCTGTACCGTAAACTTAACCATAACCCGTACCGTAACCCTAACACTAACCCTAACCCTAACCCTAACCCTAACCCATTGACTAACCCTACCCCAAACCCTAACCCTAACCCTAACCCTCAACGTACCCTAACCCTAACCCTAACCCTAACCCGTACCCTGACACTAACCCCCAACCTAACCCTAAACCTAACCCATACCCTAAACCTAAATGTAACCCTAACCCGTACCCAAACCCTAACCCTAACACATACCCTAACCCTAACCCTATCCCTTACCCGCACACTAAACTTAACCCAAACCCTAGACCTAACTCGTACACTAAACCTATCCCGTACCGTAAACTTAACCCTAAACCGTACCGTAACCCTACCACTAACCCTAACCTTAACACCAACCCTAACCCTACCCCTAACCCTAACCCTAACCCTAAACTTACCCTAACGCTAACCCTAACCCTAACCCTAACACTAACCCTTACCCGTACTCTAACCTAACCCTAAACCTACACCTAAACCTAACCCGTACTCTAACCCTAACCCTAACCCTAACACTAACCATAACCCTAACACTAAACCTAACACGTACTCTAACCCTAAACCTAACCCTAACACTAACCCTAAACCCCTACTATAAACCTAACCCTAAACCTAACCCTAACCTTAACCCTAACTCGTATAGTAACCTGAACACGTACCCTAACCCTAACCCTAACCGTAACCTAACCCTAACCCTGATCTTATCCTAAACCTAATCCTGTACCCTAACCCTAACCCTAACCCGCATGCTAAACCTAACCCTAAACCTAGACCTAACCCGTACCCTAACCCTAACCCGTACCCTAGCACTAACCCTAACCCTAACCCTTACCCTAACCCGTACCCAAACGGTAACATAACCCACACCCTAACACTAACCCAAACACCTACTCTAACCCTAACCCTAAACCAAACCCGCACCCTTAACTTAACCCTAACCCTAACCCAAACCATAACCCTTAACCGTAACCTAACCCTAACCCATACCCTAAACCTAACCCTAACCTTAACCGTAAACCTAACCCGTAAATTAAACCTAACACTAAACCATAACCTAACCCCAACCCTAACCCTAACCCGTACCCTAACACTAACCCTAACCCTAACCCTAAACCTGACCCTAAACCTAACCCTAACCCGTACACTAACACTAACCCTAACCCTAACCCGCACCCTAAACCTAACCCTAACACGTAACCTTACCCGAACCTATAACCTCAACCTAACCCTAACCCTAACTTAACCCGTACACTAAACCTATCCCGTACCCTAAACCTAACCCTAACCCGTATCCTAACCCTAAACCTAACCCTAAGCCTAATCTATACATTAACCCTAACCCTAAACCTAACCCTAACACTAACCATAACCCGAACACTATCCCTAACCCTAACCGTATTCTAACCCTAACCCTAACCCTCATTCTAACCCTAACACGTACTGTAACCCTAACCCATACCATAGCCCTAAACCTAACCCGTACCCTAACCCTAACCCTAATTCGTACCCTAACCCTAACCCTAACCCTGACACTAAACCTAACTCTAACCCGTATCCTAAACCTAACTCATACCCTAACCCTAAACCTAACCCTAACCCGTGCTCTACCTCTATCCCGTAACCTAACACTAACCCTAATCCTAACCCTTGACCTAACCCGTATCCTAACCCTAACCCTAACCCGTACCCAAACCCTAACAGTAACCCTAAACCATACCCTAATTCTAACACTAACCCTAAACCTAACTCTAACCATTACCCGTACCCTAACCCTAACCCATACCCAAACCTAACCCTAAACTTAACCATAAACCTGACCAGTACCCTAAACCTAAAATTAAACCGTACCCTAACCCCAACCCTAAACCTAACCCGTACCCTAACCCTAACTCTAACCCTAACACTAACCCTAACCCTAACCCACACCTAAACCTAACCCTAACCCATTACCTAAGCCTAACACTAACCCTAAACTTAACCCAAACGCTAACCCCATCCCGTACCCTTAACCTAACCCTAACCCGTAAACTAACCCTAAACCTAACCTTAAGCCTAACCCGTACATTAACCCTAACCCTAACACTAACACTAACCCTACCCCGTACTCTAAACCTAACCCTAACTCTAACCCTAACCCGTACCCTAACCCTAACTCTAACACTAACACTAACCCTACCCCGTACTCTAACCCTAACAAAAACCCTAACCCTAACCCCTACCCTAACCCTAACCCTAACCCTACCCTAAAAGTAACCCTAACCCGTACTCTAACCCTAACCCTAACCCTATCCCGTACCCTAACCGTATTCTAACCCTAACCCTAACCCTCACCGTAACCCTAACACGTACTGTAACCCTAACCAATACCATAACCCTAAACCTAACCCGTACCCTAACCCTAACCCTAATTCGTACCCTAACCCTAACCCTAACACTGACAATAACACTAACCCTAACCTGTATCCTAAACCTAACCCATACCCTAACCCTAAACCTAAACCTAACCCGTGCTCTAACCCTATCCCGTACACTAACACTAATCCTAATCCTAACCCTTAACCTAACCCGTAACCTAACCCTAAACCTAACCCGTACCCAAACCCTAACAGTAACCCTAAACCATACCCTAGCGCTAACACTAACCCTAACCCTAACCCTAACCATTACCCGTACCCTAACCCTAACCCTAACCCTAAACTTAACGGTAACCCTGACACGTACACTAAACCTAAAATTAACCCGCACCCTAACCCTAACCCTAACCCTAACCCTAACCCTAACCCTAACACTAACCTTAGCCCATACTCTAACAAACCCTAACCCTAAACGTAACCCTAACACATACGCTAACCCTAACCCGTACCTTAACACTAACCCTAACCCTAACACTATCCCTAACCCATACTCTAACCCTAAACCTAACCCTATCTCTAACCCAAACCCGTACTATAACCCTAAACCTAACCCTAACCTTAAACCTAACCCTAACCCGTACGCTAACCCTATCCCGTAGCCTAACACTAACTCTAACCCTAACCCCTACCCTAACCCTAACCCTAACCTAACCCTTACCCAAACGGTAAACCTAACCCGTACCATAACACTAACGCAAACCCGTACTCTAACCCTAACCCTATCCCTAACCCTAAACCGCACCCTAAACTTAACCCTAACCCTAACGCTAACCATAACCCTTAACCGTACCCTAAACCTAACCCTAACTCGTACCCTTACCCTAACAGTGACACTAACCTTAACCCGTACACTAACCCTAACCCGTACACTAACCCTAACCTTAACCCTCACCCTATCCGTAACCCTAACCCGTACCCTAAACCTAACCCTAACCCTTGTCCTAACCCGTACCCAAACCTATCCCATACACTAACCCTAACCCGTACCCATAACCAAACCCTACGAGTAACCCTAAATCATACCCTAGCGCTAACCCTAACCCGAACCCTAAGCCTAACCCGAACCCTAAACCTAAACCTAACCGTAAACCTAACCATAACCCTTACCCGTACCCTAACCCATAACCTAACACTAACCCTAACCTTAACCGTAACCCTAAACCGTACCCTAACCCTAAAACTAACCCGTAACGTAACCCAAACCCTAACCCTAACCCGTACCATAACCCTATCCCTAATCCTAACCCTGACCCTAAACCTAACCCTAAACCGTACCCTAACCCTAACCCGCACCTAAACATAACCCTAAACCGTACTCTAACCCTAAACCGTAACCTAAACCTAAACCTAAACCTAAACTTATCCCGTACACTAACCCTATCCCGTACCCTAAACCTAACCCTAACCTGTACCCTAACCCTAACCCTAACCCTAACAGTAACACTAACCCTAACCCATACTCTAACCCTAACCCTAACCCTAAACCTAACCCTAACCCTTACTCTAACCCTAACCCGTACACTAACACTACCCTTACCCTAACCCTAAACCTAACCCTAACCCTAACACTAACGCTAACACGTACTCTAAACCTAACCCTAACCCTAACCCTAACCGTACTCTAACCCTAACCCTAACCCTCACCCTAACCCTAACCCGTAGTGTAACCCTAACCTGTACTATAACCCTAAACCTAACCCGTACCCTAACCCTAACCCTAACTCGTACCCTAACCCTAAACCTAACCATGACCATAAACCTATCCCTAACCGGTAACCTAAACCTAAACCGTACTTTAAACCTAACCCTAATCCTAACCCGTACCCTAAACCTAACCCTAACCCTAACTCGTACCCTAAACCTACCCTAACCCTGACCCTAACCCTAACCCTAACCCATACGCTAAGCCTAACCCATACCCTAACCCTAAACCTAAACCTAACCCTAACCCTAACCCAAAACCTAAACGTACCCCTAACCCTCTACCTAACCCGTACCCAAACCTATCCTGTACCCTAACCCTAACCCGTACGCAAACCCTAACAGCAACCCTAACCCATGCCCTAGGGCTAACCCTAACCCTAACCCTAACCCGGACCCTAAACCTAACCCTAACTCTGACCCTAACACTAACCCTATACCGTACCCTAACCCTAAACCGTACACGAACCCTAACCCTAAACCTAACCCATACCCTAACGCTAAACGTAACCCTAGCCCGTACCCAAACACTAACCCGAACCTTAACCCTAACCCTAACCCATACCCTAATCCCACCCGTAGCCTAATCCTAACTCTAACCCTAACCCCTAACCATAAGCCTAACCCTAAACCTTAACTGAACCCGTAGCCAAACGGTAACCCTAACACGTA
This sequence comes from Urocyon cinereoargenteus, assembly GCA_032313775.1. Lineage (NCBI taxonomy): Eukaryota > Metazoa > Chordata > Mammalia > Carnivora > Canidae > Urocyon > Urocyon cinereoargenteus. The sequence goes on along the minus strand of JAVLSZ010000001.1, from coordinate 5,260,006 downwards.
GCCTAACACTAACCCAAACCAGTACTCTAACCCTAACCATAACCCTAACCCTAACCCTAACCCAGACCCTAAACTTACCCCTAAACCTAACCCAAACCATAACACTTAACCATAACCAAACGCTAACCCATAACCTAACCCTAACCCTAACTTTAACCATAACCCTAATCCATACCCAAACCCTAAAACTAACCCATACCCTAACCCCTACCCTAACGCTGACCCGTACCCTAACACTAACCCTAACCCTAACCCTGACACTAAACCTAACCCTAACCCTTACACTAACCGTAACCATAACCCACCCGGCACCCTAAACCAAACCCTAACCCGTACCCTAACCCTAAACCATAACCTAAACCGAACCCTAACCCTAAACTTAACCGTTTGCTAACCCTATCCCGTACCCTAAAGCTAACCCTAACCCCTATCCTTCCCCTAACCTAACCCTAAGCCTAACCCGCACATTAACCCTTACCCTAACCCTAACACTAACCCTACACCGTACTCTAACCCTCACCCTAACACTAACCCTAACCCTAACCCGTACACTAACCCTAACCCTAACCCTAACCCTAACCCTAACCCGTACCCTAACCCTAAACCTAACCCTAACACTAACCCTAACCCGTACTCTAACCCTAACCCTAACCCTAACACTAACCCTAACCCTAACCCTAACCCTAACCGTATTATAACCCTAACCCTAACCCTCAACCTAACCCTAACCCGTACTGTAAACCTAACCTGCACCATAACCCTAGCCCTAACCAGTACCCTAACCCTAACAATAATTCGTACCCTAACCCTAACCCTAACCATGACACTAACCCTAACGCTAACCCGTACCCTAAACCTAACCCTAACCCGTACCCTAACACTAAACCTAACCCTAAACCTGACCCTAACCCTAACCCTAAAACGTACCCTAAGCCTAACCCATACCCTAACCCTAAGCCTAACCCTAACCCTATCCGTACTCTAACCCTAACGCTAACCCTACCCCGTACTCTAAGCCTAACCCTAACCCGTACCATAACCCTATCCCTAATCCTAACCCTGACCCTAAACCTAACCCTAACCCGTACCCGAAACTTAACCCTAACCCAAACCATAACCCTTAACCGTAACCTAACCCTAACCCATAACCTAACCCTAACCCTAACCTTAACCATAACCCTAATCTGTACCCAATCCCTAACACTAACCCATACCCGAACCCCAAACCTAACGCTAACCCGTACCCTAATCTAACGCTAACCCTAACCCTGACCCTAAACCTAACCCTAACCCTTACCCTAATCCTAACCCTAACCCAACCCGCACCCTAAACCTAACCCTAACCCGTACCCTTAACCTACACTGTAACCTAAACCGAACCCTAACCCTAAACTTAACCCGTTCGCTAAACCTATCCCGTACCCTAAACCTAACCCTAACCCGTATCCAAAACCTAACCTAACCCTAAGCCTAACCGGTACATTAACCCTTACCCTAACCCTAACACTAACCCTAACCCATACTCTAACTCTAACCCTAACCCTAACCTGAACCCGTACACTTAACCTATCCCTAACCCTAACTCGAACCCTAACTCTAACCCTAAACCTGACCCTAACCCTAACCCTATCCCGTACCCTAAAACTAACCCATACCCTAACTCTAACCATAAACCTAAACCTAACCCTAATCTGTACCCTAAACCTAACCCTAACCCTGACCTAACCCGTACCCAACCTTTTCATGTACCCTAACCCTAACCGTAACCCGTACACAAACCCTAACAGTAACCCTAACCCATACCCTAGCGCTAACCCTAACCCTAACACTAAGCCTAACCTGCACCCTAAACCTAAACCTAACCCTAACCCTAACCTTAACCATAAACCTTAACCGTACCCTAACACTAACCCATACCCTAACACTAACCCTAACCATAAACGTCACCCTAACCCGTACCCTAACCCTAAAGCTAACCCGTAACCTAACCCTAACCCTAACCCTAACACGTACCATAACCCTATCCCTAACCCTAACCCTGACCCTAAACCTAACCCTAACACGTACCCTAACCCTAACCTGCACCTAAATCTAACCCTACCCCGTACCCTAACTCTAACCCATAACCTAAACCTAACCCTAACCGTAAACTTAACCCGTACACTAACCCTATCCCGTACCCTAGACCTAACCCTAACCCGTCCCCAAACCCTAACCCTGACACGTACCCTAACCCTAAACCTAACCCTAACACTTTCGCTAACCTGTACCCAAACGGTAAAACTAACCCGTACCCTAACTCTAACCCAAACCCGGACTCTAACCCTAACACTTACCCTAACACTAACCCTACCCCGTACTCTAACACTAAACCTAACCCTAACCCGTACCCTAAAACTAACCCTAACACTAACCCTAACCTGTACTCTAACCCTAACCCTAACCCTAACACTAACCCTACCCCGTACTCTAACAATAACCCTAACCCTAACCTGTACTCTAACCCTAACCCTAACCCTAACCCTAACCCTAACCTTAACACTAACCCTAACCCGTACTCTAACCCTAACCCTAACACTAACCGTATCCGTATTCTAACCCTAACCCTAACCCTCACCCTAACACTAACCCGTACTCTAACCCTAACCCGTACCATAACCATAACCCTAAACCGTACCCTAACCCTAACAATAATTCGTACCTTAAACCTAACCCTAACACTGACCCTAAACCTAAACCTAACCCGTACCCTAAACCTAACCTGTACCGTAACCCTAAACCTAACCCTAACCCGTACCCTAACACTAAACCTAACCTTAAACCTGAACCTAACCCTAACCCTAACACGTACACTAAGCCTAACCCATACCCTAACCCTAACCCCAACCCATAACCTATCACTAACCCTAACCTTAACCGTAACTCTAACCCGTACCCTAACCCTAAAACTAACCCGAACCGTAACCCCAACCCTAACCCTAACCCGTACCATAACCCTATCACTAATCCTAACCCTGACCCTAAACCTAACCCTAACCTGTACCCTAACCCTAACCCACACCTAAACCTAACCCTAACCAGTACTCTAACCCTAACACATAACCTAAACCTAAACCTAAACCTAAACTTATCCCGTACACTACCCTATCCCATACCCTAAACCTAACCCTAACCTGTACTCTAACCCTAACCCTAACCCTATCCGTACACTAACCCTAACCCTAACACTAACACTAACCCTAACCCATACTCTAAACCTAACCCTAACCCTAAACCTAACCGTATCCCGTACTCTAACCCTAACCCGTACCCTAACACTAACCCTTACCCTAACCCTAAACCTAAACCGTACCCAAACCCTAAACGTTACCCTAACCCGAACCCAAACCCTAAACCTATCCCGTACCCTAACCCTAATGCTAACCTGTCCCTAACCCTAGACCTAACACGTACTCTAATCCTAACCATACCCTAACCCTAACCCTAAACCTAAACCTAAACCGTACCCTAAACCTACCCCTATCCCTAACACTAACCTTAATCCTAACACTATCCCGTACACTAACCCTAACCCTAACCCGTACCCGTACCCTAACCCTAACCCTAACTCTAACCCTAACACTAACCCTACTCCGTACTCTAACCCTAACCTAAACCGTAACCCTAACCCGTACCCTAACCCGTAACCTAACCCTAACCCTAACCTGTACGCTAACACGTACCATAACCCTAACCCTAATCCTAACCCTAACCCTAAACCTAAACCATACCCTACCCCTCACCCTAACCCATACCCTAACCCTAACTCGTACCCTAACCCTAACACTTACCCTAATCCCTAACCCTAACCCTAACCCGTACCCTAAACCTAACCCTAAGCCTAACCTGCACCCTAATCCTAACCCTAACCCTGTCACTAACCCGTACCACAACCCTAACCCGTAACCTAAACCTAACCCTAACCCTAAACTTAACCCACACGCTAAACCTATCCCATACCATAAACCTAACCCTAACGCGTACCCTAACCATAACCTTAACCCTAACCCTATCCGTACACTATCCCTAACCCTAAACCTAAACCTAACACTAACCCTAACACGTACTCTAACCCTAAACCTAACCCTAACTCTAAACCTAACCCGTAATATAACCCTAACACTAATCCTAACCCTAAGCCTAACACTAACCCTAACACTAACCCTAACCCGTACACTAACCCTAACCCTAACCCTAACCCGCACCCTAAACCTAACCATAACCCATACCCTAACCCTATCCCGTAACCTAATCCTAACCCTAACCCTAAACTTATCCCGTACGCTAACCCTATCACATACCCTAAACCTAACCCTAACCCGTAACCTAACCCTAAACCTAACGCTAAGCCTAACCCGTACATTAACCCTAACCGTAACCCTAACACTAACCCTACAACGTAATCTAACCCTAACCCTAACCCTAAACCTAACCCTAACCCATACCCTAACCCTAACCCTAAACCTCACCCTAACCCTAACCCGTACTGTAAACCTAACATGTAACATAACCCTAAATCTAACCCGTACCCTAACCCTAACCCTAACTCATAGCCTAACACTAACCCTGACCCTCACCCTAACACGTACCCTAAACCCAATCCGTACCCTAACCCTAAACCTAACCCTAAGCCGTACCCTAAACCTAACCCTAACCCTAACTCATACCCTAAACCTAACCCTAACCCTAACCCTGACCCTAACCCTAACCCGTACCCTAAACCTAACTCATACCCTAACCCTAATCCTAAACCTAACGCTAACCCTAACTCTTACCCTAAACCTAATCCTAACCCTTGACCTAACCCGTATCCAACCCTATCTCGTACCCTAACCCTAACCCTAACCCGTACCCAAACCTAACAGTAACCCTAACCCATTCCCTAGCGCTAAGCCTAACCCTAAACCTAATCCTAATCCGCACACTAAACCTAAACCTAACACTAACACTAACCATAACCCTTACGCGTACCCTAACCCTAAGCATACCCTAACACTAACCCCAACCTAACCCGTCCTCTAACCATAACCCGTACCCTAACACTAACCCTTACACTAACCCTAAACCTAACCCGTACCCTAACCCTAAAAGTAACCCTAACCCGTACCCAAAATTTAACCCTAACACGTACCCTAACCCTAACCTTAACCCGCACAGTAAACCTAACCCTAACCTTAGACCTAACACGTACACTAACCCTATCCCATACCCTAACCTTAACCCTAACCCGTAACGTAACCCTAACACTAACCCTAACCCTAACCCGTACCCTAACCCTAACAGTAGCCTAACCCTAACTCTAACCCTAACCCCCAATCCTAACCCTAACCCTTACCCTAACCCATACCCAAACGGTAAAACTATCCTGTAAAATAACACTAACCCAAGCCCGTACTCTAATCCTAACCCTAACCCTAACCCTAACCCTTCCCGTAGCCTAACCCTAACTCTAACCCTAACACCTAACCCTAACCCTAACCCTTACCCTAACACGTACCCAAACGGTAAACCTAACACGACCCTAACACTAACCGAAACCCGTACTCTAAACCTAACCCTAACCATAACCCTACCCTAAACCTATCCGTACACTATCCCTAACCCTAACCCTAAACCTAACACTAACCCTAACCCGTACTCTAACCCTAAACCTAACCCTAACTCTAAACCTAACCCGTAATATAACCCTAACACTAATCCTAACCCTAAGCCTAACACTAACCCTAACACTAACCCTAACCCGTACTCTAACCCTAACCCTAACCCTAATCGTACTCTAACCCTAACCCTAACCATCAACCTAACCCTAACCTCTTCTGTAACCCTAACCGGTACCATAACCCTAACCCTAACTCGTACCCTAACCCTAACCCTAACCCTATCGGTACACTAACCCTAACCCTAACACTAACCCTAACCCGTACTCTAACCCCAACCCTAACCCTAAACCTAACCTTAAACCGTACTCTAAACCTATCCCGTAACCTAACACTAACCCTTACCCTATCCCTAAAACTAACCCGTACCCTAACCCGTACCCTAACCCTTACCCTAAACCTAACCCTAACGCTGACCCTAACCATAAACCTAACCCGTACCCTAACCCTAACCGTATCCTAACCCTAGCCCTAAACCTAACACATACCCTAACCCTAAACGTAACCCTAACACGTACCCAAACCCTCACCCTAACTCGTACCCTAACCCTAAACCTAACTCTAACCCGCACACTAAACCTAACCCGAATCCTATACCTAACATGTACACTAACCCCATTCTGTACCCTAACCTTAAACCTAACCCGCACCCTAAACCAGCATTAACCCTAACCCTAAACCTAACCCATACCCATACTCATACACTAACCCCAACCCTAAACCGTACCCTAAACCGTACCCTAACCCTATCCCGTAGCCTAATATTAACCCTAACCCCTTACCCTAACCATAACACTAACGCTACCGTAATCCGTACCCAAACAGTAAACCTACAGGTACCCTAACACTAATCCAAACGCGTACCCTAACCCGTACCATAACACAAAACCGTACCGTTACCCATAACTTAACCGTAACCCTAACCCGTACACTAACCTGTACCATAACCCTAAACCTAACCCTAAACCTAATCCTAAATCTAACCCATACCCTACTCCTAACCCTAATCCGTTCCCTATACCTAACCCGTACCCTAAACCTAACCCTAACCCGTACAATAACCGTAAATCTAACCCTAACCCTAAACCTAACCCTAAACTGTACCGTAACCCTAACCCATACCCTAACCCTAACCCTAACACGAACCCTAAACCTAACCCTAACCCGTACCCTAACACGTACCATAACCCTAAACCTAACCCGTACCCTAACCCTAATGCTAACCTTAACCCGGACCCTAACCCTAACCCGAACCCTAATCCTAATCGTAAACCTAACCCTTACCCAAACCCTAAACCTAACCCTAACCCATAACCTATCCCTAACCCTAACCTTAACCGTAACTCTAACCCGTACCCTAACCCTAAAATTAACACGTACCCTAACCCCAACCCTAACCCTAACCCGTACCATAATCCTATCCCTAACCCTAACCCTGACCCTAAACCTAACCCTAACCCGTACCCAACCCTAACCCTAAACCTAACCGTAACCAATACCCTAAACCTAACCCGTAACCTAAACCTAACCCTAACGCTAAACTTAACCTGTACGCTAACCCTATCCCATACCCTAAACCTAACCCTAACCCATATCCTAACCCTAAACCTAACGCTAAGCCTAACCCGTACATTAACCCTAACCCTAACCCTAACACTAACCCTATCCCGTACTCTAACCCTAACCCTAACCCTAACCCGTACCCTAACCCTAACCCTAACACTAACCCGTACTCTAACCCTAACCCTAACCCTAACCGTACTCTAAACCTAACCCTAACCCTCACCCTAACCTTAACCCGTACTGTAACCCTAACCTGTACCAATACCCTAACCCTAACCCGTACCCTAACCCTAACCCTAACTCGTACCCTAACCCTAACCCTAACCCTGACCCTAAACCTAACCCTAACCAATACCCTAAACCTAACCCATAACCTAAACCTAACCCTAGCCCTAAACTTAACCCGTACGCTAACCCTATCCCGTACCCTAAACCTAACCCTAACCTGTTCAGTAACCCTAACCCGTAACCTAATGCTAACCCTGACCCTAATCTTAACCCTATCCCGTACCCTAACCCTAAACCGTACCCTAAACCTAACCCTAAACCTAACCCGTACCCTAAACCTAAACGTAACCCTAACCCGTACCCAAACCCTAACCCTAACACATACCATAACCATAACCCGTACCCTAACCCTAAACCGCACCTAAACCTAACCCAAACTCGTACCCTAACACTAACCCGTAACCTAAACCTAACACTAACCCTAAACTTAACCCGTACACTAACCCTATCCCGTACCCTAAACCAAACCCAAACCCGTACACTAACCCTAATCCTAACCCTAACCCTATCCGTACACTAACCCTAACCCTATACCTAACACTAACCCTAACGGGTACACTAAACCTAACGCTAACCCTAAACCTAACCCTAACCCGTACTCTAACCCTAATCCGCAACCTAGCACTAACACTTACCCTAACCCTAAACCTAACCCGTACCGTAACCCTAAACATAAGCCTAACACGTACCCAAACCCTAACCCTAACACGTACCCTATCCCTAACCCTAACCCTAACCCGCACACTAAACCTAACCCTAACCCTAGACCTAACACGTACACTAACCCTATCCCGTAACCTAAACTTAACCCTAACCCGTACCGTAACCCTAACACTAACCCTAACCCTAACCCTAAACCTAAGCCGTACACTAGCCCTAACCCGAACCCTAACCTTTACCCTAACCCGTACCCTAACCCTACCCGTAGCCTAAACGTAACTCTAACCCTAACCCCTAACCTTAACCCTAACCCTTACCCTAAGCCGTACCCAAACGGTAAACCTAACCCATAGCCTAACACTAAAACAAACCCGTTCTCTAACCCTAACCCTACGCTAACCCTAACCAGCAACCTAAACTTAAGCCTAACCTTAACCCAAACCATAACCCTTAACCGTAACCTAACCCTAACCCATACATTAACGCTAACCCTAACCTTAACCATAATGCTAACCCGTATCCTAACCCTAAAACTAACCCGTACCCTGAAACCAACCCTAACCCTAACCCGTACCCTAACACTAACACTAACCCTAACACAGATCCTAAACCTAACCTTATCACTTACAATAAACCTAACCCTAAACCTAACCCGCGCCCTAAACCTAAGCCTAACCCGTACCCTAACCCTAACCCGTAACCTAAACCTAACCCAAACCCAAACTTAACCTGTACGCTAACCCTATCCCGTACCATAAACCTAACCCTAACCAGTATCCTAACCCTAAGCCTAACCCGTACATTAACCCTAACACTAACCCTAACATTAACCCTACCCTGTACTCTAACCCTAACCCTAACCCTAACCCTAACCCGTACCCTAACCCTAAAACTAACCCTAACCCTAACCCTAACAATAACCCTAACCCGTACTCTAACCCTAACCCTAAACATAACCCTAACCGTACTCTAAACCTAACCCTAACCCTCACCCGAACCTTTACCCGTACTGTAACCCTAACCCGTATCAATACCCTAACCCTAACCCGTACCCAAACCCTAACCCTAACTCGTACCCTAACCCTAACCCTAACCCTGAACCTAAACCTAACCCTAACCGGTACCCTAAACCTAACCCGTACTCTAACCGTAACCCTAACCCTAACCCGTACCCTAAAACTAAACCTAAACCATACCCTAACGCTAACACTAACCCTAACACTGACGTTAACCCTAACCCTAACTCGTACCCTAAGCCTAACCCATACCCTAAACCTAACCTTAATCCAAACCGTAACCTTAATCCAAACCTAACCTTAATCCAAACCGTAACCCTAACCTGTACCCTAAACCTAACCCTAACCCTTGACCTAACCCGTCCCCAACCCTATCCCATAAACTAACCCTCACCCTAACCCATACCCAAACCCTAACAGTTACCCTAAACCATTCCCTAGCGCTAACCCTAACACTACCCTAACCCTAACCCTAACCCTAACCCTAACCCGCACCCTAAACCTAAGGCTAACCCTAACCCTAACCATAACCCTTACCCTTACCCTAACCCTAACCCATACCCTAACCCTAACCCTAACATTAACCGTAACCCTAACCCGTACCCTAAAACTAAAACTAATCCATACCGTAACCCCGACCTTAACCCTAACCCGTACCATAACCCTATCACTAACCCTAACCCTGACCCTAAACCTAACCCTAACCCGTACACTAAACCTAACCCTAACGCGACCTAAACCTAACCCTAACCCGGAACCTAAACCTAACCATAACCCTAAACTTAACCCGTACGCTAACCCTATACCGTAACCTAAACCTAAACCTAACCCGTAGCCTAACCCTAACCCTAACACTATCCGTACACTAACACTAACACTAACCCTAACACTAACAATAACACTAACCCGTACTCTAACCCTAACCCTAAACCTAAACCTAACCCTAACCCTGACCGTAACCCTAAACCTAATCCCATACCCTAACCCTAACCCTAACCCGCATCCTAAACCAAACCCTAAGCCTAGACCTAACCCGTACCCTAACCCTAACACGTACCCTAACACTAACCCCAAACCTAAACCTAACCCATACCATAACCCTAACTCTAACCCTAATCCTAACACTAATCCTACCCATACTCTAACCCTAACCCTAACCCTAACCCTAACCCTAACCCGTACTGTAACCCTAACCAGTACCATAACCCTCACCCTAACCCGTACCCTAACACTAACCCCAACGCTAACCCTAACGCATAACACAACCCTAACGCTAACCCTAACACTTACCCTAACCCTAACACGTACCCTAACCCTAAAACTAACCCGTACCCTAACCGCAACCCTAATGCTTACCCGTATCATAACCCTATCCCTAACCTTAACCCTGACCCTAAACCTAACCCTAAACCATACCCTAAACCTAATCCTAACCCGTAACCTAACCCTAACCCTAACCCTAACCCTATCCCTACACTAACCCTAAAACTAACCCTAACACAAACCCTTACTGTACTCTAACACCCGTACTCTGACTTACCGTACTCTAACCCTGACCCTAACCCTAACCCTAACCCGTACATTAAACCTAACCCGTACACTAACCCTAACCCTAAACCTAATCCGTACCCCAAACCTAAACCTAACCATAACTCGTACCCTAACCCTATCCCTAACCTAGACCCTAATCCTAATCCTAACCCATACCCTAAGCCTAACCCATACTCTAATCCTAACCCTAAACCTAACCCTAACCCTAACACGTACACTAAACCTAACCCTAACCCTTGACCTAACCCGTACCCAACCCTATCCCGAACCATTACCCGAACCCTAACCCATACCCTAGCTCTAACCCTAACCCTATCCCGCACCCTAAACCTAAACCTAACCCTAACCCTAACCATAACCCTTAACCGTACCGTAACCCTAACCCATACCCTAACCCTAACCCTAAACTTAACCGTAACCCTGACCTGTACCCTAACCCTAAAACTAACCCGTAACCTAACCCCAACCCCAATCCTAACCCGTACCATAACTCTATCCCAAATGCTAACCCTGGTCCTAAACCTAACCCTAACCCGTACCCTAATCCTAACCCTACCCCTAACCCTAACCCTAACCCTCACCTAAACGTAACCCTAAACCATACCCTAACACTAACCCGTAACCTAAACCTAACCTAACACTAAACTTAACCCATACGCTAACCCTATCCTGTACCCTAAACCTAACCCTAACCCGTAACCTAACCCTAACCCTAACCCTAACCATATCCGTACACTAACCCTAACCCTAACCCTAACACAAACCCTAACCGTACTCTAACCCTACCCTAACCCTAAAAAACCTAACCCGGACCCTAACCCACACCCTAAACCGTACCTTAAACCTAACCCGTACACTAACCCTAACCCTAACACTAATCCGTACCCCAAACCTAAAACTAAACCATAATTCGTACCCTAACCCTACCCTAAACCTGACCCTAATCCTAATCCTAACCCATACCCTAAGCCTAACCCATACTCTAATCCTAACCCTAATCCTAACCCTAACCCTACCCGTACACTAAACCTAACCCTAACCCTTGACCTAACCCGTACCCAACCCTATCCCGAACCCTTACCCAAACCCTAACCCATACCCTAGCTCTAACCCTAACCCTAACCCGCACCCTAAACCTAAACCTAACCCTAACCCTAACAATAAAACTTAACCATACCGTAACCCTAACCCATACCCTAACCCTAACCCTAACCTTAACCAAAACCCTGACCTGTATCCTAACCCTAAAACTAACCCATACCCTAACCCCAACTCTAACCCTAACCCGTACCATAACCCTATCCCAAACGCTAACCCTGACCATAAAACTAACCCTAACCCGTAACCTAATCCTAACCCTACCCCTAACCCTAACGCTAACCCTCACCTAAACCTAACCCTAACCCGTACCCTAAAACTAACCCGTAAACTAAACCTAACCTAACACTAAACTTAACCCATACGCTAACCCTATAATGTACCCTAAACCTAACCCTAACCCGTAACCTAACCCTAAACCTAACCCTAACCCTATCGGTACACTAACCCTAACCCTAACCCTAACCCTAACCCGTACCCTAACCCTAACCCGAACCCTAACCCTAACCCTAACCCGTACCCTAACCCTACCCGTTTCCTAATTCTAACCCTAAATATATCCCCTAAACCTAACAGTAACACTAACTCTTACCCTAACCAGTACCCTGGCGGTAAACCTAACCCGTACCCTAACACTAACCCAAACCCGTACTCTAACCCTAACTCTAACCCTAACCCGCACCCTAAACTTAACCCTAACCCTAACCCAAACCATAAAACTTAACCATAACCTAACCCTAACCCATACCCTAAACATAACCCTAACCTTAACTGTAACCCTAACCCGTACCCTAACTCTAAAACTTACCCATACCCTAACCCCAACTCTAACCTTAATGTGTACACTAACACTAACCCTAACCCTAACCCTGATCCTAAACCTAACCCTAACCCTTACACTAACCCTCACCCTAACCCTAATCCACACCCTAAACCTAACCCTAACCCGTACCCTAACCCTAAACCGTAACCTAAACCTAACCGTAACCCTAAACTTAACTCGTTTGCTAACCCTCTCACGTACCCTAAACCTAACCCTAACCCATACCCTAACCCTAAACCTAACCCTAAGCCTAACCCGTACATTAACCCTAATCCTAACCCTAACCATACTCTAACCCTAACACTAACCCTCACCTTAACCCTAACCCGTACTGTAACCCTATACCGTACCATAACCCTAAAACTAACCCGTACCCTAAACCTAACCCGTACCCTAAACCTAACCCGTACCATAACCCTAACCTGTACCCGTACCTGTACCCTAAACCTAGCCCTAAACCTAACCCGTACCCTAAACCTAACGCTAACCCTGAACCTAACCCTACCCCTAACCCTAACCTAAGCCTAACCCTAAAACTAACCCTAATCCTAAACTTAACCCATACGCGAACCCTCTCCCGTACACTAAGCCTAACCCTAACCCGAATCCTAACTCTAAACCTAACCCTAAGCCTAAACCTTACATTAACCCCAACCCTAACACTAACACTAACACTAATCCTACCAGTACTCTAACCCTAAACCTAACCCTAACCCTAACCCGTACCCTAACCATAATCCTAACCCTAACCCTAACACTACAACTAACCCTAACCCGTACTCTAACCTTAACCCTAACTCTAACACTAACCCAAACCTCACCCTAACCCTAACCCGTATTGTAACCCTAACCCGTACCAAAACCCTAACCTTAACCCGTACCCTAACCATCACCCTAACTCGTTCCCTAACCCTAACGCTGACCCTAACCCTAACCCTATACTGTAACTGTACTGTAACCCTATACCGTACCATAACCCTAAAACTAACCCGTACCCTAAACCTAACCCGTACCTTAAACCTAACCCGTACTTTAACCCTAACCCTAACCCTAACCCTAACACTAACCCTAACCCTAACCCTGACCCTAAACCTAACCCTAACTCTAACCCTAACCCGTACTCTAACCTTAACCCTAAACCTAAACTTAACCCTAAACCGTACTCTAACCCTATCCCGTACCCTAACACTAATCCTTAACCTAACCCTAAACCTAACTCGTACCCTAACCCTAAACGTAACCCTAACCTGTACCCAAACCCTAAACCTAACACGTACCCTAACCCTAACCCTAACCCTAACCCTAACCCTTACCCTAACCCGTACTCTAACCCCAACCCTAACCCTAAACCTAACCCTAACCCGTACTCTAACCCTATCCTGTAACCTAAAACTAACCCTTACCCTATCCCTAAAACTAACCCGTACCCTAACCCGTACCCTAACCCTTACCCTAAACCTAACCCTAACGCTGACCCTAACCATAAACCTAACCCGTACCCTAACCCTAAACCGTATCCTAACCCTAGCCCAAAACCTAACACATACCCTAACCCTAAACGTAAACCTATCCCGTACCCAAACCCTAACCCTAACTCGTACCCTAACCCTAACCCTAACTCTAACCCGCACACTAAACCTAACCCGAATCCTAGACCTAACATGTACACTAACCCCATCCCGTACCCTAACCTTAACCCTAACCCGCACCCTAAACCAGCATTAACCCTAACCCTAAACCTAACCCATACCCATACTCATACACTAACCCCAACCCTAAACCGTACCCTAAACCGTACCATAACCCTATCCCGTAGACTAATATTAACCCTAACCCCTAACCCTAACCATAACACTAACGCTACCGTAATCCGTACCCAAACAGTAAACCTACAGGTACCCTAACACTAATCCAAACGCGTACCCTAACCCGTACCATAACACAAAACCGTACCGTTACCCATAACTTAACCGTAACCATAACCCGTACACTAACCCGTACCATAACCCTAAACCTAACCCTAACCCTAACCCTAAATCTAACCCATACCCTACTCCTAACCCTAATCCGTTCCCTATCCCTAACCCGTACCCTAAACCTAACCCTAACCTGTACACTAACCGTAAATCTAACCCTAAACCTAACCCTAAACTGTACCGTAACCCTAACCCGTACCCTAAGCCTAACCCTAACACCAACCCTAAACCTAACCCTAACCCGTACCCTAACACGTACTATAACGCTAAACCTAACCCGTACCCTAACCCTAATGCTAACCTTAACCCGGACCCTAACCCTAACCCGTACCCTAATCCTAATCGTAAACCTAACCCTTACCCAAACCCTAACCCTAACCTTAACCCATAACCTATCCAACCCTAACCTTAACCGTAACTCTAACCTGTACATTAACCCTAAAATTAACACGTACCCTAACCCCAAACCTAACCCTAACCCGTACCATAACCCTATCCCTAACCCTAACCCTGACCCTAAAACTAACCCTAACCCGGACCCTAACCCTAACCCTAAACCTAACCCTAACCAATACCCTAAACCTAACCCGTAACCGAAACCTAACCCTAACGCTAAACTTAACACGTACGCTAACCCTATCCCGTACCAAAACCTAACCCTAATCCATATCTTAACCCTAAACCTAACGCTAAGCCTAACCCGTATATTAACCCTAACCCTAACCCTAACACTAACCCTATCCCGTACTCTAAACCTAACCCTAAACCTAACCCTAACCCTAACCCGTACCCTAACCCTAACCCTAACCCTAACACTAACCCTAACCCGTACTCTAACCCTACCCTAACCCTAACCCTAACCGTACTCTAAACCTAACCCTAACCCTCACCCTAACCTTAACCCGTACTGTAACCCTAACCTGTAATAATACCCTAACCCTATCCTGTACCCTAACCCTAACCCTAACTCGTACCCTAACCCTAACCCTAACCCTAACCCTATCCGTACACTAACCCTAACCCTAAACCTAACACTAACCCTAACCCGTACTCTAAACCTAACCCTAAACCTAAACCTAACCCTAACCCGTACTCTAACCCTAACCCGCAACCTAACACTAACACTTACCCTAACCCTAAACCTAACCCGTACCGTAACCCTAAACATAAGCCTAACACGTACCCAAACCCTAACCCTAACACGTACCCTATCCCTAACCCTAACCCTAACCCGCACACTAAACCTAACTTTAACCCTAGACCTAACACGTACACTAACCCTATCCCGTAACCTAAACTTAACCCTAACCCGTACCGTAACCCTAACACTAACCCTAACCCTAACCCTAAACCTAAGCCGTACACTAGCCCTAACCCGAACCCTAACCCTTACCCTAACCCGTACCCTCACCCTACCCGTAGCCTAACCGTAACTCTAACCCTAACCCCTAACCCTAACCCTAACCCTTACCCTAAGCCGTACCCAAACGGTAAACCTAACCCATAGCCTAACACTAACCCAAACCCGTTCTCTAACCCTAACCCTACGCTAACCCTAACCAGCACCCTAAAATTAAGCCTAACCCTAACCCAAACCATAACCCTTAACCGTAACCTAACCCTAACCCATACATTAAACCTAACCCTAAACTTAACCGTAACGCTAACCCGTATCCTAACCCTAAAACTAACCGGTACCCTGAACCCAACCCTAACCCTAACCCGTACCCTAACACTAAACCTAACCCTAACACAGACCCTAAACCTAACCTTATCACTTACACTAAACCTAACCCTAAACCTAACCCGCGCCCTAAACCTAACCCTAACCCACACTAACCCTAACCCGTAACCTAAACCTAAACCTAACCCAAACTTAACCCGTACGCTAACCCTATCCCTCACCCTAAACCTAACCCTAACCAGTATCCTAACCCTAACCTAACCCTAAGCCTAACCCGTACATTAACCCTAACCCTAACCCTAACACTAACCCTACCCCGTACTCTAACCCTAACCCTAACCCTAACCCTAACCCTAACCCGTACCCTAACCCTAAAACTAACCCTAACCCTAACCCTAACAATAACCCTAACCCGTACTCTAACCCTAACCCTAAACCTAACCCTAACCGTACTCTAAACTTAACCCTAACCCTCACCCTAACCTTAACCCGTACTGTAACCCTAACCCGTATCAATATCCTAACCCTAACCCATACCCAAACCCAAACCCTAACTCGTACCCTAACCCTAACCCTGACCCTAAACCTAACCCTAACCCGTACCCTAAACCTAACCCGTACTCTAACCGTAACCCTAACCCTAACCCCTACCCTAAACCTAAACCTAAACCATACCCTAACGCTAACACTAACCCTAACACTGACGTTAACCCTAACCCTAACTCGTACCCTAAGCCTAAACCATACTCTAAACCTAAGCTTAATCCAAACCCTAACCCTAACCTGTACCCTAAACCTAACCCTAACCCTTGACCTAAGCCGTCCCCAACCCTATCCCATAAACTAACCCTCACCCTAACCCATACCCAAACCCTAACAGTTACCCAAACCATTCCCTAGTGCTAACCCTAACACTAACCCAAACCCTAACCCTAACCCTAACCCGCACCCTAAACCTAAAGCTAACCCTAACCCTAACCATAACCCTTACCATTACCCTAACCCTAACCCATACCCTAACCCTAACCCTAACATTAACCGTAACCCTACCCATACCCTAAAACTAAAACTAACCCGTACCGAAACCCCGACCTTTACCCTAACCCGTACTATAACCCTATCACTAACCCTAACCCTGACCCTACACCTAACCCTAACACGTACCCTAAACCTAACCCTAACCCGCACCTAAACCTAACCCTCACCCGGAACCTAAACCTAACCATAACCCTAAACTTAACCCGTACGCTAACCCTATACCGTAACCTAAACCTAAACCTAACCCGTAGCCTAACCCTAACCCTAACACTATCCGTACACTAACACTAACACTAACCCTAACACTAACACTAACCCTAACCCGTACTCTAACCCTAATCCTAACCCTAAAACTAACCCTAACCCGTACTCTAACCCTAACCCGTACCCTAACACTAACCCTAACCCTAACACTAACCCTAACCCGTACTCTAACCCTAAACCTAACCTTAACTCTAAAGCTAACCCGTTCTATAACCCTAATCCTAAACCTAACCCTAACCCTAACTGGTACAGTAACCCTAACCCGTACCCTAAACCTAACCCTAACCCGTAACCTAACCCTACCGTACCCTAACCCTAACCCTAAACCTAAACCGTACCCTAAACCTAAACGTAACGCTAACCCGTACTCAAAGCCTAACCCTAACACGTACCCTAAGCTAACCCTAACCCTAACCCACACACTAAACCTAACCCTAAACCTAGACCTAACACGTACACTACCCCGATACCGTACCCTAAACTTAACCCTCACAGGTACAGTAACCCTAACACTAACCCTAACCCTAACCCTAATCCTAACCCTAACCCTAACCCGTACACTAACCCTAAACCGAACCCTAACCCTAACACTAACCCGTACCCTAACCCTACCAGTATCCTAACACTAACTCTAAACCTAACCCCTAAACCTAACCCTAACACTAACCATTACACTAACCCGTACCCAAACGATAAACCTAACCCGTACCCTGACACTAACCCAAACCTGAGCTCTAACCCTAACCCTAACCCTCACCCTAACCCTAACCCATACAGTAACCCTAACACGTACCCTAACACTAACCCTAACCCTAAACCTAACCCTAATCTTGAACCTAAACCTAACCCTAACCCGTAACCTAACCCTAAACCGTACCCTAACCCGAACCCTAAACCTAACCCGTACCCTAAACCTAAATGTAACCCTAACCCGTACCCAAAATCTAACCCTAACACGTACCCTAACCCTAACCTTAACCCTAACCCTAACTCGTACACTAACCCTAACCCGAACCCTAACCCTAACCATAACCCGTACCCTAATCCTACCCGTAGCCTAACCCTAACTCTAACCCGAACCCCTAACCCTAACCCTAACCCTATCCCGCACCTAAACCTAACCCTAACCCTAACCCTAACCCGCACCTAAACCTAACCTTAACCCCTACCCGAACCCTAACCCATAACCTAATCCTAAACCTAACCCTAACACTATCCCTAAATCGTACTCTAAACCTAATCCTAACCCTAAATGTAACCCTAACCCGTACTATAACCATAAACCTAACCCTAACCCTAAACCTAAACCTAACGGGTACCTTAACCCTTACCCGTAGCCTAACACTAAGTCTAACCCTAACCCCTAACCCTAAACCTAACCTAACCCTAACCCTTACCCTACATGTCCCCAAATGGTAAACCTAACCCGTACCCTAACACTAACCCAAACCCGTACTCTGACCCTAACCCTAACCGTAACGCTAACCGTTCCCCGCACTCTAACCCTAACCCTAACCCGCACCCTAACCCTAACCTTAACCCTAACCCTACCCTAACACTATCCCTAATCCGTACTCTAAACCTAAACCTAATCCTAAATCTAACCCTAACCCGTACTATAACCATAAACCTAACCCTAACCCTAAACCTAAACCTAACCCATACTCTAACCGTATCCCGTAGCCTAACACTAAGTCTAACCCTAACCCCTAACCCTCAACCTAACCCTAACCCTAACCCTAACCCTAGAACGAACCCAAACATTAAACCTAACCCGTACCCTAACACTAACCCAAACCCATACTCTAACCCTAACCTTAACCCTAACCCTAACCCTAACTCGTACACTAACCCTAACCCGAACCCTAACCCTAACCATAACCCGTACCCTAATCCTACCCGTAGCCTAACCCTAACTCTAACCCGAACCCCTAACCCTAACCCTAACCTTAACCCACACCTAAACCTAACCCTAACCCTAACCCTAACCCTAACCCGCACCTAAACCTAACCCTAACCCGTACCCGACCCCTAACCCATAACCTAATCTTAAACCTAACCCTAACACTATCCCTAAATCGTACTCTAAACCTAAACCTAACCCTAAATCTAACCCTAACCCGTACTATAACCATAAACCTAACCCTAACCCTAAACCTAAACCTAACCCGTACCTTAACCCTATCCCGTAGCCTAACACTAAGTCTAACCCTAACCCCTAACCCTAAACCTAACCTAACCCTAACCCTGACCCTACATGTCCCCAAATGGTAAACCTAACCCGTACCCTAACACTAACCCAAACCCGTACTCTGACCCTAACCCTAACCGTAACACTAACCGTTCCCCGTACTCTAACCCTAACCCTAACCCGCACCCTAACCCTAACCTTAACCCTAACCCTACCCTAACACTATCCCTAATCCGTACTCTAAACCTAAACCTAATCCTAAATCTAACCCTAACCCGTACTATAACCATAAACCTAACCCTAACCCTAAACCTAAATCTAACCCGTACTCTAACCGTATCCCGTAGCCTAACACTAAGTCTAACCCTAACCCCTAACCCTAAACCTAACCCTAACCCTAACCCTAACCCTAGAACGAACCCAAACATTAAACCTAACCCGTACCCTAACACTAACCCAAACCCATACTCTAACCCTAACCTTAACCCTAACCCTAACCCTAACACTAATCCTAACCCGTACTCTAACCCTAACCCTAAACCTAAACATAACCCTAACCCGTATTCTAAACCTAAACCTAACCATAACACTAAGCCTAACCCCCTACTATAACCCTAACCCTAAACCTAACGCTAACCCTAACCCTAACTCGTACCGTAACCCGAACTCGTACCCTAACCCTAACCCTAAACCTAACCCAAACCCTGACCCTAACCCTAAACCTAATCCCGTACACTAACCCTAACCCTAACCCACATCCTAAACCTAACCCTAAACCTAGACCTCAACCGTAACCTAACCCTAACCCGTACCCTACCACTAACCCTAACCCTATCCCGTACCATAACCCTAACACTAACCCAAACCCGTACCCTAACCCTAACCCGTACCCTATCCTTAACCCGATGCCTAACCCTAACCCTCACCCTAAACCTAACCCTAACCCTAGACCTAAACCGTACCCTAAACCTATCGCGTAACCTAACCCTAACGCTAACCTGTACCCTAACCCTAACACTAACACTAACCCTAATCCTAACCCTATCCCGTACACTAAATCTAACCCTAAACCTAACCCGTACCCTAACCCTAATCAAACCATAAACCTAACCCTAACCCTGACCCTAGCCCTAACCCTAATCCCGTACCCTAACCGTAATCTTAACCCGCATCCTAAACCTAACCCTAACCCTAACCCTAACCCTAACCCGTGCCATAAACCTAACACTAACCCTAACCCGTACCCAAACCCTAACACGTACACTAACCCTAACCCGATGCCTAACCCTAACTAAACCCTAAAACTAACTGTAACCCTAGACCTAACCTGTACCCTAAACCTATCCCGTATCCTAACCCTAATGCTAACCTGTACCCTAACCCTAACACTAACACTAACCCTAATCCTAATCCTATTCCCATACACTAACACTAAACCTAACCCTAACCCGTACCCTAACCCTAACACGTACCGTTACACGTACCTTAACCCGTACCCTAACCCGTACACAAACCCGTAACCTAACCCTAACACTAACCTGTACGCTAACACGTACCATAACCCTAACCCTAATCCTAACCCTAACCCTAATCCTAACCCATACCCTACCCCTCAACCTAACCCATACCCTAACCCTAACACTTCCCGTAACCCCTAACCCTAACCCTAACCCGTACCCTAAACCTAACCCTAACCCTAACCCATACCCTAACCCTAACCCTAACCCTAACCCTAACCCTGACCTGAAACCTAATGCTAACCCGTATCCTAACCCTAATCCGTACCCTAAACCTAACCCTAACCCTAACTCTAAACCTAACCCTAACCCGTACAGTAACTCTAACCCGTACCCTAACCCTAACCCTAAAACTAAACCTAACCCTAACCTTGACCCTAAACCGAACCCTAACCCGTACTCAAACCCTAAACCGTACCCTAACTCTAACCCTAAACCTAACCAGTACCCTAACCCTAAACGTAACGCTAAACCGTACCCAAACCCTATCCCTAACACGTACTCTAACACTAACCCTAACCCGCACACTAAACCTAACCCTAACTCTAGACCTAACACGTATACTAACCCTATCCCGTACCCCAGCCTTAATCCAAATCCGTACCGTAACCTTATCCTAACCCTAACCCGTACACTAACCCTAACACGAACCCTAACCCGAACCCTAACCCTAACCCGTACCCTAACCCTACCTGTAGCCTAACGCTAAATCTAACCCTAACCCCTCAACCTAACCCAAAACCTAACCCTTACCCTAACCCGTACCCAAACAGTAAAACTAACCGGTACCCTAACACTAACCCAAACCCGTACTCTAACCCTAACCCTAACCCAAACCCGCACCCTAAACTTAACACTAACCCTAACCCAAACCATAACCCTTAACCGTAACCTAACCCTAACCCATACCCTAACCCTAACACTAACCTTAACCGAAACCCTAACCCGTACCCTAACCCTAAAACTAACCCGTACCCTAACCCCAACCCTAGCCCTAACCCGTACCCTAACACTAACCCATACCCTAACACACACCCTTACTCTAACCCTAAACCTAACCCGTACCCTAACCCTAAACGTAACCCTAACCCGTACCCAAACCCTAACCCTAACACGTACACTAACCCTAACCCTAACCCGCACACTAGACCTAACCCTAACCCTAGACCTAACACGTACACTAAACCTATCCCATACCGTAAACTTAATGCTAAACCATACCGTAAACCTAACACTAACCCTAAACCTAACCCTAACCCTAAACCTAACCCTAACCCGTACACTAACACTAACCCGAACCCTAACCCTGACCCTAACCATAAAGGTACCCTAACCCTAACCCTAACATTAACCCTAACCCTTACTCTAAACTTACCCTAACCCTAAACCTAACACTAACCATAACCCTAACACTAAACCTAACCTGTTCTCTAACCCTAAACCTAACCCTAACACTAATCCAAAACCCCTACTATAACCCTAACCCTAAACCTAACACTAACCCTAACCCTAACTCGTACTGTAACCCGAACCCGTACCCTAACCCTAACGCTAACCCTAACCCTAAACCGCACCCTAAACTTAACCATAAACCTAACCCTAACCATAACCCTTAACCGTACCCTGACCGTAACCTGCACCCTAACCCTAACCCTAACTTTAACCATAACCCTAACCCGTACCTTAACCCTAAAACTAACCCGTACACTAACCCGTACCCTTACCTTACCCTAAACCTAGCACTAATGCTGACCCTAAGCATAAACCTAACCCGTACCCTAACCCTAAACCGTATCCTAACCCTAGCCCTAAACCTAACACATACCCTAACCCTAAACCTACCCCTAACCCTATCCCGTACCCTAAACCTAACCCTAACCCTTGTCCTAACCCGTACCCAACCCTATCCCGTAACCTAACCCTAACCCTAACCCTAACCTTCCCCGTACTCTAACCCTAACCCTAACCTTAACCCGTACCCGTACCCTAAACCTAAACCTAACCCTAACCCTAACACTAATTCTAACCCGTACATTAACCCTAATCCTAACTCTAAAACTAACCCTACTCCGTACTCTAACACTAACCCTTTCCTTAACCCTAACCCGTACTCTAACGCTGACCCTAAACCTAACCCTAACACTAACCCTAACCCGTACTCTAACCCTAACCCTAACCCTAACCGTATTCTAACCCTAAACCTAACCCTCACCCTAACCCTAACCCGTACCCTAACCCTAAACCTAACCCTAACCCGTACCCTAAACCTAACCCTAACCTGTACCCTAACCCTAACCCCAACCCTAACCCTGACCCTAACCCTAACCCTAACCCGTACCCTAAACCTAACCCATACCCTAACCCCAAACTAACCCTAACCTGTACCCTAAACCTAACCCTAACCCATACCCTAACCCTAATCCTAACCCGTACACTAAGCCTAACCCATACCTTAACCCTAACCCTAATCCTAACCCTAACCCTAACCCGTACCTAAACCTAACCCTAACCATTGACCTAAACCGTACCCAACCCTATCCTGTAACCTAACCTTAACCCTAACCTGTACCCAAACCCTAACAGTAACCCTAACCCATACCGTAGCGCTAACTCTAACCCTAACCCTAAACTTAACCCTGACCCTAACCCTAACCCTAAACCATACCTAAGCCTAACCCATACCCTAACCCTAACCCTAACCCTAACCCAAACACCAACCCTACCCCGTACTCTAACCCTAACCCTAACCCTAACCCTAACCCGTACCCGTACCCTAACCCTAACCCTAACTCTAACACCAACCCTATCCAATACTCTAAACCTAAGTCTAACCCTAACCCTAACTGAACTCTAACCCTAACCCTAAACCTCACCCTAACTCTAACCCGTACTGTAACCCAAAACCGTACCATAACCCTAAACCTAACCCTTACCCTGACCCTAACCCTAATTCGTACCCTAACCCTAAACCTAACCCGAACCGTACCCATAACCTAACCCTAACCCGTACCCTAACCCTAACCCTAACCCTAACCCTAACACTGACCCATACCCTAACCCTTACCCTAACCCTAACCCTAACCCTAACCCTAACCCTAACACTAACCCTAGCCCATACTCTAACAAACCCTAACCCTAAACGTAACCCTAACCCATACGCTAACCCTAACCCGTAACCTAACACTAACCCTAACCCTAACACTATCCCTAACCCATACTCTAACCCTAAACCTAACCCTATCTCTAACCCAAACCCGTACTATAACCCTAAACCTAACCCTAACCTTAAACCTAACCCTAACCCGTACTCTAACCCTATCCCGTAGCCTAACACTAACTCTAACCCTAACCCCTAACCCTAACCCTAACCCTTACCTAACCCGTACCCAAACGGTAAACCTAACCCATACCATAACACTAACCCAAACCCGTACTCTAACCCTAACCATAACCCTAACCTTAAACCGCACCCTAAACTTAACCCTAACCCTAACGTTAACCATAACCCTTAACCGTACCCTTAACCTAACACTAACTCGTACCCTAACCCTAACACTGACCCTAACCCTAACCCATACACTAACCCTAACCCGTACCCTAACCCTAACCCTAAACCTAACTCTATCCATAACCCTAACCCGTACCCTAAACCTAACCCTAACCCTTTCCTAACAGGTACCCAAACCTATCCCATACCCTAATCCTAACCCTAACGCGTACCCAAACCCTACGAGTAACCCTAACCCATACACTAGCGCTAACCCTAACCCTAACCTTAAGCCTAACCCGAACCCTAAACCAAAACCTAACCGTAAACCTAACCATAACCCTTACCCGTACCCTAACCCTAACCCATAACCTAACACTAACCCTAACCTTAACCGTAACCCTAACCCGTACCCTAACCCTAAAACTAACCCGTAACGTAACCCAAACCCTAACCCTAACTCGTACCATAACCCTATCCCTAATCCTAACCCTGACCCTAACCCTAACCCTAACCCATACCCTAAACCTAACCCGCACCTAAACCTAACCCTAAACCGTACCCTAACCCTAAACCGTAACCTAAACCTAAACCTAAACCTAAACTTATCCCGTACACTAACCCTATCCCATACCCTAAACCTAACCCTAACCTGTACCCTAACCCTAACCCTAACCATAACCGTAACACTAACCCTAACCCATACTCTAACCCTAACCCTAACCCTAAACCTAAACCTAACCTGTACTCTAACCCTTACCCGTACCCTAACACTAACCCTTACCCTAACCCTAAACCTAATCCGTACCCTAAACCTAAACGTAACCCTTGACCTAACCCATACCCAAATCTAATTCGTAACCTAACCCTAACCCTAACCCGTACCCAAACCCTAACAGTAACCCTAACCATACTCTAGCACTAACCCTAACCCTAACCTTAAGCCTAACCCGCACCTTAAACCTAAACCTAACTGTACCCCTAAACATAACCCTTACCCGTAACCTAAACCTAACCCATAACCTAACACTAACCCTAACATTAACCGTAATCTAACCCGTACCATAACCCTAAAGATAACCCGTACCGTAACCCCAACCCTAACCCTAACCCGTACCATAACCCTATCCCTAATCCTAACCCGTACGCAAACCCTAACCCTATCCCGTACCCTAACCCTAACCCTAAACCTAACCCTTACCCTAACCCATACCCAAACGGTAAACCTAACCCGTACCCTAACACTAACCCAAACCCGTACTCTAACCCTAACCTTAACCATAACCATAACCCATAACCTAAACTTAACTCTAACCCTAACCCAAACCATAACCCTTAACCGAAACCTAACCCTAACACATACCCTAACCCTAAACCTAAAATTAACCGTAACCCTAAACCATACCCTAACCCCAAAACTAATCCGTACTCAAACCCCAACCCTAACCCTAAACTGTACCCTAACACTAACCCTAAATCTAACCCTGACCCTATACCTAACCCTAACCCTTACACTAAACCTAACAGTAACCCTACCCGCACCCAAAATCTAACCACAACTAAACCCTAACCCTAAACCGTGACCTCAACCTAACCATAACGTTAAACTTAACCCGTACGCTAACCCTATGTGTATCCAAAACCTAACCCTAACCCGTATCCTAACCCTAAACCTAACCCTAAGGCTAAACCTACATTAAACCCAAACCTAACCCTAACACTAACCTTACCCCGTACCCAAACCCTAACCCGTACACTAACCCTAACCCTAACCCTACCCTAAACCTAACCCTAACCCTTACACTAATCCTAACCCTAACCCTAACCCGCACCCAAAACCTAACCCTAACCCGTACCCTAACCCTAACCCGTAACCTAAACCTAACGATAACCCTAAACGTAAGCCGTACGCTAACCCTATCTTGTACCCTACACCTAACCCTAAACCGTATCCTAACCCTAAAGCTAACCCTAAACCTAAACCGTACATTAATCCCAAACCTAACCCTAACACTAAACCTACACCGTACTCTAACCCTAACCCTAACCCGTACACTAACCCTAACCCTATCACTAACCCTAACACTAATCCTACCCCGTACTCTAACCCTAAACATAACCCTAACCCTAACCCGTACCCTAACCCTAAACCTAACCCTAACCCTAACATTAACTGTACTCTAACCCTAACCCTAACCCTCACCCTAACACTAACCCGTACTGCAACCCTAAACCATACCATAACCCTAAACCTAACCTGTACCCTAACCCTAACCCTAACTCGTACCCTAAACCTAACCTTAACCCTGACTCTAACCCTAACCCTAACCCGTACCCTAAACCTAACCCGTACTTTAAACCTAACCCTAACCCTAACCTGTACCCTAAACCTAACCCTAACCCTAACTTGTACCCTAAACATACCCAAACCTGACCCTAACCCTAACCCTAACCCATACCGTAAGCCTAACCCATATGCTAACCCTAACCCTAAACCTAACCCTAAACCGTACCCTAAACGTAACCCTAATCCTCTACCTAACCCATACCCAAACCTATCCCATAACCTAACCCTTACCCTAAACCGTACCCAAACCCTAACAGTAACCCTAACCCATATCCTAGCGCTAAACCTAACCCTAACCCTAACACTAATTCTAACCCGTACTCTAACCCTAACCCTAACTCTAAAACTAACCCTACCCCGTACTCTAACGCTAAACCTTTCCCTAACCCTAACCCGTACTCTAACCCTGACCCTAACCCTAACCCGAACCCTAACACTAACCCTAACCCGTACTCTAACCCTAACCCTAACCCTAACCGTATTCTAACCCTAAACCTAACCCTCACCCTAACCCTAACCCGAACCCTAACCCTAATCCTAACCCTAACCCGTACCCTAAACCTAACCCTAACCCGTACCCTAACCCTAACCCCAACCCTAACCCTGACCCTAACCCTAACCCTAACCCGTACCCTAAACCTAACCCATACCCTAACCCCAAACTAACCCTAACCTGTACCCTAAACCTAACCCTAACCCATACCCTAATCCTAATCCTAATCCGTACACTAAGCCTAAACCATACCTTAACCCTAACCCTAATCCTAACCCTAACCCTAACCCGTACCTAAACCTAACCCTAACCCTTGACCTAACCCGTACCCAACCCTATCCCGTAACCTAAACTTAACCCTAACCTGTACCCAAACCCTAACAGTAACCCTAACCCATACCGAAGCGCTAACCCTAACTCTAACCCTAACCCTAAACCTAACCCTGACCCTAACCCTAACCCTAAACCGTACCTAAGCCTAACCCATACCCTAACCCTAACCCTAACCCTAACCCAAACACCAACCCTACCCCGTACTCTAACCCTAAACCTAACCCGTACCCGTACCCGTACCCGTACCCGTAACCTAACCCTAACCCTAACCCTAACACCAACCCTATCCCGTACTCTAAACCTAAGCCTAACCCTAACCCTAACTGAACTCTCACCCTAACCCTAAACCTCACCCTAACTCTAACCCGTACTGTAACCCAAAACCGTACCATAACCCTAAACCTAACCCTTACCCTAACCCTAACCCTAATTCGTACCCAAACCCTAACCCTAACCCTGACCCTAACCATAACCCTAACCCGTACCCTAAATCTAACCTGTACCCTAACCCTAAACCTAACCCGAACCGTACCTTAAACCTAACCCTAACCCGTACCCTAACCCTAACCCTAACCCTAACACTGAGCTAACTCTAACCCGTACCCTAAGCCTAACCCATACCCTAACCCTTACCCTAACCCTAACCCTAACCCTAACCCTAACCCTAACACTAAACCTAACCCGTACTCTAACCCTAACCCTAAACCGTACCCTAAACCACACCCTAACCCTAAATCGTACCCTAACACTAACCGTAACCCTGACCCTAACCCTAACCCTAACCTGTACCCTAAACCTAACCCATACCCTAAACCTAACCCCAAACCTAACCCTAACCCTATCCCGTACCCTAAATCTAACCCTAACCCTTGTCCTAACCCATACCCAACCCTATCCCGTAACCTAACCCTAACCTTAACCCGTAACCAAACCCTAAGAGTAACCCTAACCCATACCCTAGCGCTAACCCTAACCCTAACCCTAAGCCTAACCCACACCCTAAACCTAACCCTAACCTTAACCGTAACCCTAACCCATACCCTAACCCTAAAAGTAACCCGTACCCTAAACTCAATCCTAACCGTAACCTGTACCCTAACACTAACCCTAACCCTAACCCTACCCTAAACCTAACCCTAACCCTTACACTAATCCTAACCCTAACCCTAACCCGCACCCAAAACCTAACCCTAACCCGTACCCTAACCCTAACCCGTAACCTAAACCTAACGATAACCCTAAACTTAAGCCATACGCTAACCCTATCTTGTACCCAACACCTAACCCTAAACCGTATCCTAACCCTAAAGCTAACCCCAAGCCGAAACCGTACATTAATCCCAAACCTAACCCTAACACTAACCCTACACCGTACTCTAAACCTAACCCTAACCTGTACACTAACCCTAACCCTATCCCTAACCCTAACACTAATCCTACCCCGTACTCTAACCCTAAACCTAACCCTAACCCTAACCCTAACCCGTACCCTAACCCCAAACCTAACCCTAACCCTAACACTAACTGTACTCTAACCCTATCCTAACCCACACCCTAACACTAACCCGTACTGTAACCCTAAACCATACCATAACCCTAAACCTAACCTGTACTCTAACCCTAACCCTAACTCGTACCCTAAACCTAACCTTAACCCTGACCCTAACCCTAACCCTAACCCGTACCCTAAACCTACCCCATACTTTAAACCTAACCCTAACCCTAACCCATACCCTAACCCTAAAAGTAACCCGTACCCTAAACTCAATCCTAACCGTAACCTGTACCCTAACACTAACCCTAACACTAACCCTACCCTAAACCTAACCCTAACCCTTACACTAATCCTAACCCTAACCCTAACCCGCACCCAAAACCTAACCCTAACCCGTACCCTAACCCTAACCCGTAACCTAAACCTAACGATAACCCTAAACTTAAGCCGTACGCTAACCCTATCTTGTACCCTACACCTAACCCT